>JARHVA010008695.1:107500-437565 GCA_037957365.1 Torreya grandis | reverse complement strand
AAATCCAACATTGGATGTTTAGTCACTTTATTTTTCAAGATCTAGAAGTTATGATTTTGTTTTTTACTCCATAGAAAATATTTTATATCACCTCATAATTCTTGTATGATGGGCATGCATGTCCCATTGAAGTTGTAAATGAACTTAGTACAAAAACATGCCAATCCATGATAATTGTAAGCTTTAAATGCACTTTTAGGTGATATAAAACTTAGTGATAGTTAATACCTTATTTGGTTACATCTTAAATTCTTCTTATAAAGTCACAAAACCCAAGTACACCAACTCATCCTTCATGAAGCTACATTCCTTCAAAGTAACTAGTAATTTATCTTATTATAACCACCACAACACTTGTATCAAATTCCTCAAGTGTTTTCAATTCTATTGAAAATAAAAATGTCATCCAAGTATAAAATTAAAAACATAACACTAAAATTTTTTTATCAATTTGTTCACGAGTCTCATGAAGTTACTTGGAATGTTAGTGAGCCCAAATAACATAATTATCCACTCATATAATCATTCCTACATTTTTAATGAATTATTAAACTCATCAACCTTCACTAATGTGGATTTGGTGATATTCACTCTTCAATTAAATATTCATGAAATATTTTAATCCATTTTAATACTCCATTAAGTCATCCATGAATGTAATTGGAATTTTTTACTTGTTAGTTATATTATTAATGACCATGGAGTTATTTCACATCCTCCATTATCCACCTTTATTTGGTGATAAAAATACTTTAACTATGCACAAGTTTAATATTTAGCTTATCAATCATTTATATAACAACTCATGCACTTGCCTTTATACCTCCACATTCTCCTTACGTGTCAATCTATATGTTGTTTTACATGGAAAACTAGATCCTATAATCATATCCATATGATGAACCATATCCTTTTTGGATGACAAACCATTTATAATATCATTTGAAATGATATCTTGAAACTCACTTATAAAATATTTCATTTTTCATGAAAGTGTGTCTTCTCCTATGCTCTTAAATTTTGTAGCAATGGGAATGAAATCATAACATGATATCTCCTTCTTCACTTCAAGAATTTATTTCTTGAAACCATCATAATGCTTACACTATTATCCACCTCCTCATTATTGTCCTTAAATGGATTCAGAGTGTATGTGTTGGGTTTCTAGTTTTAATATATCTTCGGTGATGAAGTATATCCCAATGAGCTATCACATTGGCCCTTTTCATGTAAGACTTTTGGTCTTGCATACTCACCCAAAGCACATAACTAGAGATCAGCTCCTATAGGTTTTATTGTGCAATAATATTAACTTAGTCATATTCTTCCTTTTATCATGTAATTAAATAGATACTACATAAAAGCATAGATAAATGACTTTGACTCTAGGAATTACTAAGCTCAGCTACCATGACTATTGAGATTAATGCCATTTGAGTTTTGAGTTAGTTACTTATAAAAATAAAATAATTGAGTAGAATTCATATTAAGTCCCAACTAGGGGGCGGGGGTGTAGCTCATTTGGTTAGGTATTTCCGTCATGCTCTGCCGGTCACGTGTTCAAGACCCCTCGTCCCCCGTGGTACCGGATGGTTGCGCCCGTAGCCCCTAGCGCCGCCGGTCACGTTAAAAAGTTTACCCGGGCACGGACTTGTGTTCTCACATTTCAGTGACACACATATTAAGTCCCAACTAGGAAATTGCTCAACTCAACCTAACATAGATATAAAACTCATCCATTCAAATGAACGTGAACATAAGGATTCTCATAAATTTTAAAATCATATATTAGTCAGAGAAAGTACTTATAAATCAAAATTTTGTCATCCCAATGATTTACAATAGGGGTATTTATACTTGTTTATCCCTGACCAAGTATTTACAATATTAATGATAGGAGTAAATGACCAATGAACTCTCAATAGACTAAGATTCATGGAAATATATCAAATAAATTCTCCAAAAGAATTAGGCCTTTGAAACCCTTATATACTTGGGTTATGTTGGATCCTTATTGTCATGTTTTTTTTTTCCTTTTGGGTTGGTGAAAAACTTATGATAGATAAGGTCTTAGTGGCCCTTAAGAATTGCTTCTTAACTGATCATTCTTCCCATGTGCACCCTAATTATTATACTATAATTTTGATTCATATTCTCTAAAAAATTTCATGAATAATTATCCTTTGACTGGGTCCTCTCACATTGGTGCTTTCATACCTTATTGATTTTTCACCCTATAGGTTTTGCACCATAGTGCTTTTATGCCATGTTAGTTCTATGCTAAAATGTCAAAACACTTAACCAAAATTTAGGGCCAACATTACCCCATACTATGTTGTTAGTCCATTATAGGGTAAGTCTCATTAGCAACCTTTTCCAAAAATTTAGGCCCCATTAATTTGATCTACTTCTTGACATTGTCCCAATGTGATAATGTGTCGAGTAGTTTAGAAATTATTACCTTTATGGCCTCCTTGGACTTCTTCATCTCCTCAAGTTGGCTAGATATCTCATTGTTATTCTTGACCAAATCATCTAGGGACATGGTGGCATCCTTCTAGACATCTTCAAGTGTTGATAATTCTTTAAAAACCTATCCTTGAAGTGTTACAAAATTGACATTCAGTTGTTGATAATGTGTATTGATATTTTCTTCCATCATATCCACATACTTGAATGCTTCAGAATGCTCAGTGTGATCCATTATTAGAAGTGAAAAATAAACCATTTTATACCTCTAGGATTCTTTTTATTTTATTTGATCCTCCAAGATCTTATTTGGGTGCATCATCTATTCAAAATTTCCATACAAAATTGGGATAACTTTCCCAACTCTCTCTAGGGTGAACTTACAGACTTAAACTACCTTACGAATTATTTTGATAGCTTCAGTACCTCATATTTTAGTGTGGGATGATCTTTTCAATGCTTCAATAAGAGGTTCACAAAGGTTTCTAATTTACCTATGACATCCCCATCAAGAGGTACACCATTTGTTATCACTAGCTTCTAATCCAAAATTGTCTTATATAGATTCAATTTTCTAACATTCACCTCAATGGCCTAGAGTAGTCACTTCCTTAGAGAGTACCTTCTTAGTAGTAACTTACTTTTTATACATACCCACCACCTATGTATGCTTATTCTCTACACTACATGCATCAAAATATAACAAAATGTTTTAGTGCATGACCTCTAGGGCCATCTTAAAAAATGTTTTGATTTATTTTAGAGTGATGATATTTTAGGGATGCAGAATATTTATTTTGGTATCATAGGAGCATCAAGTATTAAATAAATTATTTCTTGGGGGAGATCAAATATGTGCTTCTCATTATACATATCCAATAGAAAGGACACCTACTTCCTTATCTCCAAGGGTACATCATGGGGAACGAAGTGAGGCTATAAATAAAGCACCTTGTTAAAGATGACCCCTTTATATTAGTTGTGTATATTTATAGATAAATCAATATAAATATCTTCTATATAACTATCCAACTCCTTTCCTTTATTTGAGTCACATTCTAGGACCTCAACCTCTCATTAACATCCATGATAGTGATATCGATAACCATTTTGATCATTTCTCCTTCCTCACCATCCGCATATTTTCCATAAAGTTACTCAACATCAAGTGGTGAGTTTTCATAGGTGGAATCCTCCTCCTACACCAAGGAAGGTGTCTTCTCAAAATAAAATTTTGATGCTACTATCTAAGTTGTAATGACTTCCTACTGGGTGCTTGCTCTACAGTGCACTAGTTTGCAACTCTTGATGAATATTTGGGTGGAGAAGGTTGGAGATGATAAGTAAATTATGGATAAGGATGAGGTGGGGAAGGGATATTTAGGGAATATCATGATGGAGATGAGCATGGTGGAAATGGGCATGGTGGAGATGATTGTGGCATAGGGGATATAAGCATGGTGGATATGGTTGAAGAGGTGAGCAAATTGGTCATGGGGCCTAGGTAGTCTTCTATCACTTTTGTGGTGCCTATTGACCACTTATATTAGAATCATGTTCATCCTACTTCTTCTTCAGTAGAGCTATTAATGAGATATTTTATTTAGGTTTTCCACCCTTTGGATCCTTTCTAGGTCACAACATAAAGGAACAAGTTGTGTACTTGTTCTCCCAAGATTATTTGCTTCAATTTTATATCCATTAATTTTGTCTCCTTCTTCTCTATATATTCCTTCTTACTTTGATATACATACAATTTTTAGAGATTACGAATCCCCAAATCAATCTTCTCATCCTCTAAATTAATAGTCTATGTGCCATGAATCTAATTTATTAAGTCAACAAATTGCCACATTAAGAATGTATATGTTAATTTCATCCATAAAAAAATATCTCTAGAAGGGATCATCCTGGTGTGCATGAGAGAGAAGTTATACTTCATTGTAAATTGTGTTTTCTCAAAAACCAAAGGAGGCAAATCCTTTGATATGTACCATTCATTCCTAAATTTCTCTTTTAGGACATCAAAAAAATACTTCATTTTTATCTTATAGGAGGGGGTGATGTGCCCTAGGTATGTGAATTCCTTATATTGTTCAACAAGGGACCTATTCTCAGGTTGGTATGCCCACTTCAACATTCTTGAGGTGTAATCTAATACACCAATCTCATTTAAAACCATAAAAATAAGAAATACACCCCATGAAAACCTATGGTTGGGTATCCAATGGGTCTTCTTGGAAAATTAAATAATATTCTAGCTATAATACATAACCTAATTATATTTTAATCCCTTAGTGACTTGGTGGGTGATGTAGAGGTGCACCATGTTAACCTACTTCCAACAATCAATTCCACTAATCTTGATAATGATGATTCAAGCCACAACCTAGAGGGAGGAGTCCTTCAATTTTTTATATACATGGCATGGACCTACTACTAGTATATCAACACCATGGTAGTCTTTTGGACCTCTTTGATGTCTGTTAGGTCATTAGCCACATCCAACCCTAAGCACTATATTCCTAATACCTTACTTATTATATAGGCATGATCTTCATAATATGCCTATAAAAATAGATATAGTCATCATGGACACATGAAATAAGTAACTTGATTGCCTCCATAGATTTTACAAAGTAAGGCAAATTTAAGATTTGAAATAACTCTACAACATCTAGCACATTGAAGATCTTTAGATCATACACCAACTGATTATTGGTATTCTATTGTTTGAATCTATAGTTATTCTATATTTCAACCTCATTCCTAGGTTGATGTTGGTTGTAATAAAAAATCATGCAAGAGGTCACCTTAGAGACCCAATTCTATATGTGCAACACCAACTCAAGATACTGCATTTCCTCAATCATTAGATGTGTGGGTGAAGATGTTTGAGTCTTCTTGGCTTATTGTGCCATACTTGTTTCTTCCCTTTCCACATATTGAGCTTACTCTTTTGGGGTATCTTCTCTAATGAGTACCATCTCTCTACCAAGTTCCTCCTCTTCAACTAATCTCATAGGTAAAGGATTAGTTCTTAGGGCCCTTTTCTTAGGCTATATCACCCTTCAAGGAACTTGAAGGTTGACATGCATCCATCCAATATTCACAAATAAATACATGGTTATGGTTGATGAATTTGAATATAAATCTTAAGTACCCTTTAATAGTGGACTTATACAACCTACAACCTATAATATATCTCTATTATACCCATGTCCCAAAGTTACCCTATGATTTCCTACATAGACAAACTCACAATACCTATATATAAATTCACAATGCTTCATATAGTTTGCTATCAAATCAAATAAACTTATTTTTATCTTGTCTCTTGGTCATAATAACTCTTGGATATATTAATATTGAATAAATATAAAACATAAAAATGAGTTAACTTGTCTATTTATAGGTTTGAGGGGGGCTAAATTCAATTACTATCCCTTTCCCTTCACCCATCACCTCTTGTCATTAATGAGGTTTTTAAAAACCACTGCTCTTTGATCATTACATCTAGAAATCAATACATTTAATGGCATTGTCAAATCACATCATTAGAAAAATTATCATCATTACTATTATTTTCCACATTAATGGAACATCCCATATCACACTTTCCTTTAAAGTGGAAGATAATTGTGTCTTTCAAAATTTAAATTAATGGCAGAAACACCCTATCCTTAGGCTATATAGTTTGTGTGCCTTAAATGTCTTTCATGCTTTAAGTACTTGCATTCCTTAAATAACTTGTGAAAATAGGTACCTTGCATGCCTAAAACCTTGATCACCTAGGTAATCTTGCATGCTTAAATTTTGATCATGAATTTTGATCTCTTACCCCACACTAAAACTAAATGATGGTCCTCTATGAAAAGACAAAAAATTAAAGATAATTACATTAAAGAAACATTTCAATTAACAAAGGTAGTGATTTTACTGAAAAACAAGAAATCCTAAACTAATGGCATAAGCCTTATTGTGTTATAATATTTAAATTACACATAAGTGAAATATGTCTAGAGCTAACTTCCATTGAAATATCTAGGAAAGAACTGGCTGTCCAACCTTTGTAACTGACATGATCCAATAGGCTAAATTATATGAATAAAAAATATACCATCCCATTGAATATAATTTTTTTAAAAATGGAACACAAACTTGGAGTCATATAACAATACTTTCATTCCTAGAGAAAATGTTTTGTGCTTTATGTGGTAGTCATGCCATGCTTTCTATTTACACTTTTCCACTTCCTGACTCCAATGATTAAGGAAAAATGATTCATTAAGCTATAATAAAATATCTAGGAATGCTTTCAAGGATGACTCCTCATCCATTTTCCCTACAAATTCAATGAAAAGTGATGACACTAAAAATTTAACTGGAAGGACTACCTCTTTGCCATATACTAAATTAAATGGGGTGTTTTTATTCAAGTGCTTGTAAGTTATTCAATAAGCCCATAATACCCTAGATACTCGATCATCCTAGTCAATTTGGAAAATATTATAAATATTTATGAGATTGGTGCCTAATATCTTATTGAAGGCCTTAGAAGTGCCATTAGATTAAGGGTGGTATGACATCATTTTATGGTGTGAAATCATGAACTCAATCATTAAGACATGAATTATTTCATTTAGGAAATGGATACTGTGATCACTAGTGAAACCTAGTGAGAATCCAAAGTGAGTTATCATATAATCCCAAATAATGTACACAATAATGGTAATAGTAGAATATTTTGTAGGCACAACTTTAGCCTAGTATGTGAGGTAGTCAATTACTATGATTATATATTGAGAACCTATTCGTCATCTATTTAGAGTGATGGGGCCAACATTATCAATGGCCCATTTATCAAATGCTTCCTCATAGGGAATTGGTAATATAGGCATGGCATCTCATCATTTTATTTTTTGTATGTACTAACATATGTCACACTATCTAACATATACCTTAGGATCTCAAAAAGAGTAGGCCACCATAATCTAGCCAGTAGAGCTTTGCATGTTGTAGTCTCTCCAACATAGTTTTCTCAAGTAATAACCTCATGAAATTCTCAAAGGACCTCAAAATTCTCATGTTATATAACATAATTATAAATAAAATCATCATTTCCAAGCTTATAAACATCTCATTTTATGAGTTGAAAAGGTGCAGTGTGGATCATGAGTTATTTCTTGGCTTAAGGGGTGAGACATTCAAGCATTGAGCCAATGGTTAAAAATGTGGAAATATCTTTGATATCCTTAGGTAAATGAGTAACACAAAATATTTAAACATCAGGTAAGTCATATTTAATTACACATGGTGATTTTCCAGACTTAATGTAAGATAGATGGTTAGGTCCACAATTGGCTTTTCTAGGTTTGACCATGACTAAAAATTGAAACTCTTGGAATAATACTATTCAATGGTAGCTTCATCCATGTATCACATGTTTTTTACTAATTACTTCAAAGCATCATGATCTGTATAAAATACAAAGGGTGTTGCCAAAAAATATTGTCAAATTTTTTATAGAGCATAGACCATGGACAATGATTTATGCTTTGTGGTGGTGTAATTAATCTAAGTTTGAGTGAGTTTTATACTATAAATTAGATTGAATTATTGAGGTGGATTTTCCTTGGTTGTGAAAAAATTACACCAACTACCATTCTAGACACATCAACACAGACATGAAATGGTTTTGTCCAATTTGGAAACTAGAGGATTAGAGTGGTCACCAGCTTATCCTTTAAATTTTAAAATACTTATTGATAGTAACAAGTCCATATGAAGTTATCATTATGATTTATAAATTCCTCTAGGGGCATGACAATATTTACATATCCATGGATGAATTTTCTATAGTATCATGTATATCATAGAAAGGTACAAATCTCACACTAATATTTATGCACTGGGAGTCTAAGAATAATTGATACTTTTACTAAATCTAAAAGAATTTCATCTTTACAAATAATGTGTCCTAAGATCACATCAAAAGGTGTAGAAAATAGACATTTCTTTATGTTTAGTGATATTTTTAAGACTTGATAGTGCTCAAGCATGAGTCTTAGGTAAGAAAAATGGTCCTTGACCAAACCGTAAACCATCCAGTCATCCAATTAGACTTGAAGAAACTTATGGATGAAATCCTTAAAATATTCAATAGCTATATGTGAGAACACATTTGGTACATTTTTAACCCAAAAGGCATGGTAATATATGTGAATGAGCCCCATTTAGTAGAAAATTTTATCTTTAGTTAGTCCTCTTTAGCAATTTAGACCTGATGATATCCCAAAAATCCATCTATGAAATTACATATCTCATATTTAGAAACACCTTCAAGTATTTCCTTTGTGAATGGTGTTGGAAAAGGATCAGTGACATAGGATGCATTAAGTACTTAGTAATTAATGAAAATTTGGATGAATAAATATTTATTTATATAAATCACCATAAGATTAACCCATTTAGATTCATCAATGGGTTTGATTACTCCATCACATAACATACTATCAATTTATTCTTTGACATACACCCATAAGTTAGGATTCATCTTATATGGCCTTTTTCTAACTGGTTATGTGTCGTCAACTAATTTGATATGCATCTTTACTAAGGATGGATGAAATCATTTCATATCACTATATCTTCTTAGAAATACATCTTGATATTATTTTAATAGCTTTATTTTTTTGAAATTTTAGTGTCAATTCAGTAATTACCTATAGTAGCCATATTTGGTTCTTACTCCATGTCGATTTATACTAGACAGTCTAAATTCTCCTAGAGTAAGGGTTGTATCACAAACATCTCATGTGCCATATTCTATAGGGACATCCAAATGGTTTTACAAAGGGTCAATTATTTTGGCTCCTTGACCTTATTCTAGTTAAAACACTAGATTTTATTTCCCTACATGTATCTCTTCATTTTGGTCCTGATCAAGGACTGGTTCTAGCATGGAAACAATTTGTGTTGATGGTTCATTAAAGAGATGTAGAGTTTATTTAGGAATATTATGGATATTTATTAGACAATATTTAATGGGACTAAGGTCATAAAAAATTTCTTCATGCATGGATTGGAGAGTGAGGCATAAATCCATTCTTGATGAGGAATATGCTAGTGTCAATTTCATGTTTTCCTTTAAGAGATTCCAAAATTAGGTATCCATGTGTCATTATTCAATAACATACCATGCCCATGCATAGGTGAATAAATTTTCATAGAATGAATGTACCCATAAGTACTCTATTAATTATTACTCATATCTCCATATTCTCTTATAAGATTTTATATGGGGTTCAAATGTTAGTACTTTGTTATAGCTGATTGCTCCCTTGACTTTGTTATCATGGTAGAACTGGTGATGCAAGGAAGAGAATACTTGGTCCCAATGAAAGAGTCACTCATGATGGGTTCTCCACCATATTAAATCTATACCATCTAATAGGAGAACCAAATATATAATATGATTAATGTCAATGTGATAAAATTATTCAACACACTAGACAAAGTCATGGACTTCCATTTATCCATGAAAGCATGGAGCCTCATTAAGTCTCTCTAAAAGTGCATCTATTATTGGTCCCCTCATGAATTGTCTAGTAATAAGGTATATGAACTTATTACATTTATGAAGATTGAATTGAATTGCCTTTTGACTTCCAATGACACTACACACTCTTCTAGTGAGCTCATAATTGTTATACACCCAACAATTAGAAGCATTTATTATAGTGTTAGAAAGGGACTGATTGTTCATCCATTGGAGGATACCATCAATAATAAGGTAATATTTCTCATCAAACCTATTATTGACATTATAAACATGGTTTATATCTTCTTCCATATTAGCAATTTAGATGTATGGGGGCTCATGTGTTTGATCAAGAGGAATAATAATGTGTTGGTTAACTTTCTCAAAACTGATGTAGCACTTTTTGAAACTTTAATCTACATTGATTTCATAATACCAAGGTCTCCCTAATAAATTTGGGAATCCATCATCCTCTATTAACTCAATAACCTCAAAATTATATTTGAAGGGTACTCCAAGTATACCAACCTTTGCATTCTTGAGGAATCCAATTGGTAAAGCATAAGTTTTATTGGCCATGAACAATACGTGTAGTAAAGGTTGTAGTGCAAGACTAGCCATTTTTCACCATTCTTATTTCATGAGAACATTGAATTTAGTACTAATGTCAACTAGGATGTCTTGAATTACCCAACCATCAATGGAGACATTAATTAGTATCTCTTTATATTCTATATGTATACAAAGAATAGGGGTATCTTGCCACTTAGTATGATTCAATTGATTATCCTCAATCTATCATTTCACTAGAGGTTGAGCATTAATTTTTTTTTTATATCTGATTCTTAAGTCAAATGCTTAGTTATGTAATAATGTCTCTATCTAGCATATGCTTTCATATATTTTAGAAGTCATATTGTGCCAAGTTTTGTGGCTTTATTACCTTATGTAGATCAACATGTTGTGTTTTTATGTTATTTATTTGTCTTTGAGAAATTAGATTTCTCCTTGGAGTTCACACTAATGCCATAGTGTCCTAGAGCACATCTTTTTATTACTAGGAATTAGGATACTTCCTTACTTGAGGTTCCTTATGTTGTATCTTCTCAATAAGAGTGGATGTGGATTGAGATTATCCTCTACTGTGCATAGTGATGTTCACTTGTTCTATTGGGGTGGCTGAACATACACACTAATGTGTTTATTTATAAAAATCATACGTGTAACCTTTTCATTTATATCTTTAGTGATGGCTATGTATAGGTCAAGACACTCCTCTAAGAGATGGTCCTTTTTATAAAAATCACATGTAGGCTTAAATGGATAATCTCTTTGATATTAGTCTAGGGAATTTCACTTGTAACATGTTCTTGGTGTGAAATGACCACCTCCTCATCCCTATCCTCTACCTTGGCCATGATAGCCATCATTATCCTAATTGTTGGCTATAGAAGTTTGGTGTGTATTGGATGCACGTGATTTATGGATGCCATTAATTAATTAACAATCATTAGTGTCATGCATGTAGGCATCACATATTTTACAATATTTATACACCTTTATGTGTCTTAATCACTACAAAAGTGGACAAGAGTGTACATTATGCTCTTCATGATATATTTCATATGACTACTTTAGTATAACAGATATGTTTTTGGGTAAGTAATTATTTTAGGTATGTCCTTCAGACTTGAAATTAGTGCACCAAAGACCACAGTGAATATCATGTGCATTATTTATAGTTAATTTATCAAGCTATGATGCCATTGAATCTATTTGGGATTCTATTAAAGGACTAATCCTAATATCAATACTACCAACCACTTCAATGTGGAGGGTAACTTCTAAAGCCTCACATGGTCTAGTTAAATCCTTTTGAGATAATGTTCATCTAAATGGAAGTAACAATTCTCCCATTAACCACTATTCATGTTGATCAACATTGATTTCAAATAATAGTTTAGACAAAAATGTTTTGAATCTTGTGTCATACTCTCACACACTTTTAATAAGTTCTTAATTTATGTCCTTCAACATGATGATGTTTTATTATTCAAATTTACGGTTATAAAATACCTAAAGGAATGTCATTTTAAGTTGGTCATAATCAACCACTACTTGTTGAGGGTTAAAATTCCTATACCATTTATGTGCTCCATCTAATATTGTAGTTGTGAATTGGGTAGATTTTCTTTCTAAAGAAGTAATTCCTCATGCCCTCTAGATGAGTTCACACTTATGGATGTGCTCTATTACATTATCCATGCCTCTGTATTTAGATAAGTGGAGTGTCATTTCATAATATACCATTATCGATTGAGATGCTTGAATTGGTGGTTGTTGATAACCTCTAGATCCTATAACTTAAGGGAGAAGTCCAATACCTCCTCTATGCCACCACCTAATTTGCCTCCATTTCCTCTATAAATAGTTCTCATGATAGGGGGTATGGTAGTTGGTTGATTAATCAAATTTGGGCTTATACTCTATCCACTTTGAAGGCTAGGTCCTCCAAGCATTGACAATTCTAACATGTAATTCCCTTGAAGAGGGAAGGAAAGTGTTAAGTCTATATGCATGTCAAATAACTTAGTTCTAATATCCTGTAAAGGTTTAGTCTTTGATTACACACTATCAGTATCCCAATTATGTATATATACTTTTTCTGATTAAAATTCATGAGCATGCATTATGGTTGTGGAGCTAGGTTAGTTCAAGCTTGGTTCTTCAGTTACTATTGTCCATATAGTTTTTCATTCATATGATATCAATGGAATGAAACATGGTTCAAAAATGATGGGGTCCTCCTTGTGTGTTTCCACTTCCCTTTGGATCTCAACATCACTTTTTAAGTTCTCCGATTTTCTTCCTGCACTACTAACTCCTATAATCCTCTGCCGATCTTCATCATATTTCCACTTATCTAATGACCATTTACTATCTACCATTCTAAACCCCCATTATTTTATAAACTCTTCTCTACTCCCCTTCTAAATGTGAAGCTAATGCAAATTAGGATTTACCTCTCCATTGTCATATTCTCAAATCCAAAATCAATAAATAACTTTTTTATTTCAAAATCAAAAATTTTAATGTAATGTCCATGAAGTTCTTGGAGGAACTAGAACTTGGCTTCTTTAGGATATGAAAAGGTAGTTACAATGTACTCCAAAATTAATTTATTCAAAACTCATTTCCACTAAATGTTGATATATATCATCCATGGAGTTCTAAGTTATGCTAAATTTCTTTGTCACTCTAATTTCCAAGACTATCTTTTCCCAAGATTTCATAATCATGCTTGAGCATACGCATATAGCCAAGTGTGAAAATGAACCGAGATTCAAAAAATATTATATATATATATATATATATATATATATTATCTACCCATTGTCACGCATAAAATCCTAGTTCAAGGTAAGGAACCACAAAATTTTCTTCAACTCCAATAATATACTATTTTATATTTTCAAGGGTAATACACTCAAACATCTTCCATGACTATGAAACAAGTGTTATGTGTCCTAGTAATAGAACTAAAATTTTGGGTTTCTATTGTTAATATAGCTTTGGCACTGAAGTCTGGCCTAATAAGTTAGCATACAGTCCCTTTCATGTAATACTATGGTCTTGCATGCTCACCCGAAGTATGTAGCTAGAGACTAGTTCCATAGGTTTTATTGTGCACTAATATTAACTTAGTCATATTCTTCATTTTAGAATGTAATTAAATAGATAATACACAAAAGAATATATATACTACTTTGATTCTTAGATTAATAAGCTTGGTTACCATGACTATGCATACTAATACCATTTTAGTTATGAGTTGGTTACTTTTAAAAATAAAAGAATTGAGTGATTTCATATTAAGTCCTAAACAAGAAATTTCTCAACTCAACCAAACATAGATAAACAACTAATCCATTCAAATAAACATGAACATAAGGATGTTTATATGTTTGTAACTCATATATGAATTATGAGAAAGTACTTATTTAGAAAATTTTATCATCCCAATGCTTTATAATAAGGGTATTTATAATTTTTTATCCCTTACCAAGTATTTACAAATTTTAATGACCAAAGTAAATGAAAAATGAACTTTAAATATAATGAGAGTCATGGTGATCTATCAACTAACTTCTCCTAAGTACCTATGCCTTTGCTCCCCTATATAGTCACACTATGTTGGATACTTATTGCCTTGTTTTTCTTTCCTTGTGTGTTGGCGTAAAACTTCTTATGGATAAGGTCTAGGTGGCCCTTAGGAATTACTCCTTAATTTCTCCCACTTCCCATATACTCCCCAATTATTTTTCTATGGTTTTGAGTCCTATGCTCTAGGGTTCCTTGTGACCAATTCTTCTTTGACTAGGTCATCTTGTGTTGGTTTCTCTATACCTTAATGATTTTGAACCCTACATGTTCCACACGATGGTGCTTTTGTACCATGCTAGTTCCATGATAAAATGTCAAAACACTTATCCAAAATTTGGGACCAATAGTATGTGTTCATGTAGCTATCATTATGTTTTTTGTAATCAAATTTCTTAGGTATTCCTAGAAAAACATTCCATACATCCTCAAGAATTATGTCCCACATCAATTTATATGTATATGCACAAATATCAAAATTTTCCAAATATTTTGATTTTGAGATGATGTTATTCACATTTTAGTAATGTGAAAGGTTATTTAGAGTCAATTGTGTGATATATTTTATTTTTAAAATTTCATATCTCACTACTATATCCATCATTAAGGGAAAACATATTTCATCCAATGCTTGGAAATCAAATATACTACATAGTTGATTCTAAAAAAACCTTACACATTTCAAATTTTTTTTCATTCACTAGAATATAATATTCCTTTAGCCATAATGATACCTTATATGGATTTGAATGTGAAATATTATTTAGAGTTATCTTCTCTAACATCTACTTGGAAACAAGATTATCATTTTTATCATTATCAATAATAAATTTGAATCACTTACCTCCAAACTACTAGATGGATCTAAAAATATTATTCATCTATATATAAATATTCTCTTCTTTTGTTATTTTCAAAAAAATCATCTTCATCATGAGATATTCTCTTATTTTTTGTTCTTTTGCATGATTAATTGATGTAACACTCTCATTATCCACTTGTGAAATATGTTCATTTTCAAATTTTCTCTTTATACCAATGTTTTGAATATGTCAACACTCAAATACTCTATTATTTGTTTTCATACATCTAAAAAATGTACCCATGAATCCTATACCTCTACCTCATCCATAGGATCCTCTAAAGTTTTGATGAACTCCTTTGCATATTTTTTAAATATTTTTACTCTTAAAACTGTTACCGCAATCTTCTTGTGCATAGTTTCCTTTGACACAATTAATTTTCCTTGTGCACATTATAAATTTAATTTACATTATGTTTTACTTATTTTCTTTGTAACAACTTCTTTTCATAATTTAGTGTGTTGATACGCTTATTCAATTGAATGGAACTAAATCATCCCAAACTCATCTTGAATGGAAATACACAATCCATTCAAATACCTTGAGATATACTAGTTGTCATATTTAACATGGATTGTTCAAATTATGAATCTATAGAACTCCTTAGTGTAATAACCCTTATTTTAATTATTATTCCATTTTGAATTTTTTTAATTCGATGCATTAATCATGTTCAAAACCCCCCTCAAATATGTATAAATTCTAATTCTTTTACCTCCTTGTGTGAATATTAGACATTTTAATTTATGTTAAGAGCATTTAAATAAATTTTATCTAACTAATTTTAAGTTTAAATAATTATGTATAAAATAATTAAAATTTAAAATTATAAAATTTAAATATGAATAAGAAGTGCATATAAAGGCCTTCTGGGAAAACTATAAACACTATCTAGTAAGCTTGCTGGGTAGCATCGAGGACATAGGATTCTAGCCTATATTTTGTGGATACTGAAATTGGGTTAAGTTTGTATGTAAATTAATTGGAATTATAATTATCCCATTTAGACATGCAAGTAATTGATTACACATGTAATATAGTGGGTTTACTTATGCAAATAAACCCACATGGCACATGTAATATAATTAAATAATAAGTTAAGGAGAAGTATGAGGCATGTAATAAAATGTAATAAAGATTATAATAAGTGTGTAAGGATAGGTTTGATGATGAAATTAAACCCACATAATTATGTAATAGATTTGTGATTAAAATCTTGGGTGTGTAAGAAAAAATGAATGCTTTTATAATAAATATACTTCCTCCATTAATGAATTATGGTGGATATTTTTGGAGCTTTTTTATATTTTTTTTCCAATATTTTCTTGTTTTTGGGTTGATCATCCATTTTGGGGAGCTTGTTTAAAGAAGGATATTGAGGGATTGTTTGTGAGGAACATTCTTATTGGAGTTTTAAGACTTTGAATGTTCTTGGATAAGTGGTATAGATGAGGTAGGATTCTCTAATCCTTGATTTATCATGATAATTTTAATAAATGTGTAAAATAAAACCTCTTACTCTACTTTTAATTTGATTGGTATTCAGTGTGGATGGAAGTTTATATTAGTCTTAATTTTTTTGGGTGTTGTGATAATATCCCATTATTCATTCTTTGTTTATAAAGTTAATGAGAAAAGAGAAGATAATTTTTATTATAATATGAATGAATATGTTCATGAGAATAAATTTCCACTTGTTGGCAATAAGAAAAGTATTTCTCTCCTTATTATCAGCTAAAGATTTATAAATTATAATTTGAGTATTATTGTGTAATTTTAAAATGCATCTACACTAGCTAAGCATAAATTACAACCCCTTAGATCTCAATACTTTGTGTGTGAGAGAGAGAGATAGAGAGAGAAAGTGTGCATGTGAGTACCTTGAAAAACTATTTATATGTCTTGTTAAATGTAAAATATAAATATGAACACACACACATACATGTGTGTAATATATATATATATATATATATATATATATATATATATATATATATATATATATATATTTTAAAAAAAATGAGAATTTATATTTTTGGGCTAGCAGAACATAATTAGAACTTGTCACTTAGAGGTTAGTTGATCCTTGACCAATAATTGTCTTTAATGGTAGAACAACACTGGTGCCCCTAATTGTGACCATAAGGGATAACATTATAAGGCAATCTCATCATTAGTCATTGATGGGACTGCATAGTATCATTGACCCTATAGGTGTCATGAGTTGGATGTGATGCTGCCACCCACCCTTTAAAAAAAAATTAATGTTTTATTATCTAATAATTTATAAATGAACACACACACACACACATATTAATCTACCCTATTATTATAAACTAAGGGATAAATACATATAGTTATATAAAAATTATTTTTATATTTGACTGTAACTTGTTATTTATTTTATATTTGATATAGACATTATTTATATATCATATTTCTAAATTATGACATTGAAAACCTACCTTACAAGTAATAAATGAGAAAATGAATGAGAAAAAATGAAAATAAAGAGGATAAATAAGAATTGACGTAGGATTTTCAATTCAAGAATTGTATTATGCTTAATCCCATGGATGATATTATTATCTCAACCTAACCTTTAAGTCCATGTTTCTTGATAATTTTGTCCTAATACTTTGATACTTTATTATGGTAATGGATACATTATATAACCTTTAATTTATTGATAAGTTTAAGAAAATAACCATTTGAATTAAGGGACATATCATATAGTAAATATTGTAAATCAGTGAATAATTACTCAAGGAGGTCACCTTGGTTAATTATTTTACACTCAAGTTTAAATCCAAAAATTTGGCCGCAAAATTTACAATTAAATTTTTTTTATCACTCTTCCTTTAACCTATAAAATTGGTTAGTTAGTCAAACAATGTTTTGTCACAATGTAACTTAATAAATAAGTGTTAGTTTTGTTGCGAGATAGGCCATTAGAAGAAACCAAGAGTTTCAATATAATTAACCATTATTTATATTTTATAAATAGGTAAAATTAAACTAATTTTCAAATAAATTAGAAATAATTGAATAATTATTTAATTATTTAATTACTATAAATTACAAACAAAATGGGTCATTTTTAAAAATCATTCACATAAGATCTATTCGTGCTACCCTAGCTCTAAATTTAGTTTGGAACTAATGTAAATTAAATATTCAAAAATGAAATTTATCATATGTAAGAACTAAAACATCTTTTAAATGGCTTAGAATTGTTAGTTTTAAAATAAAATAATTTTTGTATTGGATATTATAATTAAATTTGCTTCGATTTTTAATCTAGTTTTATGAGTAATCTTGTTAATGCATTTTTAGATTTTAAAATCTATTTCAAAATGATAGTGGTTTTTATATATAATCCCACATAAATATTTTATAATGCATAAATTATAATTTTTATAGATTAATAAATATGTTTAAACCATCAAAATAATTTATCACTTTTTATATGAATTAATATAAGGATTTTTCAACCTAATTTATCAATTGAGAATCTATGTGAAAATTTAGTTTGAAATTATCATTTGACCTTGTATATTTTAAAAATTGTATTGGCCTAAATAAAATTGGTTATTTATTACTTTACACTCTTTCTAGCCTAGGAAACATATTTAAAACCATATTCTTAATTAAATGCCTTAAACATAAATTATTTAGGTATTATTTTAGTTCCTTTGAGTTAGGTTTGGGGAATATAATTAATAGTAGTGGAGTTAGATCATACCCTTGTAATAACATTGATATGATCTTTCTCAAATATATGTAGTCCAAATGACATATATTTCCACATGTAAAGATTGTCTCTTTTTACCTTTGGTAGGTTATAATAACATTGATAGTTAATGGCCATAAAATTTATTCTCAAGGGTAACTATAAGAGATAAATTTGAGTGGCTAAATGGTGAAGGATGGGTGCCTTTGAAATATAATTAACACTCATTTTGGTATAAGGTGAACTAAATCCATCCCATATTTTAGCTATGAAGGTGTTCATAATTGTTGCATGATGTCTAGTCACCATGGGCCAAGATGTTATGTGAGTCTAGCTCAATATAGATTGGACTAGTTACCACATTGGAATGTCACACAAGTAATAAAATATATGTGAGATCACTTGAGGTGTGAAGGAATATATGGTCTAGGGTAGGCTAGATTTAGTTACATAAAATGGTAACTAGGTTTGTACTAATGGTGTATGTATCTGGAATTTAGAGTGTGCACTATATTTCCTTGATAAAACATGGAAGAAATAATGAAATTATACAAATAGAGTGCACACACATTATTAAATCTAAGTACATAATGAAAGATCCCAAACTAAATTTGGAGACACAAAATATACAGGTTCTTACAAGACAAAGATATAACTCTGATTATTTGCCTTTAGAGAATGCAGATACAAAAATATATTGCCCAGATTTGCTTCAACAGTGAATAAACAAAAATTACAGTACACAGCGATATTATGAAGGGTATAATGAAGCCCAAAATAAGAAAGAACCTGGAATTATGCACAAATCTAGACACTGTGTAAGAACATAGTCGCTGATGTCGGTGATGATGATGTAGACGTCGGTCAACACACTGGCACCATCGGTCGTCTGGTGGTGATCTCTGACTGCCTGGGACTGCCTGTGACTGCCTGACTGCTGGCATCAGTCACTAATCGACTGATGTCAGTCTATGAGCTGATGCCGGTCTCTGTAAAACCCTACGGCCCATAACTGCGAACTGTGCCCTTCCCTTCTCTGAACCTGCTGGTATGGCCTGGTGCCGTACTGTACGGATTCCATACTAGATCTGATCTGACTATAAAAATATATAAATCTCAAATCAAAACTAAGGAATAAATACCTGGAAACCTTTGCATATGCTGCACCCCTGATATTCTCAATGAATGGCCTCTGAAGCTCCAGATCTGATCACTATGCACAATTTGAATTCCGTCACGAATCCACCTCTGAAAAGTGCTGGGTTTTTTTCCAACTCTTCTCCAATCTACTGAAGGTTTGCATCCTCAGAGATTTTAGCTGAATCATAGATTCAAGCTTCTCAGAATAATTTTTGCAAATAGAAGATATTAGATGAGCCAAATGCTTTGCTTTCCCCTTCTTTTAAAGCCTTCCAGGAAACTTCTAGAAGAAGTCAATTTTATTTCTATAATAATTTAATTAATTAATTAAACCATTTTAATAGAAAATTGGGGACATTACAGTCCTCCCTTCCTGGAGATTGCTTGTCCTCAAGCAATTCTCTCCAACACCAACTTCCTGGATCCCATATTATTATCAAAAACTTGCAAATTCTTCTATCAAAAACACCAGGCTGGAAAATATCTGTGATTACATTCTCCTTATTTCTCCTAGAGAGGAGTGTGATAATCCTCAACATGTATTTAGCAAATTCACCATCACATACCTTAGACTTAGAAAAGGGCCGCTGCGCTACTCTAATTATCAAACTCTCACAATCCCCATAAGGATGTTGACTTATAATTGGAAAGGAAAATGCCCTGCAACAAATAGAATTATTTACCACATCACCTATAAAATGAGACTCCATCCTGTGAGATGACCCCTCCTTAGGTCCTCCATCTTGTGCTGCCTTCAAGATAATCTTCCTTCCCCCAGAAAGGAATTCTAGCTGCATACGGCGGTGATCAATAATGTAGCGCCCAATACCCTGTAACCACTGCATGCCCAAGACCACATCATAATCCTCTAAAGGAAACACATAAAAATCATCAGTCAGAGTGTAATCCCCCATCTGAATGCTAAGCTATGGAATCCATTTGGTACAACCCAAAACTGCACCATCTGCCACCTTTACCCCAAAACCACCAAACTTCTCATACTGTAATCCACGCCTTCCCACTAACTTCTGGTCAATGAAGTTATGTGTAGCACCTGTATCTACCAAGCTCATGACCCACTTACCCTCAAGTGTACCTTTCAACCAAAAGGCATGAAAGTTAGGATAACTGGAGAGGGTAGCCATAATTGCTTTGGCTGATGCCAAAGGCTCCGGGGAGTCTAACTCCAACTGTGTCTGAACCTGCTCAATATTATCCTTAATGTCCATATCAGGAACCTCCTCATCTCCACACTTAGAAGTTACCTCAATCAAATGAACCTTTCCTTTACCCATGCAACAGTGTCCTGGTTCCCATGGGTCTTTGCAAGAAAAACATAACTTTTTCCTCCTCAAGTCATTCCTAGTCTCCTGATTCATCCAAGGATTTATAGAGGATGACCCTTCCTTATTTTGTGGTGCATTGGCCTTCTGTATAGGCCGTGATTCTGTGGCTATTTTCTTATCACCTGGATAAGAAGTGGGAATAGTATCCAGTCTCAATGTCACATCAATGGCATCCTTAAGAGTGGCTGGTTGGAAAGCACGTACCAGTCCCTTAAGTCTATCCTGTAATCCCTCAATAAATAACATCACACTCCGTCTTTGAGGCATATCAGGTACCATAACCGCAATACACTAAAACTCATTAATATAAGTTTCTGCGTGACCACTCTGTCTAAGATGAGCCAACTCCCTATAGTAAAGTTCTGTATCCTTACGGTCAAACTGTGCAATAAGTTTCTCAGTGAACTCAGCATAGGAGTGAACTAAAGCATGATCCTGGGTGACCAATCCATGGTGCCACCAATCATATGCAATCCCCTCTAGATTTAATACCGCAAACTGAATGGCCTCACGCTCAGGCATGGGCCTCAAAGAAAGATATATGTCCAGCTTGTGGACCCAAGCTCTTGCACTGGTCTGTCCAGAGCCATTATATGAAGCCAATGTAATCTTCCCCGTAGCTCTATTGAGGTCATGATTATGCTGCTGCTATGGTGGTCTATTACCCCGATCTCCCCTGAGTCTTGCTGTGTCTCTATGCTGTGCACAATACTGGGGCAAAGGAAAAACCTCCCTAACCTCTGGGGGTAAAGCTTTCCACTCTACTGTCACTACCAAAATGGACTCTTGGAACCCCATCTCTGGTAGTTCCACCTGTACTAGTTGTCCACCTGGTACAAACTGAGGTAGTAATGGTCTATTTGGAGTAGGTGTATGATGATGATTTCGCCTAGAGGAATGATGGGAGCTCCCCACTGAAGAATGGGAATGGTGACTATGCTGACTGGAGTGATGGGTATGATCACTACTAGTCACTGAAACTGATCTATTCCTCCTACCTCTGTGTCTATCCACCTCTAAACGCTCCATGGTATCTTGTAATTGGTCTAGAGCCTGAATAATCCTAGGCTAGGTAGTGATGAGGGTCCTCATCATCTCTCTTTCTTCCTCATCCTGGTTTCTATGGGTATTCCTCTATTCTTCGGCCATGATAGGTTGTTGTCCTAATCCCAACTCTCGCTCGTACTGAGCTCTACTATGTGTAAAATATCTATGGCTTCTATCAAATCTTCTAGGATGCATAGAAATAAAATAGTTTTACCCCTACAAGCTGGCAAGATGCATGGCTCTGATACCACTGAAAGATCCCAAACTAAATTTGGAGACACAAAATATACAAGTTCTTACAAGACAAAGATATAACTCTGATTATTTGCCTTTAGAGAATGCAGATACAAAAATATATTGCCCAGATTTGCTTCAACAGTGAATAAACAAAAATTGCAGTACACAGCGATATTATGAAGGGTATAATGAAGCCCAAAATAAGCAAGAACCTAGAAGTATGCACAAATCTGGATGCTGTGTAAAAACATAGTCACCGACGTCGGTGATGATGATGCTAACATTGATCAACACACTGCCGCCATCGGTCGTCTGGTGGTGATCTCTGACTGCCTGGGACTACCTGTGACTGCCTGACTACCGGCATCGGTTGCTAATCGGCCGATGTCGGTCTATGTGCCAATGCTGGTCTCTGTAAAACCCTACGGCCCACAACTGTGAACTGTGCCCTTCCCTTTTCTGAACCTGCTAGTATGGCCTGGTGCCGTATTGTACAGATTCTGTGTCAGATCTGATCTGACTATAAAAATATATAAATCTCAAATCAAAACTAAGGAATAAATACCTGGAAACCTCTACATATGCTGCACCCTTGATATTCTCAATGAATGGCCTCTAAAGCTCCAGATCTGATCAATATGCACAATTTAAATTCCATCACGAATCCACCTCTAAAAAGTGCTGGGTTTTCATCCAACTCTTCTCTAATCTACTGAAGGTTTGCGTCCTCAGAGATTTCAGGTGAATCATAGATTCAAGCTTCTCAGAATAATTTTTGCAAATAGAAGATATTAGATGAGCCAAATACTTTGCTTTCCCCTTCTTTTAAAGCCTTCCAAGAAACTTCTAGAAGAAGTCAATTTTATTTCTATAATAATTTAATTAATTAATTAAACCATTTTAATATAAAATTGGGGACATTACACATAATCCACCAACAAGGTTAAATTTAATAATATTATACATTTATAACAAGGATACAACATCATTCCATTAATTATTAGCTCAAGATTACATGGCTTGAAACATGGTCAAAGGTGTTATAATCAATCATAACCTATATACTCTTTAAGAATTCTAAAACATCTTACTATCACTTACCAAGCCCCAATATCTAGGCCTTGTTGCATTCAAACCTAGGCCACATGTCTTTGGCCACTTTTCTCTACTCATGTCTTTAGATTTCATGGGCTCTAAAGATCCTTATATTTTAATAAGTGTCTAAAATGTAATTATTTCATTTCCTACCCATTTGGAAATCAAATGTGCTCTACTTGAGGTCAAATACCTCACTGTCCATTACTACTTTCTAATTGTCTATCAAAATTAGGTCATCAGTCAGAGCTTATATAATTTTATTTTTAAATCATGTTAACTATAATAAGTCTATTACTATCATGTTGTCACTTATACTAAATTTTTGGTTGTCATGTTAGGCTCATGCCTAACTTATTATCAAAACTTTTTGGGGGTGAACTATATAGATGGGTTTGGTCCATGCATATTACAATTATCTTATGCACACCATGTTGCCTATGTTCTAAATGCATGAAGAACACATAAAGGTCAAAATTAACCCACATAAAATAAGTTATAAATTCTCAAATAACCTATTCATTTATTTCTATTTGGTGCCTTATTATCCTTGGGAGTGATGTCATTTTATGTGGTTACCAATTTAAAAAATAGATGGAATGGTATTTTCCATGTGTGTCCTTCCCTTATATGTTCCTCAGTGTTACACTTCTACCCATGCACTTCCTTTCCCCATAGATTTATTATAAATTCTTTCTCTCTACACCTCTTTTATTTTGGTGTGATTCTTTTCCCTAAAAATAAATTATTTCAAGTTAATCCTAAATCTATACCTTTCCTCGTCATTCTTCACATCCCAAGTTGCCTATTATTCCATCATCATTTCTAAGTCACTAGTTTACTATCTTCAAGCTACCTAGCATATCAAGTTATCATTAATTAATAGAGGTGTTTCAAAAATAACATGGAAACACTCACCAAAAAACATATATGCTTGGCATAATGATTTTGAAATAAATACCTCACTTGACTCACCTGATTGGATTTACAAGGTACACATGTTTTATTATATTGAAGGTACATAGCTAATATGCCAAACAAATACCCTACCCTACCTTAACCTAAATAATAGGAAATGCAAAGATAAATGGCATAAAAATACTTATTACAACTTGGTGAATAATGCCTTATTATAATTAGAACCATGCACATGAAGATACATTTATGGTAGAAATTAAAACATGAATTACTATAGTAATATCTTATTAAATATACTTTAATTTAGGTGTTTTAGCTTTAGCTTCCAAAAATTTATCTAACACAATGAAACATATTTATACATCAATAGAATGTGCATCCTCTACACAAGAGTCTCTCTCGTGTTACCCTCATATTGAGTGGGTCCTCAAAACACTTCTAGATTTAGATTCTCCCCTTTATCTAGGTCCTTTTTATCCATCACTCTTTTCCAAATCCCATTATTCTCATGCCTCTTGATCTCATGCTTATATATTTTTTCATGATAAAATATTCTTTTTCTTTGCTACATTTTAGAATCTAGCTCCTTTTTTACTTATACCTTTCATAATACTCATACACCTCGTGACCTAATAAAATACATGTTCATACTCTTTCCTCCACTGTTTACCACTATAATAAAAAAAATCAACTTATCTAGATAATATAAATAAAATTTCATGCAATGTATAGTCACCATGGGCCAATATGTAATGTGAATCAAGCTCATCACAACTTGGACTAGTTCCCACACTAGCATATCACATGGGAAGAAAAGCTTTGCTATCTCACCTAAGGTGTGAAAGAAAAAAGGATCTAGGGTAGGTTGGAGTTAGTTACATATAATGGTGGCCATGTCTACTCTAATGGTATATGCATTGAGACTTTAGAGTGTGCACTATATTTATTTATCAAAACATAGTAGAAATAATGCACTTATACAAACAAAGAACATGTACATTATTGAATCTAAGTATATACTCCTATCAATGGGGTGACATATAATATTATTATATATTTTTAATAAGGACAAAACATCATTCCATTACTTATCTCCTTAAGATTACATGGATTAAACCATGATCAAAGGAACTAGAATTAATCATAACCTATCTACTCTCTAGGATTTCTATAGCATCTCATTATAAACTACCAACTCCCTCATATTTGGACCTTATACCTTCAGACCTAGGATGCATTTATTTGGACACTTTTATTTGATTAATTCTTTGTATTATATAGGTATCCAAATATCCTTGTGTGTCAATGGGTATCTTAGTTTTAGTTAGTGATTTTCCTAACCATTTAAAAGTTAAATGTGTGTTATGATCGAGGTAAACTACCTCAAAATCCTTCACTACTATTTAGTTATCTCTCAAAATTAGGTTATTAGTCATAAATTATGTAATTTTATTTATTTAAATCATACTACCTTTGAAATATCTATTAAGATCATGTTTTTTATTTTACTGACTTATTAACTAGTATTTTGGGATCATGTTTGCCTTGCTAGTAAAGTATGTTTGAGTGAACACATATATAGGGGTTTGGTCTACATAAATAAAAATTGTCTTGCATGTTCCATGTTTCCTATGTTATACACACATGAGTTTGAAATAAAGGTCAACATTACCCCACACAAAATTAGTTGTACATCCTAAGACAACTTATTCATTGCTTCTTATTATGTTCCTTGTTATCCCTAGGAGTGATGTCAAAATACATGGTTACTAATTTTTAAAATAACTAGAATGATATTTTAAATGTTTGTCCTTCCTTTATATGTTCCTAGGCATTGCATTTCCACCTATACACTTAATTTCCCCATATATTAATTCTAAAGTCCTAGGGTGTTCACCTTATTTACATTGGAGGGCTTCTTGTTAACCAAAATTTACCACCATGAATGAGTATCATTAAAAATGTTGATTTATATGATATTCACTTTGTTTATAACCATAATAAAGGTCTTTTATTGGTAATTAATGGTCTAAATGTGATAGGTAGTGTGTCTCTATTGGCATCTTAAAATTCATTTTAGGATAGTATATTTAGTTGTAGGGTCAAGTCACTTTGTCTTGTCATTAAGTGGTCATTAATTATATTCTCTTCATGTTTTTAGAGCTTATTAAGGTAAGTTTGACAAATTTAAGGTTAACTATGAAGTCAATTAAATATTTAGTCATGATTAAGGAGGCAAGGTGGTGACCCTTCTAATAAGAACTATGACCTAAGATGGCCAAATTGACTAATGAATAAGACTAGTAACTTGATCACATTGTATTTTTAAGCAATTTGGAGAGATTAAGATTATTTTGGTAAGATTAAGGTGTTTTTTTAACTTTAGTCTCATTTTATAATCTAATGTTGAGATGATACTCTCTTTGAAAGAGAAAATATGAAGGTTTTATCCTTGGATAGGAGTATTTCTAAGTCATCTAACATCAAGTAACGACATCATGTTTGTACTTATCCATACATCTTCTCCAAAAGTCTTAAATAATTACTATCTAACATTGGAATATCTTTTTAAGTGTCCATTCACAATTTTATAGCATCCAAATGAGGATATATTTAAATAGTTTCAATTAAAATAAGTGGGAAACATTTTTTCATACTCCACCTATACACAAGTCAAGGGAAGCTGCATGATCACCTTTTTCATCATCTCTAGTAGTTTCAAAAGGCAAAAAAGGTAGAATATTAAATAAATTAATCCTCTGGAGGTATTTTATAGATTTTTTACATTTATGGTAAATTTAAAAACTCTTCTAATTTTACCCATTAATCTCTTTAGACCCAAATCTATGTAAAAAGGTGGAGTTATAGATCCAAAATAGTAAAAATCTCCTACTTTTATCTATCAAGTTTATTTTTAGCCCAAAAATACCAATAAATTTGTGGATGGTACTAAAATAAGATTAATATATTGATAAAAATATGTTTAATATGTTAGGGTACCCTAATTCCCTTATGAACAATAGTTAAGAAGTTAAGGGTACATAAAGATGACTCAAAACCCCACTTGGGTCAGTTTTATCCTAATACAGAGTTTTAAAGTTTAATGAATTAATTAAAATTATTTTATAAGGTAAATTTAACACTCTTTTACATATATATAAACATATTTACTCAATATTCTCTATGTTCATGTTTGGATGAGCATTAAATAATCATGATTTGCTATTTTAAACATGACAATCATAGTTTGAAAGAGTTGTGAAGAGTTTATGTGCATAAAATGAATGAAATAATGCTTTAAATAGTTGATAAAACTTCATAAATTCCATTAAAAATCTGGAAATCATCATTTAATGAATAAACATTAAGAAAAGTAAATAACTATGCATGCACAATTGAGTTGTTTAAACTAGCAAACATGGCTAAGATAATCCTTACTAAATATGGGTGTGTTTTTATTTTCCAATACCATTTAATTAAATAAATATATTAAAATGGCCTTTAATATCATTCTAAAGGATAAATTTAAAGTGTAAAACCCTAGGATTCAAGGGTTTTAGTGATTTCCCTAGGCCAAGTTCAAAAGAAGATTTGTGAACCTACATGTCAGCAAACTTGTAGGTCAATATTGGAATTAAATTGTTTTAATGTAAGTATATATGTCCTATTTTAAGACATAATAAAAAATTTATTTTAATTTTTACAATATCTCTAAAATCCTTGATATCTAAACTTCTCAGACTAATGGTGAATGGATGAAGTCTATGTGTATATAATGCAAGCAAACATAGTCTATGCTTCTATAGGAAATGATTTAGTGAAAGGTAGGTATTACATTATATTTGTAATTATAATTAATATATAGGGTGTATATGGTATGTAATAAGTTTGGATATAAATAAATATCCTTGATTTGAAGATAAAACATGAAACATTAACTTCTTTGATTCAAGAGATATTATGGCCTATTAAAGACTAGGAAAATAAGGTTGATCTTTTTCCCCATCTTGAAGAAAATAATATGGGATTGGTTTATAATTCCAATACATTTATATTATATAAAATGGATCCCATGCATTCATTTATGGTTTTATTTCAATAAAGATACACATGAGGTTATATGTGGTTAGTTATGATAGAGAAAGATGCCCTACCAATTGGACCGAGTGAGACCTAATGGGATACCTTGAAATCACTTATAACTTGGATAATATAGTGTTTGATTATTTCAAAGACAAATAATAAGTTTTATAGTGACTTAAACATAATTAGTAGTTTTTAAGACACCAAGTGGTAAGCAAATATGTCATCAAGAGTTCCTAACATACCTAATGCACTTGTGTATCAAACCTAAAGATGGTTTTGATATTTAATAGAAGTGGGATGAATCCATAAAATATGTTAAGGAGGTGGAAAATAAATGATAATATTCCTCAAGAAAAGGACTAATATTTGGGTGGAGAAATAAACTTGTCATTTTGGTCTCTATTTGAATCAAATAAGTCTTTTAATGAAATGTAGTTTCTTGTCAAATTGAATACACTTGAGTATATATTTGCATCTTCACCAAGATGAAAAAGAGATTGAAGTAAGATAGGATGGTGTGCTAGGACTCAAATAATCATGATAAATAATTCCATATGTCAAAATATATACTTTTAACTCCTTATAAACCAAGAATAATAGTTTTATGAATGAAGTTGATGAGTTATCCAAGAAGGTCAAGAGTCACTCTATGCCCCCCAACGAATAATAAGATCATTCTAAAATGTGAAAATTTGAGGAGAGTTTCATGACTATCCTTTGTAATTTATCTTATTTTTAACATTAATCTTCATGAGATGACACTTTCCATGGGCCTCTCCAACATCCATCTTTTCTCTCCTTCTTATGCTCCTTTATATGTATGCCTAATTTTAGCATTATAAGGATCCTCAAAATACTTACAATAAATCATTACATATTTTAAGATAGGTAATTTCCTTTAGAATCAATTCAATTTGAGTTATTATATTTTCATCTTGCATATAGTGATTTTTAATGAATTATAGATGAATAATTTATGATAGTGAAACTAATTCCTTATATTTATCCTTCTCTTTCATTCCTATATATAAGTTAGTCTTCTTTTGATTGTTCATATGATGTGTAGTACATGGGTTGCATAGTTTAAGATTTGAAATATCATTAGTGTTTACTCTTATTCCTCTTGACTAATCACCATAACTATTTTAATAGACATAGACATCATATAGAATTATTTATGTGGTATGAGTTATTTTAAAGCTATAAAAATTAGGTTGTAAATTTTCATTTAATAGTTAAATTATTATCAAGTAGAGGACCCTATATTTGGTTCATCACATCCATGTTTTCATACTAGTTTAATATCTTTTCTATCCCTTTTCCTTGAAAGTTTGGTAAGTTAGTTGTAGTTTTTGGTGAAGCATCAAGGGATGTAACCCAATCTAAAGGTTCAATCCACTCATTAGGTCACCCACAACATAGGATTATTCATATGCTATAATATAGTTAGGAAGGATTTAAAAACATTCCTAGGGGTTCAAATTAAATATATAATAGTTTTGGCATGCTTTATGGGATGGAATTTAAACAAGGTTGTTCAAGATTGATGCTAGTCCTGACAATTTTGTAGCTATAACAACCTCTTTCATGAAACGTATGGTGACTATAGTATGTTGTTAGCTCTTGGTTACATACTAATAAGCTATTTGCATGCTAAAGTGAAAACAAGGTCAAGGTAAAAGTTTATTCCTTTTGATTTTATTTACTTACCTTTGTTTTCACTTAAGAGAAAGAGATTTATTCATACTCTTCCTTATACAAAGACACCTAGAATAAATATTCATTTTAGATAAAATCCAATCTCTCCCAAAGCTATCAATATGTCTATAGATTTGGTTTTTTTCCCTTCAATGTTGTATCTCCTCTAAATTTTTTACAATATGATGGTATCCCTATGTAATCCCTCAAGAGTGTCCCATACTTTAGTGAATAAAACACCATTACTCCCATTGAGCACATAAGAGATATGGATGATAGATAATGTAGCCATTAGGTTATTAATAATCTCATTAGAGGGAAAATATTTATATTGGTATAGGACATTCACCCCTAATTCAATAAATTCATGGGATGAATTGGGAGAGAAGTTGAGTAAGAGGTTGAAGACAAGAGTGATAATCTATCACTAACTAAAGAATTGACTACTATCGAGAGGAATCCAAAATAATTCATCCAAGGATTTAACTATAGGTTCCAAAAAACATGGGATATGATCCCAATTATTATGATATATACTCTAAACTATGACTTCCTCTACTATCTCAAGGCATTGAATAGAGACATAGCTAATATGATACAATCCATAGGAGGAAAGACCTTACCTAAAGCTTATGACCTTGTCATCAAAGATGAAAATATTCTCATAAAAGTTGGAAAGATATATCCAAGGCCTCCCATGCCATTTTTTCCTGATATATATCCCCTACTCCCACTCTTCTTCCCATTTTTGTAATAATTGGTCATGAGTTGGCTACTCTTAGTCAGGTAAACAAAGCAAGTGATGTAGAATGGATACTCAAGACCCCTAAAAATGATATCATGTACATTAATAGGTAGATAAGTTATTCTTAAAGACCTTACCAATCCAAATATTACTCTTATCATTCTAATCAACCCAATAGGCCACCTTTCCAAGGTAATTCTCAATGACAAGGGCACATTACCAATGCTAGACCATAAAGTAGCTATAATCCCAATGTTGACTCAACTTATAGAGCTCTATTACCAACTAAAAATAACTTGGTACATTAATTTTATTGGTATCCATAATAGGATCAACCTCCTAATCAATCCTATAATAAAAATGAGGTGTTTAATCAAGTTTTCATGGCACAAAATGGAGCAATTCCTTCTATGACACAAGCTAAAGTTCTAAATTGGGTAATGAATAATGGAGATAAAGTTTAATCCAATATTAAATTGTTAAATTTACAATAATTATATTATTTTTCAATCAATAAATTATGAAGCATAATTAATTTATTTGATACTTCTATCATAGGCAAAACAAGGTCCAAAAGGAGGGCAATTGATGATGTTTAAGAAGTAGGTAAGGGTGTAATCACTATACCTTATATATATCAAGGAAAAAAATAAGTTATTTAAGCTCCTAAGGCCAAATAAACTTAGAAAAAACATAATGTTAAGGGTGTTTTCATACCCCAAAATATGCAGCCTCAAAACAATACGACAACTCCTAAAGGGAAACCAAGAGTTAGCAGCTCTTGCATCAACATTATACACCAAATGAAGAGGTTAAATGTTAGTATTCCTATGTGGGATACACTGGATCTTCATAGTCAAATTGATATAATTCAAAATGAGTTTTATAATATCTACCTTTCAAAACTATCAAAAAGAAGAGATAGTTTAGTTCTCATAAATAATCTTACACCTACTAGTGGGCAGCTAGACAAAGATTTTAAACCACATCCCTTTTATGTTTTAATGATCATTGGATATTTAATAGTAAATAATTTCATTATAGATATTGGGTTAAGTATCTTGGTGGTACCAAAATAAATAACTAATAAGCTAGTCCTAAACTATGAGCCTAAAGCAAAAGGTGTCTTGTAATTATATTATTTAGCTACTAAGATTACAGGTGTGATCAAATATTTTGGCCTTACTATTCATGTGTGTCCTAATTTACCTATTAATCAAGACAATATTATATTTGATTTACCACCATACTTTGTTCTTTGCTTGTCAAGAGACTTTACCACCAAGATTCAAGGTTAATTATCATTTGATTGGTCATACATGTCTTTAAAAACTAGATGTGGCACTAACATTACAATCAGATCTGAACCTATGTCTAATTTTAATATTGAGACATACAAGACAAACACTAAAAATTCCACTTACACTATCATTGATGAGGAGGATCATCCTAATGATCAATAACTAGTTATACCTATTGAAGACATAATATATTTTCCTTGATGAGTGGGGAGTATAAAATCATGAGTATGAGCCATATATAGGTGTTGAATAAGTTTATCTTAGTGCTTATAATTTACATGAATAAGTCACAACCATGCCCTCTTTCTAAGCCAAGAAGATAATGATGACTTTTGGAAATTTTTATTTAATGGTTTAGGAAGTAATAATGGAGTTGGGACAAGTATAATGCTAATTTCTACTTCAAATTAGAGGTACTATTATGTAACTATATTTTAGTTTAGTTGTACCTATAATGAAACTAAATATCAAGATATTATACATGGGATTCAATGGGAAAGAAAGAAAGGAGTAAATCAATTACAAATTTTTGGAGATAGTGAACTAGTTAACCACCAAGTAAAAGGTAAAGTGTTTCCAATAATCCATTGTTGAATTCATACAAGTATAGGGTATGGGACCTTATTAAAGATTTTGAGGATTTAAAAATCCAATCAGTTAAAAGGGAGGAGATTCAACATGATGATAGGATAGATTTAATGGGAGCTCAATTTAACATCCATAATGATGTCAAGAACTCAAAAGCTTAACCACATATCAATGTGGTAGTAATTCCATCAATACCAAATAATGATGTCAATTGGAGTTTTTTTGAGTGTGAAAATAAAATACCATGTGTCCTACAATAATAATATTTTTTTAATGATGTCATGAAGTTTTTCATTCCATCAACAAATATTAAAGACAAGGTATGCTACACTAGCTAGACATGTCAAAGGCTTATGACCAAGTTTCTTGGTGTGTTGTGATCTAGATTTACAAAATCTTGGGCTGAATCATGACACCCAATAAATCATATGGAATTGTATTTTCATTATTAATTTATCCATTATTATAAATGGAGTCCCTAAAGGCTTCTTTCTTACCTTAAGAGGTTTAAGATAGGGAGACCCCCTCTCTCCATACCTCTTCATCATCTTAGCTAAAACTTTGGGGAGAGGTTTGAGGAAAGCCTACATCTAGGGTCTGATAAATGGTATTTTGGTGGCCCAAAATACTAATTCTATCACTCACCAATAGTTTTTTGATGACACTATAATCTCAGGAGATGCTTTCACCAAAGAAGACAAGTACCTCAAATCTATCTTAAACAATTATGAAAAGTGTCAAACCAATGCATCGACTTCCAAAAGATTTTCCTATTATTCATCAATACACCTCCCTCTCAAGAGATAAGAATTTCTAAAATTCTTAACTACCAAGTGGAAAAATTGATGACTAATCATCTAAGTATCCCTCTCTTTTATATAAAAATGGAATCCAAACTTTGGAACATCCTAATTGATCACATCCAAAGGAAATTAGTGGGATAGAAAGGACACCTCCTCATACAGGGGTGAAATACAAGATCCTCAAGGATTCCATTAAAAGTATTCCTATATACCTAATTTTAGTCTTTAAAATTCCATCTAATGTTGCCTCAAAAATTTAACAAATCTAGAAAACTTCAAGTGGAGAGGCACTGAAGAAAGATTTAAATTCAATTTGGTTGGGTGGGAAAAAGTCCATCTCCCTAAAGCTAATAGAGGTCTTGGCCTAATAAGCATAAAATCTATGAACAAATACTTTTTGGAAAAAATGGGATGGTACTTGATGAAGGAGAATGATGAATGGACAAGAATCCTAAAGGATAAATTTTTGGAAGGAGTGGAAGAGGACAATATCCTATGGGAAGAAAGCCCTGATGTTGGATCCACCTTCTGAAAAGCCATAACCAGCTATAAATATCTTTTGAAGAGGGGCATCTTATGGAAAATTGGTAATCATGAGAAAATTGACTTTTGGGAATATGCTTGGTTATCTCCCACCCCCTCTCCACCTAGGAGACATAGGCTAAGAGGTATATATATCTCAAGCAAAGATGCGGATCCAAGTTAAAGGATTATAGGGAAATCAAGGAATGGATAAAGTGTTTAAAGGTCATCCCTAGTGAATATCTCACATCGGAGGAATAACAAGCCAATCAAAACCTCAACCTGGCCCTAAATTAGACTCACATCTCTTTCATTTTGAAGGATGATCATTTTGTCTATAGGGTGGAAGATAATGGTTCATACTCGGTGACCTCGAGCCATGCCATCAACCTTAATTTGGAAAGCAACTAGGACCACTAGAAACATATATAGGTAAATCACATAACTCCCAAGGTTAATTTCTTCTTTTGGCTTGTGACACAAAACAGAATTATGACTATAGATAACTTAGCCAAAAGGGGACTCATTATGCCTAAGATATGTTTGATATGTTGAAGTGTGTAAGATTCTACTCAACACCTTTTTTAGAATTCCTCCTTAGTCTAATTTTATTTAATTGGATTTTTAATCACCTCAATGTGTCATGGGCAAAACTTAATAATATTTTGGATCTCATTTTTCAATGGATCTCCCATGTACCATACCTTCCTTGACCTTCCTTTGGCACCTTGCCCTTCCTCACTAGTTTTGGTGTATCTAGAAAATTTACAATGACAGCCTATTCTCAACAAAAGGTACTAATAAAAGAGTGTATTACCTCATCTCTACCAATCCATTTGTGAAAATTGGAAGGCATTTCCACCTAAAGATAAATATCCTACCCCCGTCAGCCTTGCTCATCCTCAAAAACTAGGGTCTTCAATAGGTTATTTTCCCATCCATAAAATACTTAATCTACAAGAATACTAAATAGAAGATTCCACCATAGGGTTGGGTGAAATAAAACTTTGATGTGGCCTCCAGAGCCCTAGAAGGGGAGGAGGCATCATAAGTAACTCTAAATGCAAGATGTTGGCTACATATGTAGGTCCCATGAGTAAGCTAAAAAACCACCTTGGCAAGTCCAAGGTGTCCCTTTAGGGTATACAACTATCATCAAACATAAACTTGAATATGATCATTATATAGGTTGATTCATTAAACATCCTTAATGCCTTAGAAATAAAAATGATACCCACACACACTATCAAGGACATCATTCATGACATGAAGCACATTTTAAAAGGTATACCTCACTTCCAACTTTTACACACTTATATGGAATGAAATGGGGTGGCCAACCTCCTCTCTAACATTGGAGTTGATCTCCATAATTTAATTAACTATCATGATGTAGGCAGTGTCCCCTCAAATGTTTATAACATCATCCATGGTGAAGGTACTAATTTGGATTAAAATAATCATCCTTTCACACATGTAACCCCTTAACTTGATGGGGTATATCCCAATTCAATTGATACACATTAATTTTTAAGAAAGAGGGATTAATTATTTCTATGAGTCTTTTGTGGGTGCTCCCACCCATTTGATCCCTAACTATTTTTCCCACATCTAAAAAAATTTTCTCTCCCACTCTGTCTCTATGGTTCTAGCATCTATGGGTGGTGATAGAGACCACTTAGAACCCACATCATGCAAAAAGGTTTGTGAGAAAAACAAAGTCTAGAAGAAGCTCAATTAGGGAGAACTCATAGAATTTATGGAATGCATCACTGAGTATAATGCCATGATTTCCCAAGACTTCATGGTGTCTTAGACAAAGAGAAGGTCACCATGTGAGGCATCACCATTAACATCTTAGAGGAATTCATAAATGATGCCACTATAATTTCATGTATACGAAATAAGGAATTCAAGGACTAATCAAAAAATAAAGAATCCTTATAACAATTTTTTATAATGAATGATTTCATGCAGATTGACAAGAAAGGATTTACATGATCCAACCTCTTATGTTATTGGCATGATATCTACCTTTAGATTATGTGTTACATGACTCTAGAAGGTAAGTAGAGTTTAATATTTCCCACTATTTCTTACTTTTAAATCACTTAATTGGGTTTAAAATCAGTCTTCCATATTTCCTGCTCAAATCCCTAGAAAGTACCATTTTGCTTCACGATGTAAATGATACAAAACCCACTCTTCATCAAGGTCTAATAATCCTACTTATTAAACATGATCAGGCCCTTTTATGATGTAAGTTTCCCCTTGGGGGATCCTCTTATAAGGATGACTCTCAGGAGGACTCCCCAAAGGAGGACCCTACTAAAGGATCCCACCTACCCTTTGAATGTTCCCCCCAAAATAGTTTATCTTAGTCCCGCTTGATGACCTCCCTCTAAAATTACTATTTATCCCCAAGCCTAAACCCATTGAATTTGGAACACCTATAAATTCAGCTCGAAAAGGAAAGGCCACAGTAATGGAGGATATGGAAAGGAAAAAATAGATGTTGGAAAATTTTAACTCAAGGGTATAATAGGTAGGGTTTGGCTTGGATAAATTTATCTAGCATTGAAATAAACTTCACAAGATGGATGAGGATACTATCTAGACCTTTGTCCAGTACACTCACCCCCCCCCCCCCCGGAATCCCCTATTTTTAAATCTCCCAAAGGTCTTAAAATCCCCCATTGGGTTCCCCCAAGGGGGTCCCCTCTAAATAAATATTTTTATAGGTAAAAGGTAGGAAGCACCCCACTTCCCTAGGGAAGTGGAAAAAGGCCATGGGAACCATACTTGGGCCAAATTATCTAAAAATAAACCTACCATCTTGGTGAAGGACACTACTATTGCTGATGATCCTCAGGAGGGACCTTTCTCCTTGTTTTGTTCTAGTTATTTTCATTTTGTTATCATTCTAAGTATTAGCTTTTTGTATTTTATCCTCTCAGCCCTATTTGGCCTCTTAAAACTTTTGTAATGCACTCTTGTGATTCCAAGTCCCTGTAAAACTTGGATTTTATCGTATCAAATAAAAATAAATAAACTATGTTTTATTGTAAAAACTAGACCAAATTACAACACCAATATGGAGATTAAATTGTATAATTGAGGTCTAATAAACTTCCCAAAGGGATGGTAACTCTTGAGAACATATTCAGTGAGAGTGATAAAATGAGAAAGGATAAAGTGAACATGTATACCAAATAATAACATCATACCAAATAATAACATCATGAGAGAGTGGTTATCTTCAAAGACAAGTTTCTTAATATTGTGAAGGTATGTACTTTAGTTGAAAGAGTTGCATTTGTTGAGTTATGTAGAAATTTTTTTGATGTCCTTACTTGGGAATATAGTGACCTTAAGGGGTTTGATCCTAAATTATCTAGACATACCCTATATTTTGATATAAATTCTAAGAATCTAAGAAAAATATAAATGTCTATTAATCCTAAAGTTGAGATGCTAATGAGAAAAGAGCTAACCAAGTTGATAGAATCAAGAATCATATTCTCTAGTCAACACTCTTAATGGGTTGTAAACCTAATTCCTATGAGAAATAAGAGTGTATATATTATATTATGTGTGGATTTTATAGATTTAAATAGGATTTAATTGAGGATAATTATCCTTTACTCTTCATGGAGTGATTTCTTCAAGTCATTATAGGTTCTCAACATTTCTCTCTTCAATGGCTACTCAGGTTATAACCAAGTCTTGGTGAAAGAGTAAAATCAATATAAGAAAAATTTTACTAATAAATGGGGAATATATACATATAATATAATACCATTTGGGCTATATAATGCATTTAATACATTCCAAAGAGATATGGATATGTATTTTCAAATTTTGATCAATCAAATGGTGCTAATCTATCTTGTTGACATAATAGTCTTCTCAAAGAATGATAGTGATCACCGTGCTCATCTTAGATTGATTTTTGAAAGGTTTAGACAATATTTAATCTCTCTAAAACCAAATAAATGTGTTTTTTTAGTTCATGAGGGTACATTTTTAGACCACATTGTCTCTAAGGATGGGCTTGCTATATATTTTGAAAGGGTGAGTGCCATATTGGCTTTGTCTTTGCCCAAGCATAAGAAAGTTTTGAAATTTTTTTTAGAAAAATAAATATTCTTATAAGGTTCGTACCTAGTTTTTATAACCTTGTGAATCCTATTAAATCCATGTTAAATAAACATCAATAATTTGGTTGGACTAAATAAGGAAAATATAGTTTTAAGGCTATTAAGTTAACTATTAAACAAACACCAACATTTATCATCCACATTTATCAAATGTGTTTTTATTATACTATTTTATTAACCTTGAAACCATATAATAAATGGTAATACATCATATTAGTGAAGGTCTTGACTATCCTATTGCCTTATTTAGTCAAGGTCTAGAAGAGTATGAAGAGGGATACACCTTCATTAAGAAACAAGTGTTGTCAATCATAAGGATCCTTAATAAGTTTAGACGTATGGTTTTTAAAATAATTATTCATGTCATGGTGATCCACCCAAGGATAATAGAATTGTTTTTTTAAAATTATTTGAACGAGAAAAGAGCTATATGGCTAGCCAAAATCATGGAATATGATGTGGAGGTCAAGGATACTAAATTAGTAAGAGGAAGAGGACTATGTGAGCACTTGGTAACAAACCTTAAAGAATAAAAAGAGGGTAGTTTGGCATCACATTATGATCCTAATGTAGTTTAACCTTCACTCTCTCTAATTTGAACATAAGATATGGTAAGATTTATTCAAACATGTGAGTGTCCTATAGGTTTGAATAGAGTAAAGAGAAGATACTTTACATTTCATTCCATCCCATATGTTCTTGTGGATGGATTTTTATTTATAATGGATATTAATGGGATGTTGGTTAAGTTTTATAAAATTGATCAAATTGATAAGATATTATAATAATTCTATGATGGACCAACTAGAGGTCACTTTGTACCTAAAAACACAATAGTAAAAATAATGAGGAATTGATACAATTATCCTAGTTTATTTAAGAAATATTATGCATGGTTAAGGAGGTGTCAAAAGTGTGAATTTTTCATAGCTAAACAAATGATTTTACCCCTTCCTCTCAATACTATTCAAGTGGTTCAGACATTCATGAAATGGGGTCTTGATTTCATTGGCATGATAAATCCACATTTAAGTGTTGGTCATAAATGGGTGTTTACTACCACTAATTATTTCACAAGCTGGGTGGAAGAAATATCTCTTAATGAGGCTAGTGAAAATTTAATTCTTGACTTATATGAAAGCTATATTTGGAGTTCCTTCAACAATAATGTATTATAATGCATTGGTATTTAGTGGTGCAAGAATAATTGAGTGGGATATAAATCATGGAATTTATCTAAGTTATTATAATTACTACCCTTAAGGTAATGACCTATCTGATTCCACAAATAATAACTTTATTATATTCATTAAGAGAGCAATAAAAAATAATCAAATAGCATAGCACTCCAAATTGAGGACAACTCTATGGACTGATAGGATCACCCCTAAGAAGTCTATTAGAAACTCACCCTACATTATTATCAATGGGAGAGAGGCCAAGATACCTATTTATCTTGAAAAACTATCCCTTGAGTTAGATCATCAACTTAAGAGGATGGAAAGTGATCTTATGGAGATAAGATTGACATAATTAATGGACTTAGAGGAGGAAATAAATCATAGTATGGATAACATGAAGTACCACCAATCCTAAATGAAGAACACATTTGATAAGAGGGTTGACTTAAGATCGTAACAAGAGGAATATATTTTATTGAATTAGAATGAATATAGGGACAAACCTGGTAAGCATACCAAGTTTGATACATTGGGGAGTGTGCCTTATGTTTTCATTAATTGTAGAGAACATAATTCCTTTCATATTGCAAAACTTGATGGAGAAGAATTGTAAATCCCAATCAATATTATACCTTTGAATCCATGATACTGAGGCTATATTTGTATTTTTTTACATAGTATAAAATGTCCTCATTTTCCATAAGTGCTTAGAGCACAAGTTCATTTGTTTTATTGTTGTCCTTCTAAGTGTCCTATGACACATGTGTGTGTGTGGTATGTGTCTTGAGTTAGCTTAGTTTTATTTTATTTAAAGGATATTTTCAATTCCAAATTTTATTTTTTATTTAAGTCAAGTAGAATTCATGACCCCATAGCCCAATGTATTGTCAAGGCTACTAGCCTAGATGCATAATAAGCATGCAATCCTAAGAGGTCACAAAAAATTTGATGTACATGATCTTAAATTTATTTATATCCATAATAAAGGTCTTGTATTAGTAATTAATTATCTAAATATGATAGGTAGTGTGTCTCCCTTGTCAGCTTACAAATCCTTTTAGGATAGTCTAGTTAGCTACAAGGTCAAGTCACTTTGTCTTGTCATCAAATCATCATTCATTGTAGCCTCTTCACATGTTTATCACTAATTAAGTTAATTTTGACAAATTTAAGGTTAAAAGTGTGAAGTCAATTAAATATTGAATCATGTTGAAGGAGGTAAGATGGTGACCCTTCCAAGAATAACTATGATCTAAGATGACCAAATTGATGAAGAAGCAAGACTAGTAAGTTTATCACATTTTATTTTTAATCAATTTAGAGATATTAAGGTAATCTTGATAAGATTAAGGTATTTCATTTGCTTTAGTCTTATTTCATACTACATTGTTGAGATGATACTTGATAGGAAAGAAAAAATATTAAAGTTTTATCCTTGGATAGTAATATTTTTAAGTCATCTAACATCAAGTAATGACACCATTCTTGTACTTGTCTCTATATATTCTCCAAATTTCTTAACCAACTACTTTCCAATGTTGGAATCTATTTGTAACTATCCATTCATCATTTTCTAATGTCCAAATGAGGTGATATTGAAATATTTATAGGGAAAAGAAGTGGGGAACTTTTGGACATGCTATTCCACCTTTGTATAAGTAAAGGGGATCTACATAATTTGCTATTTCATCATCTACAATAGTTTTAAAAGTTAGAATAGGTAAAATATAAAAGAAATCAATGTTTTGAAGGTTTTTTATAGAGGTTTTCCATTGATGTGCAATGTAAAAACTCATCTAAGTGTCCTATTAGACTATTTAGAGCCAAATCCATGTAAAAAGTGGAGTTTTAGAGCCAAAAAAATTAAATGCCTCCTCATTTTCTCCATTAGGTTTCTTGGTAGCCTTAGAAGGCCAACCGATTTATCGATGGTACTAAAAGGAGAGGGAGATATGGATCCAAAACTCTTGGTTAGAGGAGGGGACCCTATTTCCCTTTCAATTCGAAGCATTGGTTGTATTTTTAATCTCCTAAACATTAAGATTGATTGTTAAGAAGTTAAATGTGTAGAAAGAGGACTCAAAACCCCACAAGGGTCAGTTTTATCCTTATACAGAGTTTTAAAGTTTAATGAATGCATGAAAATGATTGTGTAAGGTTTCTTGAACACTATTTGACCTCTAAAAAAACATATTTCCTCAAGTTTATTCATGTTCATGTTTGTATGAACATCAAATATCCTTTATTTGCTAGTTTAAACATAACAGTCATGGTTTGAAGGAGGTGTGAAGTGTTTTGATGCATGAAATGAATGAAATGACATTGTAAACAATTGATTCAAATTTTTTATTAAGGTTAAATGGGGGTATGTTTTGAAACTAGGGTCCATATAACCTAGGAGAAGAACAAAAAAAGGTTCTACTAAAGAGAATAGGAATGACAATCAAAATAGGGCCATAAATAAATAGAACACAACCCAGATACAAAAGAGATATAACAAAAGAAAAATAGATAAAGTAGAAAAATATTCCATGTCAAGATTTACTAAGATTTCTTCTTAAAAAATTTTCATTGTTTTGAGATTAGAATCAGTTTATAACATTAGTTTGTCTTTGTCTATATCTTTCTAGCAACCACTACACTAATTTTTTTTTCCCTTTCCTTTGCTAATAGTCTTAGTGTCAAATAGATCTCCCAAGTGAGCCCTAAGATTCTAAACATTTTGAATCCCATCAATAATGGTAGATTTATTTTAATTTATAAAAAAATTATATTTTTTTTGAGTTTCTTATTCTCATTCTCAAGCATGTCAACCTTAAATTAAAGACTCTATAATTTTTGCTTATCCTCTTTGGCCACATTGTCTTGATTTAATCTATCATTTTCATGTTGTAAAAACTTAACCTTAAATTTAATGTTGGCTAACTCCCTCATAAACCATCACATGATGGAATTTTAAATATCCAATTCTTCAAAAATCTTGTCATCATATTCCTTTTTCAAATAACTAACTAAATTATTAAAATTATCATTTAACTCTTGATGTTGTTTATTAGGGTCTATTTTACAGTTATCATTAACTACATCTCTAGACATCCTCTTACCTATTTCTAGATGATTAGACTCATGGGTCTTAGCAATACCACTCAGATCCTCTTGTTAAATAATATATTTAGTTCTAGTTCTATCTTATTCAACTAAGATAGAGTCATCTATCATCTAACCAATTTTACCCTTCTTGTCAAGTGAGTTCACAAGCACTTTGGGAGTCATGGTGGTCATGGCCACACTTCTTAGATGCTTTTTAATATTATATTGAATCTTAATAGATTTAATCTTTGAATTTTTATATAAATTAACTATACATGAAACTTCATAAAGATCCCTCAAAACTATATAAAACATCATTGAATGATTGAACTTTGATAAAATTAGATAACTATGAATGCACAATTGAGTTATTTGAACTAGCAGACATGACTGAGATAATCATTATCAAATATGGGAGTATTTTCATTGTCCACTACTCTTGAATAGAAATAAATATATTCACATGGCCTTAAGGATAATTATTAAGGAGTTATTATATGTGGAAAACCATAGAAGTCAAGGGTTTTATTGATTTCTCTAGGCCAAGTTCAAAAGAAGATTTGTAAACCTACATGTCTACAGACATGTAGTTTAATATTAACACTAAATGGTTGTAATGGAAGTATATATAGAATATTTGAATATGTAATCCAAAGTTCCATTCCCTTATTAAATTATGTTTGAAATCCTTTAGATATAATGTAGGTAAATTACTTGGATGATTCACAATAGTAGAATTATATAGGGTAAAATTTAGAGCAAAATAAGTAGATACACAACAATAATTGGTGAAAGAGAATAATATTTGATATTATGATCGAGCCATTTCAAGGGTAAAACCTCCAAAACAATCCAATAAGAACATAATTCACAATATGATCCTAAAATACTAACCACTACCTCTTATATATACTCTACTTAGTAATGGTTATTCCATAAGATGACTATACTAAGAACATCAAGAAATGTAACAAGCTAATATAAAGATGTGTAAGCCACAAGTCAGCCACACATATTGCTAGATGAACTATAGGTTAAGGGAATAACATTCACCTCCCCTTCAAAATAACATTGTGCTCAAAATTGAATCAATCTAGGATGTTTCTATAGGAATGCTTCATCCTCCCATGTGTCATCTTCAAAATGCATCTTCTTCCATTTGATCAAATATTGTTTGGTTTGCATTTACTTAATGCCATGTGAAGGATATCCTCAAGATCTAGAATGACTCTACCTTCTTCATCTAATTTATTTAACTCAATTTGAGGGGAAAATTTATATCCAATTACATTCTTCAAGCAAGATACATGGAATACCAGATGTATGTGAATGGATGGGGGTAATTCTAACTTGTAAACCACACTACTAATTTTGTACAATATCTGATAAGGGACATAATACTTAGGTGATATTTTTTATCCTTTTTATATTAATTTAGAGACATTTAATTCTATGTATGTAAATACACAATAACCCAATCACCTATGTCAAAATTTTGCTCATTATAGCATTGATCTGCTTGTTGCTTCATTGGATTTTGTGTTATTGATAATTTCTCTCATAAACTATCACTTCTTATTGATGGTGAATGTGTTATTTAAAAACATGAAACTTGTGATACACTATCAAAACTGAAGTGATGGATGTGGGGAGGTACCCATACAATTTCACAAAGAGATACATCTTTGAACAAAGTACGAAAATATGTGTTATACCACCATTCAGTAAGTGGTAGTGAATGAACCCATTTGTCTTTTTTCTCAAAAAAAAAATAAATAAGATACCCTTTAAGACATTTATTGACTACCTCTATTTTTCCATCATATTTAGGATGATAGGATGAGCTATGAGCCAACTGGGTACCCAAACATGCAAATAGTTCAGTCCAAAAATTACTAGTAAATATGGGATCTCAATCACTTATAATGATATTTAGAGTGACATACAATTTTATACTATATTGAGAAAATTAGAAGCTACTATACTAAAAACAAATGGTTGTGATAAGGAATAAAAATGAGTATACATGGTGAGTTGATCCACAATTACCATGATAACATTTTTACCCTCAGACCTTGGTAACCCTATAATGAGATCCATGGAGACCTCTTCCCAACATTGGCTAGGGATGGATAAAGGATACAAAAGACCTAGGTTCTTAATGGTTTCACCTTTATTTTGTTGTCATACTATGCATTTAGCCACATATAAATAAAATCATCCCCTTTGAGTCTTTCCCAAAAGAATTATTACTTGGTTCTATGATATGTTCTCAAAAATCTTGAGTGTCATCAAAGTGGAGAGGTATAATGTGCTTGAATTATTTTATGTTTGAGGAGAGAATTCTTAAAAAGGTATAATATATCTTTATACCATAGTGTGTTCCCCTTCCACGTAATTTTTTCATATTCATTATAACCCTATTGAATATTGTGAATAAAATCTATGGTAGCACTAACATTTCCCCATTCTAATCTTACTTCCTCTAGCCAATCTACCTTATACATGGTAATGGTGCATATCAATGCCTCAACTGATGCATCTCATTGATATAGAGAAATTTCCACCACATTATATTTTCCTTTATTATACACTATTTCAAAGTATAGCCTAACATTTTAGTCACCCATTATTGTTGTTCTTTAGATAATGAGCATTATTTCAATGAGGCTATCATGATCAATCTTTACCTAAAAGTGATGACCTATCATATATGGTCTCCACTGCTTCACTACATGTAGAATAACCACCATCTCTTTCTCATATATTGGTTTGAGCCTATTTTTAACCTTAAGTTGGAAACTTTAAAATTATAATTTTCTACCTTCTCATATGAGTACATCCCCCATGCCATATCCTAATGCATCACACTCTGCAATAAAATATTTAGAAAAAATTGGAGTAGCCAAAACTAGAGTTATTAACATAACCATTTTCAACTATTCACATGCTTTGGTATCTAAATAAAACTACTTTAAGGAGTCTTTATTTAATAAAGAGGTGAGTGTGGATACAATGCTACCATATTTTTCACAAACCTATGATAGTAACTAATTAACCTTATAAATCCACAGAGGTTCTTGAGGGTCTTGGCACTCCATCATTACTTGGATTTTATTAAGATCAACTTTCACTCCATGTGAAATAATATGACCCAAGTACTCCACTTCTTAGACACCAAAAGAACATTTAAAATGTTTGGCATAAAGCTGATGTTTTTCTAGAACTAAAAACACCACATGCTTCAAATGGTCTACCCAATTTTTGTTGTGGATGATGATATCATCAGAAAACACTAATACAAACTTTTTCAAAAATGGCCTACAAATAGTTTTCATCAAACTCTAAAATGTAAATAGTGCATTTGTGAGGCCAAAAGGTATGACCATAAATTCATAATGGCCTTCATGAGTTCTAAAAGTTGTTTTAGGTATGTCTTTATTGAGAATGTAAATTTGATGATATCGACAGTGAATATCTAACTTGGTAAAATAAATTGCACCATGTAATTCATCTAGTAAATCATTAATTATTAGAATAGGAAAGTTATCTTTAACATTGTATTTATTGAGTTCTCTATAATTTGAGCACATCCTTATTACTCACCATGACCACCAGGGAGGAACATTCACTTTGACTATGTCTAATGACTCATTCCTCCAACATCTCTTGTACCATATTTTCAATTTCACTCTTTTGGGCATAGGGATACTTGTAGGGTCTGATATTAGGTGGTGTACTTCCTAGAATGAGTTTAATGGAATTATCATGTGCATGAAATGGAGGAAGTACTTTTAACATGTCAACAAAAATAATAGAATGGCCATCCAACACTTTTCACAAATAAGGATGTGTAGAATCCATGATTGGTTCAAATTTCATGGAAAATAAACATGCCACAAAACCTTCTACACCTTTTCTGAGAATCTTCATCATATGGTGGGAATTAACTAGTTGTGGATATTTATTAAAAATCCATGTAGTTCAAAATTACTTCCCTATGAATGGAACCTTATGAATAATTTTTGAAAATTCATCTCAATAGTTCTCAAAGTGGTGAGCCATTGTACTCCCAAAATAATGCCAGATCCTCCCATGGGAATAATAAACATAGCGGAATCTAACAAATAGTCTCCCATAATAAGCTTAATACTATGACATTTTCCAAAATATTTGACCATACCACCATCAACAATCATGACCTAATGTCTAGAGCTAGGTAAATTAACTATTCAAATGAGTAGCCAATTTACTATTGATGAAGTTATGTTTACTCTGATTTTCAATTAACTTAGTTAAATTTTAAATCTTCGATAACCCCACCACCTTAAGATTTTAAGGATTATTAATGATTGAAAGTGTTTGATAGGAAATAATAGGTTGAAAATCTTAAAATTCATCTTTAGGTTCTTCTAACCCTTCCCCTGAAACATCCTCATCTTCTTCCTCATCATTGTCACCAATAATGTAAAATTACTTCTTTTTATCACATCAATGCCCTTTGCTCCATTTTATATCATAGCCAAAACACAAACCCTTTTCACACTTTTCTTCCACTTATTAATTTGTCAATTTTATAAGTTGATGAAATGATGGTGCTAAAAATTTATGTTTATGAACATTGGTGAAAGGTCTACATCTGATCAACTCTTTTTCCTCAACCATGTATGCCTTTGGTATGGCCTCAGATAGAGTACTGGGATGAAACATGCAAACCTATAATTGGATGCTATCTTTGAGGCCACCCAAAAATAGGTCAATCATATTTTTCTCAGTGATGTCTACCATACATAAGGAGAGATTTTGAAATTGATGAATGTAGTCCTTGATAGTCATAGATTTGCATAACTTAGCTATTTGAATAAATTAATTTTTAGACATATTATTTTGATAGTGGAGATGTAATTCCTTATAAAATATAGACTATGAAAATGGGACACCATTCTTTTTCTTTTGAGCACACAACCAATAATACCAAATGAATGGCTCAAGTTATAGATAGAGAGAGGCCATAAACACTTTTTGTGAACATGTATTTTGATGTAGGTAAAATAAATTTGAGTGAGCCAAGTGAGTGGATCATTGCCATCAAACTTTCACAAATCCATTTTTGGCAACATCGGCTTAGGGACAAAATTGGTATTGGTATTGTTTAGAGTAGGAAAACTAAACTAAAATGGTGGGGGATTATTTTGTAGTGGTTGAGATGACAAGTTAGATAATTACCTATATATTTTTGTATTGATCCTTCATGCTATCCAAATCCCCTCTCAAACCTATAGTGTGTCCCTGAAACATATCAAAATCATTTTTTTTCACCATGACCTGTAATTTTGACTTAAGTTAGTGAACTACCTTTGAAATATATAGATCAAAAGTTTTAGATTCCATGTCATCCTTGTGAGGAATTTTTGGATTTTTTTCCCTTTATTTAAGCTATGAGTGTTTGGACCAACCATGCACAAACCCTAGGAGGGTTTTATCCCTAAAAAATGTATTGGTGGAACACACCATTGTGATCATCTCACCAAGATGAATCTAACTATTTCTATTATACACAAGGGTGAGAGATTTTGACTAAAAAAGTGTACTAATGGAATAAATTATTTTGATCATCTCATAGAGAGAAATCCAATTATTACTAATTTTCACAAGTTGAAAAAAATTCTAGACTTTTTTTTATTTTTTACCTATAAAATATGTTTTTTCTTTTTTAATAAAAAACTTAATGAAAAAAACTATGGTGATTAAAAACATGTAATCTTCCTATATCACAAGTTATGTTTTTTACGCTAGATATGAAAAAATGCTATAGAAACTTGCCCAAATTGATGATCTAATACCACTTGTAAGGAAATTACTTATATCATTTGAAACATAGAATTATATAAGGCAAAATTAAGATCAAGATAAGAAAATACATAACAACTAGAAAAAGAGAAGAATACTTGAATATTATGACTAAGCCACTTCAAAATCCAACCTCCAAAAAATGAAATAAGAATAGAATGCAAAATATAATTATAAAATACTAACCTCTACCTCCTATATATAATCTACTTAGCCATGGTTATTCCATAGGCCAACCATAGTAAGAACATTAAGAAATGTAATAAGCTAATATGAAGATGTGTAATCCATAAGTTATCCACACATATCCCTAGATGCACTATAGGTTTAGGGAATAACATTCAAACTTCTTAAACCAATGGTGAATAATGAAATCTATGTGCATATAATGCAAGATTACACAATCTATGATTCAATAGGAAATGAGTTAGTGAAATCTAGGTATTGCACTATTTTTAGAACTAGGACTCTAAATGGTATAGAGGGTATGGAATAATTTTGGATATCACTGTATATCCCTGATTTTAATATAAAACATGAAACATCAACTTATTTTATTGAAGATATATTATGGCCGATTGAAGACTGAAAAACAAGGGTGATCTTGATCTCCATCTTGGATAAACCAATATTAGATTGGTTTCTCATTCCCGTAATGGTATAAACATGTCTATTACATTAAATAGATAGAATTCATTCATTATGTGATTTATTTGAATAAAAATATAGAAGAGGTGATATGTGGTTAGTTTTGAGAGAAAGATACCCCATTAATTAGACTGATTCAAACCTAACAAGATATATTGAAATCACTTACAACCTAGAGAAGATAGTGTAAGATGATTTTAAAGACCCATAATAGTATAAGGTTTACAATGAATACAAAAACATTAGGAGGATTCAATACACCAAGTGGTAAGTAAATATGTTATCAAGAGCTCCTAATAGATCTAACACACTTGTGTACCAGTCTTATATATGGTTTTGACATTGAATAAAAGTGAGATGATTACATATAAGATGTTTAGGATGTGATTAAGTTGTGATAATAATCATCAAGAAAAGGAATAATCATTGGATGGATAAATAGGCTTGCCATTATGGTTTCCATTTGAATCAAACAAGCCTTTTAATGAAATCCATGTTCATGTTAGTTTGATGAAACTTGAGTCTAGATTGTCATCCTAGCCAAGATGAAAGAGACATTGAAGTAGCCTAGGATGGTGTGGGAAGACTCCAAGAAGCATGAGTAAGAATTTCATATGATAAAGCATAGACTTATAACTATTAAACCATGACTAATAGTTTCATGAATGAAGTTGATGAGTCATCGAAGAAGGTTAAGAGTTACTCTACACCACCTTGATGAAGAAGAAGATCATTACAAGATGACACATATTAAGGAGAGTTTCATGACTATCCTTTGGTAGTTTCTTTTTTTAACCTAATTTTTCATGAGATGAAACTTGACATGGGCTTCTCTAATGTCCATATTCTCTCTCTTTCTCATTATACTCCATATGTATGCCTGATTTTGGCATTGTAAGGATACTCAAACTAGTTATGGTCAAGCCCTTCCAAATTTAAGCCTTGTCATTACATTTGAAATCAATTCAAACTGAGTTATGCTATTTTAATCTTAAATACACTAATTTGAATGAATATTTGATGAAATCTTTGTGTTATTGAGACTACTTCTTTGAATTTATCCTTCTCTTTCATGCCTCTGTATAAGTTAGTCTTCTTTTCCCATGTGATATGAGGTGTAGTACATGGTTTTTTGAGTTTAAGTGTTGATATATCATTAGTGTATATTATTAGGCCTCTTGACTAATCACCTTAGTTGTTACAATAGCCAAAACCATCATATATAATAATTTATGTGATAGGATTTATTTCTAAGCTATAAAAATTAGGTTTTAGCTTGTCATTTCATAGTTCACACATTAACAAGTAGAGGACCCTATATATGGTTCATCATCTCCATGTTTTCCTACTAGTTTCAAATATTTTATATCCCTTTTCCTTGAAATTTTTTTAAGATAGTTTTAGTTTTGGGTGAAGCATTGAGGGAACTATCCCTTTATATAAGTTCAATCAACTCATTAACTCACCCACAACCTAGGAATGTTCTCATGCTATCATCTTGTTAGGGAGGCTTGAACAAACCTCTTAGGTATGAAAATTAGATAGATAACACTTCCTTCCCCATAGATCCTCTATGTAAAGTTGATCCCAAATTCAAACATTTTATTTTATTCACATCCCAAGTCACCTATTATTCCATCATCATTTATAATGAACTAGTTTACTATATTCAATCTACCTATCCTATCAAGTTATCATTCATTAAGGGGTTAAAAAAATCATGTGGTAGCACTCACAATAAAAATTAGACATTTGGCATAAGGATTATTAAATAAATCCCTCTCTAAACTCACTCAACTAGAATTATATGGTGTGTGATTTTTATTACATTAAAGACACAACTATTATTCCAAATAGATACCTTACACTACACTAAACTACAAAATAGGTAGTATAGAAAATAAATGGAAAAATAAAAACTTATTACAACTTGGATAATAATTACTTATTACAAATAGAACCATATGCATGAGAATGTGTTCCATTATAAATTAAAATAAACATTCCTCCAATAGTCTCTTAGTTTTTCTCATCTACTTCAAAAGTTTTAAATGTAACTCTTATAACTCACTCTAACTCAATGGTATGCATGTATGCATCAATAAATCACACATCCTATATGAAAGAGTAACTCTCATTCCATCCCTATATTTAATGGGTCCTCATGGTACTTCTAAATTTATGATCTCCCCTATGCCTAGGTCCTTTTTGCACTCTTTGTTGAATCCCATTATTCTTTCACCTCTTAATTTCATGCTTGCCTAGTTTCACATGCCAAAATATTATTTTTATCTGCTACCTGTTAGGACCAACATACCCCAAATTTTGAAATTTGGGACCATGGAGAAAACTTAAAGTTTGAACATCAAAATTTAGCATGATAAGATTATTTATAAAATTTGAAGTTCATCCACTTTGTTAAAATAAGGCTTAATTAGTCTTGTTTTACTTTAATTTAGACTAACATCACTAATAAATGGTATTTATTTCTCTAGTTGCATGTTCCTTGGCATTTATCCCTTAGAATTTCATGTTTGAAAAACTTGGCTAAAGCCATCAGTTTAAATTTGACTGTTGGTAGGAACCAAATTGGTGGGAACATTTTAAAAGTTCATTTTCAGACCTAAGAATTAAATTCATGTTCTAAGTTTCATCATGTTTATTAACATAAATAAAACCTAGTCTAAAATGTTTGGTCCCCTTTTATTATTTCCCACTTTAAATGTTCCTTTGTATGCCTAATTAATATTCATTTTGTAAGGTCATTTTAGTAGGTCCTAACTTAGCCTAAGATTTTAACCCTAAGGTCCCAATGTGTTTATTAATACAATTTGAGACCTTTGTCTTAATACCTTAGCATAAGTATTGGCTCCTTGAGTTAAATTTTATGTTAGCTCAGTCCTTTGATTCACAACTTAGTCTAAGGTTTTAATCCTAAGGCCTTGTCATATTTATTAATATGAGAGATACCTTATTATTAACACCTTAAGCCTAAGTCTTTTCTATATCTGTATTCCTAACATAACTTTTTTGCTTCTTATAGGATCCAACCACTCATGCTTTATCATGGCATTTGATCCAATGGAGTGAAGAAATCTTAAGATTTGACTTAAATAGCATGCATCTTTTATGATCCTATAGTTTATGATTTTTCCCAACCTTTTGATCAAATGGCATGAGGAAAGCCCAATAGAATCCTACACATAACTACCAGATGAATAATATTAAAGCCATTATATCATGATCAAATATTCTTGATTACTCATAAGGAATTGATCAAATAGAGTAAGGCACAATTGAATATTCAAATTACTATGGAAGGCCTAAATAATCAACACCTGAGACCCTTGTATTCAATGATAAAAGATAAATAGGTCCCACCTAACAAAATAACTAATCATGACCAAGCTCTCAGACCACAATCGATGGCTAGTGCTTCATCATACATTTTGATTTGGAGTGAATTAAATCCAAGACCATGGGAGGCCTTGTGAAGGTACCATGTGGTATTATCACATTAGGATACAAGAATTTGATGAGCTTAAAATTAGTGCTTGTGAAACCATCATTTGACATTTGTGAGGATGTATTTGATGCTGGTGTGATCGTCAACTTTAAGCCCATAAAATTAAAATCATCACTATCTTAAAATTGATGTTCATACAACTATCATTTGACATACATGAGGATGTATTTGACATCTGTGAGATCATAAAATTTAATCTAATGAATTATTATTCTTAAGGTCAAAAAGCACTCCAAAATCTTGCTGGAAGGCTTAGAAATAGCATTACAAGCTACGGGAAATTCTCAAGAGACACTCAAACACTAGAAATATTCAAATTAAAAATGTGGAAATGGTCATATGGTCTAAGTATATGAAAAATAAACCTAGTCTAAGTCTATACTTTAAGGTCCCCATGACATTTTATTAAAACATCATGAACCTTAAACTATAGACTTATAAGAAGAGTTCTTAAAATGTAAAATTTAGACCAAATGCTTCTAGTTAAAGGTTTAATGTGTTTTGTCAATACAATAAAATCCTATTTGTTATTAGACAATTATGTCATGATAATATTTTAAGTATATTTATAAACCTTGGCATAAATATTTTAGACCAATGCATACATTGTGTTTGTTAAACATAGCATAAACATTAGCCTAGAATATTTAGGCCATTGTCCCCTCACGTATAAATTAGTAAACTTAGACATAAAACCCTTAGCCTAAGGTTTATTTCATGTTTAATAAATGAAACAAACCTTACCCTAAGGGACTCAAGCCTAAGTCACAATCTTAATAACATGCTAACTTAATGTTTGGACATCTCTATAGATCAATGGTTTATACTTTGTCATTGGATTTTGATCTGACAATGTGTGGCTCTTATTGAATTTTTAATAAGGCCTTGAGAACCCATGAGTTTAATGCATGGTGAGGGCTCATTTGAGGTAGATTTGACAAGATGATTCAAAATTTTATGATTTATTTCTAGAAAATGATCTAATGGCATGAAGGTGTTCATTATTTTTCAAAGGCCTATGGGCTCGCCACATGGCCAATGCTCAATCAAGAAAGGACTAGCATAGGATTCGAAGCATGAGGAATGCACATAATGATGCCAAGTGTCAAAACTACAATGCTTAGAATAAAAAGATCCAATCCTAAGTAAGGGGCCCAAATTATAATCAATGACTCATGTTAATCCTAGATTCTAATTAGATAGTGCAAAATAAATGAGTTTTTTTTTAATCCCAATAGATAGGGCTCAAATGGAATTTATGAAAAAAATGCCATGAAAGGCCAAAATTGATGCCACATAGGTACCACTCAAGTAGAAAAGGACAAAATACAAGATCTTATGGGCACTAAAATGCAAAGTTATAAAGGCAAAGATCCAAATAAAATCCAAGGCACGTATTAGCCAAACATGGATATATTCTACCATTAAAGCTCCAAAACCCTAAATCCTACACAAAAGTGACCCAAATGGACTCAATTAGTTACAATTTGATCCAAGGAGAACTTAATTATGTTTCAGATCATGAGAGAGCTTTCACAAAGACCATTTACTACTATTGTAAACATTTTTTAGGAATAGAGACAATGACAACTCATAGACAACAACTGAAGGAAGAGACCAAGCTTTACTTACTGATAAACAATGAAGGTTGGGTCTTCCAAGACACCTAATTAGACCTTTTAGCCCTAAATATCCTAGGAATTAGGAACTAGTCTGAGCTCTTCTTCATGGCAGAGGAGTTACAACCCATTTATAATGAGGAAAAAATAATTTCCATAACAATTAGGAGGTACTATGACCTGGTTATAGTCTAGATGGTTAGTTGTCACCATGCCATAATAAAACTTGAGGTACTACAATGTATAGACATCCTTACTCCCATATTCATTTATTATAGAATTTATAATGAATGGATCATTATGGAGGGAATCTCAAAGGAAATAACATATATTTTTCTTGTAGCATTTGAGAAATATTATAAGCTCCCTCTTCCCCTATGGATTTATCCAAGATCAAAGAGTGGACAAGAAACCATGACCTAGATTCCATCCTTAGACCCTAGCTACTCTAAGGCCCTCATGTCTTCATGAAATTTAAAGGAAAAATCCTAGTATTCCAATTCAAGGATGTCATTAGGGTAATAATGACCCTATTGAATTAAGCCTTTGAATCCCCCTCAACCACCTATGTGAAAAAAATCTAGGTTTCCTTTGTACATTTCATGGTAGAAGAAAAGCTTAGCCCTCTAATTGGAGATTTAATCAGTGTCTTCCTCACCAAGAAATTTACTACCATTAAAAGGAAGACCTACAATAAATTTTACATGATGTCATACCTACTAGACACCCTTGTTTCCTCAATCAACTTCCCTTGTATTAGGAATTGGTCCCCAAATGCCAAAACTACCTTTTTACATCACTATTCCAAATTGCATATCTTCAAGTATAGGAATCACGTGTAGTTTATTTGTGACTGCATTTATCCATCCATGGTTGAGCCCATCACAAGATTTTCTATGCCTAGGGTTTCTCCCATAATTAAGAAGTACATGGAGATGATAGGTGATATATGATACTGCCCTAGCGTCATAGTCATCAAAATTGAGGGGATCATGTCCCAACTTTACTGATTTCCAATATATGTTCCCATCAAACTAATTGAGAAATAAATTTCTTTTCAATTCATACATGGAACTAATGGTACTTGTAAGGAAAAAATAAAGGTCTTCTCCAACCCTTCCCTCTGATCATTAGAAGGACCACACTCTAGGACTAGAAATAGGTTGAGACCATGGCCAAACATAGGGATTCATTTAGTTTTCAACTTGATGAACTTAAGATGTGGAATCATAAGGGTATAGTTTCCATCCACTTAAAGTATATGAATCTCCCAAATCTTGAATATGTACATCAACTTGGTGTTCAAGATGCCATATAAATTAAGGCTAATAATTATGAAGAGGTTTTGGTCAGGATTTAAAGACACAACATTAATATTGAACATAGGTTAACCAAAGAAGAGAAGCTATCAAAAGAGGCTTGGAAAATGAATCTTTTACAATATCACTAACTACGTTGACCATCTAGGATAGTCCAAAATCAGCCCCAAGCATAAAAACTGCATCCTCAAGAGAAAATTATGCAAGAATAGGATGAATAAGGCAAGGACAAAGAGAAAGTGGGAGAAGTAAATTTGGAAGAGTGACATGGGGAGGCCCCCCTAGCTTAAACACTTCCCAAAAGTCTACCTTATCTAGTATAATGTTCGGATATGATAGCCTTAGAGCTAGAAGAAATACTTAAGGGTGCCCTTAGGGAACTTGCATAGGCCTATAACTTAGATAGTAAAAAGGAGTGAGAGGAATATAAAGGAAAATAACTTTTCCCTATGGCATCCCAATAAAAGAGAAAGTTAGAGCTAGAATTGGTCCCCATGGGACCAAAGAATAAAACAAGATTGACTTTCACTCACTCCACTAGTGAAATGAACCTCTTTAGTGATGAATTCCCAATTCATGGACCAATCATTCCTGACTGGTTCACGTATGAAAAGTTACAAAATATTCCTTCACTTTCTCACTCATGGGCCATGACAAGAGTTGTTGATATTGAGAAACAAGATGAGATGAAGCCATAGATAAGGGCTATAGTGAAAGAGCAAGAAGAAATAATAGATATGGTCACTTAAGGACTAGAAAGTAAAAGGATGGATGCTTTAAGATCATCTAATAACTTAGGTGTGGAGGTCTTAGAACCTCTCAAGTTTAAAAGGCCAATAACTACCATAAAATTCAACCCTAAAATAGCTAGATTGGAAAGGGTTATAACAAGGATAACTATGGTTAGAATAGATGAACTCACCTTTCAAAAGGTGGAGCCATTTGTAGGATTAACCCATATGAGAGGCCAATAGCTTGGTGAGGTAACCATTCATGAGGAGAGTGTGGAAAGCTTGATTGAATCCTAATCAGCACATGTCAAATATAGAGTACAAGGGATGAAGCATATGATCTTAAATTTGGAAAGAGAAAAGGAAAACTTGTAGACATAGGTAATTCTATTAATGCCTAGGTAATGACCAAAATGCTTGATGAGTCATTTTATGACATGTTTAAGGAAATCAAAATAATGAAACTAAGGTAGAGTGCATTAGAGGGGTAGTGTGCATTATCCATGAGCCTAGTCACCCAATGGCAAGCCTTAGAGGACAAAATAACCTAACTTATCAAAATTCAAGCAAGGAAATAGATCTCAAGCCTCAAAACCATTAGTTTAAGACACTTGAGAATAATTTTAGGAATTGTGGTGGAAAAGGTTTAAAGTTTGAATGTTTTTTTACAATTATGTGGGAATACTCTTATAAGATTATAAGGAACTAATTGCAAGAATTGAGAAAATTTTTGGGATTATGCTCATAGATCCTGCACAACCGACTATCCTTGGAATGATAAGTGATGAATAATTTAAACATAATACTACTTTGGTAACCCAAGAAATCAAATGAAAAAGACAAGGAAAATATGGGGCTAATAATAGTAAGATCCTAGACATGATATTCAATATAGAAGAAAGGATAAATGAAGTTAGGAGCATTAAATAAGACATGACCAAGAATGAAAAGGAACTTGATGACTTGGTAGATCAATAGGAGTAGTGTATCATGAATCCTACTATGGATCTAAAGCTAGTTGATGAGAAACATTATAAAGCCATGAGCATCCTCTAGCAATGCTAATTAGAGGCCCCACCATTAAATTAAGCAATATTTTATTTTGTAGATTTTTTTACATTTGAAATAGAATATTCCATTGTAAAGGCATATGATAGTTTTTTTAGCATATTTACCTCTAAGTCAGTATGATTGTAAAAATCATGTGTATTTTAGAACTTACAAGAGCAACTATCCTTATGCATGTATACCTATATTTTGTAACTAACTGGTATATTGTCTAATCTTTCAGTAAAGGCATGTATTACCATTTGTAAAAGATAGATTTTTGAGAAAATTTTGTACACTAGAGGCAATTAATAAAATCAATGAATTCTAAAAGGATTGTCCATTTTTTATATGTTAATGCTAATATAATGTTTCTCTCAATTATTACTAGATGTTTTGAATTTTAATGATGTCTTTCAATTCTGAGTTACATTTTATAAATCATAGGGTTTCTAATTTATGCATATGTTGGATTATATGGAGGGTATTAGTTTTTGCTTCATTTCCCTTCAATTTGTATTCAAATGTGTGAATTATATTTGATTATAGTATTAAATCTTTAAAGTAGACCTTGTTCTTACTTGTTACTCTTCACATTATCCTTTCAAGTTTGTCTGGTATATAGTGGAATTTGAGCCTAGGATATATGTCTTTGTATATAGATAGAATGCATACTCAGTTGTAATTGATGCTTTACCATAATTTTTGAGACTAAAGTTGGAAATCATTCATTTCTTTTCTACCTTACCCTTCTTTTTCTCCTTTTTTTACACTAGATCACTTTAGTTTTAGCTTAATTATAAATATTCATTTATATTATCTTGTAGCTTAAATCTAGACCATAATTCACTAAGAATTAGAATATATTCTCTAAAGAATGGATCAAGGTGAATCCTGACCACCAAATTGTATAAATATTATGGAATCATTTATCTTACTCTCTTGTTATTTCACCATAGGCAACCAGATTGTCAAACCTGCAACTCATGCTCTAAATTTTCTAAATTCTAAAATGAGAAGTGTTATTTAAACACTAATAAAATTTGTGGTTCATTTATAAGCATCAAAAGGACAAGCTTCCTTTGGCACTAGAAGGAGGGCCTAAATTCTTATAATCTTTATTAATTTTATTCCATTTTATCTAAAGATCAATATATCTTTTTGCTTTTGAGTGAATTATTTGCTTAAAATTATTAAGATCATTGATCTTTTCTATTTATAATGCATCTTTATGTTTCCTTAGAATTTATTTGGGCTTTGATACTTATTTATAGTAAATATAGCTTTAATATTTGAGAATCCATAGTATATGAGGTTAAGATAGCTCATTTTGATAAAATGTGGGCATACCTTCCATAGATCTAAGTTCCTTTAGGCTTAGACTTATAAATATAGACCATATTTATGTAATTTAATGCATATTTGATCCAATTCAATAAAGGATAAATGTCCTTTGTAATTTTTCATACCACATTTACAAAATAAGCTTAATGTTCAGATCTAACTTTTGTTCTTTATAGAAATTAACTTGATACATCATATTTCAGGTAGGATCTCCAAATTGCAAGCTAGAATTTCTTAAGATTAGAATAATATTAAATTCAAATGTTAAACCTTATCCATCCATGGTTGAGTCCATCACAAGAGTTTCTATGCCTAGGGTTTCCCCCATAATAAAGAAGTACATGGAGATGATAGGTGATATATGATACTACCTTAACTGCACAGTCATCAAAATTGATGGGATCATGTCCCAACTTTACTGATTGCCAATATATGTTCCCATCAAACTAATTGAGGAATAAATTTATTCTCAATTCATACGTGGCACTAATGTTACTTGTAAAGAAAAAAATAAAGGTCTTGTCTACTCCTTCCCTCTGATCATTAGAAGGACCACACTCTAGGATTGGAAATAGGTTGAGACTATGGCCAAACATAGGGATTCATTTAGTTTTCAACTTGATGAACTTAATATGTGGAATCCTAAGGTTATAGTGGCCATCCAGTTAAAGGATATGAATCCCCCAAATCTTGAATATGTACATCAACTTGGTGTTCATGATACCATATACATTAAGGCTAAAAATTATGAAGAGGTGTTGGTCTGAATCCAAAGCCACAACATTAATATTGAACAAAGGTTAACCAAAGATGACAATCCATCAAGAGAGGCTTGGAAAATTCATCCTCTACAATATCACTTACTACCTTGACCATATAGGATAGTCCAAGAGCAACCCCAAGTAGAAAAACCATAGCCTCAGGAGCAAATTATGCAAGAATGGGATGAATAAGGCAAGTACAAGGAGAAAGTGGGAGAAGTAAATTTGGAAGAGAGACTTGGGGAGGCCCCCATGCCTTAAACACTTCCCCCATGGCCACCTTATCTAATATAATATTTGGATATGATAGCCTTAGAGTTAGAGGAAACACTTAAGGGTGCCCTTAAGGAACTTTTAGAGGCCTATAACTTAGATAGGAAAAAGGAACGAGAGGAAGATAAAGGAAAATCAATTTTCCCTATGGCATCCCAAGAAAAGAGAAAGGCAGAGCTAGCATTGGTCCCCATGGGACCAAAAAATAAAAGAACATTGACTTTCACTCACCCCACTAGTGAAATGAATATCTTTAGTGACGAATTCCCAATTCATGGACTAGTCATTCCTGACTAGTTTACTTATGAAAACTTATAAAAGATTCCTTCACTTTCTCACCTATTGGCCATGACAAGAGTTGTTGATATTGAGATACAAGATGAAATGAATCCATAAATAAGGGATATAGTGAAATATCAAGAATAAATAATAGTTATGGTGACTCAAGGACTAGAAAGTAAAAGGATGGACGCCTTGAGAGTATCTAGTAACTCAGGTGTGGAGGTCCTAGAACATCTCAAGTTTAAAATGCCAATAACTACCATCCAATTTAACCCTAAAATAGCTAGATTGGAAAGGATTATAACAAGGATAACTATGGTTAGAATAGAGGAATTCACGTTTTAAAAGGTGCATTCCTTTGTAGGATTAACCCATATGAGATGCTAATAGCTTGGTGAGGCAACCATTCATGAGGAGAGTGTGGAAAGTTTGATTGAAGCGCAATCAGGATTGGCCAAATCTAGAGTCCAAGGGATGAAGCATAGGATCTTAAATTTGGAAAGAGAAAAGGAAAACTTGTAGACATAGGAAATTCTATTAATGCTTAGGTAATGACCAAAATGCTTGATGAGTCATTTTGTGACATGTTTAAGGTAATCAAAATAATGAAAGTAAGGTAGAGTGCATTAGAGGGGTAGTGTGCATTATCCAATCACTTAGTCACCTAATGGCAAGCCTTAGAGGACAAAATAACCTAACTTATCAAAATTCAAGCAAGGAAATAGATCTAAGGCCTTAAAAACATCATTTGATGACACTTGATAATAATTATAAGAATTGTGGTGGACAAGGTTTAAAGTTTGAATGTTTTGCACAATTATGTGGGAAGACTCTTATAAGATGATAAGGAACTAATTGCAAGAATTGAGAAAATTCTTGGGACTATGCTCATAGATCTTGCACAACTGAATATCCTTGGAATGATAAGTGATGAATAATTTAAACATACTACTATTCTGGTAACCCAAGAAATCAAAGGAAAAAGCTAAGGAAAATATGGGGCTAATAATAGTAAGATCCTAGACATGATATTCAATATAGAAGAAAGGATAAATGAAGTTAGGAGCATTAAATAAGACATGACCAAGAATGAAAAGGAACTTGATGACTTGGTAGATCAATAGGAGTAGTGTATCATGAATCCTACTATGGATCTAGATCTAGTTGATGAGAAACATGATAAAGCCATGAGCATCCTGTAGCAATGATAATTAGAGGCCCCACCATTAAATTAAGAAATATTTTATTTTATAGATTTTTTTAACATTTGAAATAGAATATTCCATTGTAAAGGCATATGCTAGTTTGTTAGAATATTTACCTCTAAGTCAGTATGATTGTAAAAAGTATGTGTATTTTAGAACTTACAAGGGAAACTATCCTTATCCTTGTATACCTATATTTTGTAACTAACCGGTATATTGCCTAATATTTAAATAAAGGCATATATTACCATTTGTAAAGGAGAGATTTTTGAGTAAATTTTGTATACTAGAGGGAATTAATATAATAAATTAATTCTGAAAGGATTGTCCATATTTGATATGTTAATTGCTAATATAAATTTTCTCTCAATTATTAGTGGATGTTTTGAATTTGAATAATGTCTTTCAATTCTGAGTTACATTTTATAAATCATATGGATTATAATTTATGCATATGATAGATTAGTTAGAGGATCTTAGTTTTTGCTTCATTTCCCTTTGCTTTGTATTAAAATGTGCTAATGCTATTTGAATGTAGTAGTAAATCCTTAAAGTAGACCTGGTTCTTACTTGTGACTCTTCACATTATCCTTTGAAGTTTGTCTAGTATATTGTAGAATTTGAGCTTAGGCTATGTTTCGTTATATATTGATAGAAGGCATAATCAGTTGCAATTGATAATTTTTCATAATGTTTGAGACTAAAAATGGCAACCATTCATTTCTTTTCTACCTTACCCTTCTTTTTCTCCTTTTTTTAGACTAGATCACTTTAATTTTAGCTTCATTATAAATATCCATTTATGTTATCTTGTAGCTTAAATATAAAGCATAATTCACTAATAATTAGAATATATTCTCTAAAAAATGGTCCATGGTGGATCCCAATGATCCGGGCAACAATTTAGATGATAATTCGGGTGATGGGTCCACCTTAATTGATGACGAAACTTGTAGGAGCCATAACTTTTGCACCATAGCTCCGATTGACTCACTGTTTGAACCAATGGAAAGATAATAATGAGGGGAAAATCATGATATGGCATTGAGATTTGATAACTAAATATTTACCCCATAAAACCCAATGGAAATCTCCCAAATTTCAATTTTAATAGTGCAATCTAAAAATAGTAAGTTACTAAAAATAGTAATTCCTCAAATTCTGTATTGTTGTAAATCGTGGAAGTCAAACCAATTCATCTCCATCAAGATTGGTGATCTTCCACATCATAACCAAACCTTCAAATGTATAAATGAATATGTAACCTGAAATGTAAATTAGACATCTCTTCTCAGAGATAAGCATATATTTGGGTCTACAAATTTGATCAATAAAACATCTCTTCTCAGAGAAAGCATTATTTGAATTATTCTGTTCTTGTTTCTTGAATTATCTTTCCACCAAAGATTTTGATTTTTGGATCACCCAACCACAAAATCATATAAATATTATGGAATAGTTTATCTTACTCTCTTGTTATTTCACCATAGGCAACTAGATTGTCAAAACCTGCAACTCATGCTATAAATTTTCTAAATTCTAAAATGAGAAGTGTTCTTTAAACACTAAGATAATTTGTAGTTCATTTATAAGCATCAAAAGGAAAATATTCTTGTGGCACTTGAAGGAGGGCCTAAATTCTTCTAATATTTATTAATCTTATTCTATTTTATCTAAAGATCAGTATATCTTTGTGCTTTTGAGTGAATTATTTGCTTAGAATTATAAAGATCAAAGATCCTTTCTATATATAATGCATCTTTATGTTTCCTTTGAAGTTATTTGGGAATTGATACTTGTTTCTAGTAAATTTATCTTTAAGCTTTGAGAATCCATAGTATCTAAGGTTAGCATAGCTCATTTTGATCAAAGGTGGGCATATCTTCCATAGATCTAAGTTCCTTTAGGATTAGCCTTATAAATATAGACCATATTTATGTAGTTAAATGTGTCTTTGAGATAATTCAATAAAGGATAAATGTCCTTTGTAATTTTCCATACCACCTTTACAAAATAAGCTTAATGTGCAGGTCTAACTCTTTTTCTTTATAAAAGTTAACTTGACACGTCATATTTCAAGTAGGATCTCCAAATTGCAAGCTAGAATTTCCTAAGATTAGAATAATATTAAATTCAAACTTTAAACCTTATCCATCCATGGTTGAGTCCATCACAAGAGTTTATATTCCTAGGGTTTCCCCCATAATAAAGAAGTACATGGAGATGATAGGTGATATATGATACTACCCTAACTACACAGTCATCAAAATTGAGGGGATCATGTCCCAACTTTACTGATTGCCAATATATGTTCCCATCAAACTAATTGAGAAAGAAATTTCTTCTCAGTACATACATGGCACTAATGGTACTTATAAATAAGAAAATAAAGGTCTTCTCTAACCCTTCCTTCTAATCATTCGAAGGACCACACTCTATGATTAGAAATAGGTTGAGATCATGGCCAAACATAGGGATTCATTTAGTTTTCAACTTGATGAACTTAAGATGTGGAATCCCAAGGGTATAGTGGCCATCTACTTAAAGGATATGAATCTCCAAAATATTGAATATGTACATCAACTTGGTGTTCATGACACCATATACATTAAGGCTAAAAATTATGAAGAGGTATTGGTTAGTATCTAAATCCACAACAATAATATTGACATAGGTTAACCAAAGATGATAAGCCATTGGTAGAGGCTTGGAAAATGCATTCTTTACAATATCACTTACTACCTTGACCATTTAGGATAGCCTAAGAGCAGTCCCAAGTAGAAAAACCACAACCTCAGGTGCAAATTATGCAAGAATAGGATGAACAAGCCAAGGACAAGGAGAAAGTGGGAGAAGAAAATTTGGACGAGAGAATTGGGGAGGCCCCACCACATTAAACACTTCCCTAAAGGCGACCTTCTCTAGTATAATATTTGGATATAATAGCCATAGAGCTAAAAGAAACACTTAAAGGTGACCTTAAGGAACTTGTAGAGGCCTATAACTTAGGAAAAAGGAGAAGGATGAAGATAAAGGAAAAGAACTTTTCCCTATGGCATCCCAAGAAATGAGAAAGGCATAGCTAGCATTGTTCCCCATGGGAGCAAAGAATAAAAAAAGATTGACTTTCACTCACCCCACTAGTGAAATGAATCTCTTCAATGATGAATTCCTACTTCATAGACTAGTCATTCCTAAATGGTTCACTTATGAAAAGTTACAAAAGATTCCTTCACTTTCTCACTTATGGGCCATGACAAGAGTTGTTGATATTGAGATACAATATGACATGAATACATACATAAGGGATATAATGAAAGAGAAAGAATAAATAATAGTTATGGTCACTCAAGGACTAGAAAATAAAAGGATGGATGCCTTGAGAGGATTTATTAACTCCAGTTTGGAGGTCTTATAACCTATAAAGTTCTAAAGGCCAATAACTATCATCCAATTCAACCCTAAAATAACTAGATTGTAAAGGGTTATAACAAGGATAACTATGGTTGGAATAGAGGAATTCATCTTTCATAAGGTGGAGCCCTTTGTAGGATTAACCCATATGAGAGTCCAATAGCTTGGTGAGGTAACCATTAATGAGGAGAGTGTGGAAAGCTTGATTGAATCCCAATCAGCACAAGCCAAATCTAGAGTCCAAGGGATGAAGCATATGATCTTAAATTTATAAAGAGAAAATGAAAACTTGTAGACATAGGCAATTCTATTAATGCTTGGGTAATGACCCAAATTCTTGATGAGTCATTTTGTGACATGTTTAAGGCAATCAAAATAATGAAACTAACGTAGAGTGCATTAGAGGGGTAGTGTGCATTAGCCATGTGGTTAGTCACTTAATGGAAAGACTTAGAGGAAAAAATAACCTAACTTATCAAAATTCAAGCAAGGAAACATATATCTAGCCTACAAAAAATCATTTTAGGACACTTGAGAATAAATTTAGGAATTGTGGTAGACAAAGTTTAAAGTTTGAATGTTTGGCACAATGATGTGGGAAGACTCTTATAAGATGATAAGGAACTAATTGCAAGAATTGAGCAAATTCTTGGGACTATGCTCATAGATCCTGCATAACCCACTATCCTTATAATGATAAGTGATGAATAATTTAAACATAATACTACTTTGGTAACCCAAGAAATCAAAGGAAAAATCCAAGGAAAATATGGGGCTAATAATAGTAGGATCCTAGACATGATATTCAATACAAGAGAAAGGATAAATGAAGCTAAGAGTAATAAATAATCCATGACCAAGAATGAAAAGGAACTTGATGACATGGTAGATCAATAGGAGTGTATCATGAATCCTTATATGGATCTAGATCTAGTTGATGAGAAACATGATAAAGCCATGAGCATCCTCTAGCAATGATAATTAGAGTCCCCACCATTAAATTAAGCAATAATTTATTTTGTAGATTTTTTTTTACATTTGAAATAGAATATTCCATTGTAAAGGCATATTCTAGTTTGTTAGCATATTTACCTCTAACTCAATAAGATTGTAAAAAGCATGTGTATTTTAGAACTTACAAGGACAACTATCCTTATCCTTGTATACCTATATTTTGTAACTAACTGGTATATTGCCTGATATTTCAATAAAGGCATGTATTACCATTTTTAAAGGAGAGATTTTTGAGAAACTTTTGTACACTAAAGTAAATTAATATAATAAATAAATTATGCAAGGATTGTCCATATTTGATGTGTTAATTGCTAATATAAATTTTCTCTCAATTATTAGTGGATGTTTTTAATTTGAATGGTGTCTTTCAATTTTGTGTTACATTTTATAAATCATAGGGTTTCTAATTTATGCATATGATAGATTAGTTGGAGGATCTTAGTTTTTTCTACATTTCCCTTTGCTTTGTATTCAAATTTGATAATACCCTTATATTATAGTAGTAAATCCATAAATTAGACCTGGTTCTTACTTGTGACTCTTCACATTATCCTTTGAAGTTTGTCTAGTATATAGTGGAATTTGAGCCTAGGCTATGTTTCTTTATATATTGATAAAATGCATACTCAGTTATAATTGATGCTTTGCCATAATGTTTGAGACTAAAATTGGCAATCATTCATTTCTTTTCTACCTTACCCTTCTTTTTCTCCTTTTTTTACACTTGATCACTTTATTTTTGGCTTCATTATAAATATCTATTTATATTGTCTTGTAGCTTAAATATAGAGCATAATTCACTAAGAATTAGCATATATTATCTAAAGAATGGACCAAGGTGGATCCAAACCACCAAATCATATAAATATTGTGGAATAGTTTATCTTACTCTCTTGTTATTACACAATAAGAAGCTAGATTGTCAAAACCTGCAACTCATCCTATAAATTTTCTAAATTCTAAAATGAGAAGTGCTTTTTAAGCACTAAGATAATTTGTGGTTCATTTATAAGAATCAAAAGGACAAGTTTATTTTGGCGCTAGATGGAGCAACTAAATTCTTCTAATCTTATTCTATTTCATCTAAAGATTAGTATATATTTTTGCTTTTAAGTGAATTATTTGCTTAAAATTATAAAGATCATTGATCTTTTCTATTTATAATGCATCTTTATGTTTCCTTTAAAGCTATTTGGGTATTGATACTTTTTTCTAGTAAATTTGGCTTTAAGCTTTGAGATTCCATAGTATCTAAGGTTAGGATAGCTCATTTTGATCAAAGGTGGGCATATCTTCCATAGATCTAAGTTCCTTTTGGCTTAGACTTATAAATATAGACCATATTTATCTAATTAAATGCATCTTTGAGCTAATTCAATCAAGGATAAACTTCCTTTGTAATTTTTCATACCACCTTTACAAAATAAGCTTAATGTGTAGGTCTAACTCTTATTCTTTATAAAATTTAGCTTGATACATCGTATTTTAAGTAGGATGTCCAAATTGAAAGCTAGAATTTCCTAGGATTAGAATAAGATTAAATTCAAACTTAAAACGTTATCCATCCATGGTTGAGTCCATCACAAGAGTTTCTATGCCTAGGGTTTCCCCCATAATTAGGGAAGTACATGGAGATGATAGGTGATATAGGATACTACCTTGACTACACAATCATCAAAATTGAGGGGATAATGTCCCAACTTTATTGATTGCCAATATATGTTCCCATTAAAATAATTGAGAAAGAAATTTATTCTTAGTTCATACATGGCACTAATAGTACTTGTAAAGAAAAAGGAAAGGTCTTATCTACCCCTTCCCTTTGAGCATTGGAAGGACCACATGTTAGGACTTGTAATATGTTGAGATCATGGCAAAACATAGTGATTCATTTAGTTTTCAACTTGATGAACTTAAGATGTAAAATCCTATGGGTATAGTGGTCATCCACTTAAAGGATATGAATCTCCCAAATCTTGAATATGTACATCAACTTGTTGTTCATGACACCATATACATTAAGGCTAAAAATTATGAAGAGGTGTTGGTTTGGATCCAAAGCCACAATAATAATATTAAACACAGGTTAACCAAAGATGACAATCCATTGGGAGAGGCTTGGAAAATGCATCCTTTACAATATCACCTAGTACCTTGACCATCTAAGATAGTCCAAGAGCAGCCCCAAGCAGAAAAACCACAACCTTAGGTACAAATTATACAAGAATAGGATGAACAAGGAAATGAAAAAGACAATGTGGGAAAATTAAATTTGGAAGAGAGAATTCGGGAGGCCATACCACCTTAAATACTTCCGTAAAGGCCACCTTCTCTAGTATAATATTTGGATATGATAGCCTTAAATCTATAAAATACACTTAAGGTTGACCTTAATGAACTTAAAGAGGCCCATAAATTAGATAGTAAAAAGGAGTGAGAGTAAGATAAAGGAAAAGAACTTTTCCCTTTGGCATCCCAAGAAAAGAGAAAGGTAGAGCTAGCATTGGTCCCCATGGGACCAAAGAATGAAATAAGATTGACTTTCACTCACCCCACTAGTGAAATGAATCTCTTCAATTATGATTTCCCAATTAATTGACCAATCATTCTTGACTGGTTCACTTATGAAAAGTTAAAAAAGATTCCTTCACTTTCTCACTCATGGGCCATGATAAGAGTTGTTGGTGTTGAGATACGAGATGACATGAAGCCATAAATAAGGGCTATAATGAAAGATCAAGAATAAATAATAGTTATGGTCACTCAAGGACTAAAAAGTAAAAGGATGGATAACTTGAGAGCATATATTAACTCAGGTTTGGAGGTATTGGAACCTCTCAAATTTAAAAGGCCAATAACTACCATCTAATTCAACCCTAGAATAGCTAGATTGGAAAGGGTTAAAATAAGGATGAATATGGTTGGAATAGAGGAATTAACCGTTAAAAAGGTGGATCCCTTTGTAGGATTAACTCATATGAGAGACCAATAGCTTGGTGAGGCAACCATTAATGAGGAGAGTGTGGAAAGCTTGATTGAAGCCCAATCAACACAGGCCAAATCTAGAGTCCAAGAGATGAATCATAGGATCTTAAATTTGGAAAGAAAAAAGGAAAATTTGTAGACATAGGTATCTATTAATGCTTGGAAAATGACCAAAATGCTTAATGAATCATTTTATGACATGTTTAAGGTAATCAAAATAATGAAACTAAGGTAGAGTGCATTAGAGGGGTAGTTTGCATTAGTCAAGCACTTAGTCACCTAATGGTAAGTCTTAGAGGACAAAACAACATAACTTATCAAAATTCAAGCAAGGAAATAGATCTGAAGCTTGAAAACCATCATTTTAGGACACTTGATAATAATTTTAGGAATTTTGGTGGACAAGGTTTAAAGTTTTAATGTTTGGCACAATGATGTGGGATGACTTTTATAAGATAAGGAACTAATTGCAAGAATTGAGAAAATTGTTGGGACTATGCTCATATATCCTACACAACCCACTATCCTTGGAATGATAAGTGATGAATAATTTAAACATAATACTTCTTTGGTAACCCAAGAAATCAAAGGAAAAATCCAAGGAAAATGTGGGGCTAATAATAATAAGATCCTAGACATGATATTCAATACAAGACAAATCATAAATGAAGCTAGGAGCATTAAATAAGCCATGACCAGGAATGAAAAGGAATTTGATGACTAAGTAGATCAATAGGAGGAATGTATCATGAATCAAACTATGGATTTAGTGCTAGTTGATGAGAAACATGATAAAGCCATGAGCATCCTCTAGCAATGATAATTAGAGACCCCACCATTAAATTAAGCAATATTTTATTTTGTAGATTTTTTTTACATTTGAAATAGAATATTCCATTGTAAAGGCATATGCTAGTTTGTTAGAATATTTGCCTATAAGTCAATATTATTTTAAAAAGCATGTATATTTTAGAATTTACAAGGACAACTATCCTTATCCTTTTATACCTATATTTTGTAACTAACTAGTATATTGCCTAATCTTTCAATAAAGGCATGTATTACCATTTGTAAAGGAGAAATGTTTGAGCAACTTTTTTAAACTAGAGGTAATTAATATAATAAATGAATTCTACAAGGATTGTCCATATTTGATATGTTAATTGCTAATATAAATTTTCTCTCAATTATTAGTGGATGTTTTGAATTTGAATGGTGTCTTTCAATTTTGAGTTATATTTTATAAATCATAGGGATTCTAATTTATGAATATGATAGATTAGTTTGAGGATCTTAATTTTTGGTTCATTTCCCTTTGCTTTGTATTTAAATGTGTTAATGCTATTTGATTCTACTAGTAAATCCTTAAAGTAGACCTAGTTCTTACTTGTGCCTCTTCACATTATCCCTTGAAGTTTGTTTGGTATATAGTGGAATTCGAGCCTAGGCTATGTTTCTTTAAATATTGATAGAATGCATACTCAGTTGCAATTGATGCTTTGCCATAATGTTTGAGAATAAAATTGGCAATCATTCATTTATTTTCTACCTTAACCTTCTTTTTCTCCTTATTTTACACTAGATCACTTTAGTTTTAGCTTCATTATAAATATCCATTTATATTATCTTGTAGCTTAAATATAGAGCATAATTCACTAAGAATTAGCATAGATTCTCTAAAGAATGGACCAAGGTGGATCCCAACCACCATATCATATAAATATTATGGAATATTTTATCTTACTCTCTTGTTATTTCACCATAGGTAACTAGATTGTCAAAACCTACAACTCATGCTATAAATTTTCTATGTTCTAAAATGAGAAGTGTTATTTAAACACTAAGATAATTTATGGTTCATTTATAAGCATAAAAAGGACAAGATTCCTTTGGCACTAGAAGGAGGGCCTAAATTCTTCTAATATTTATTAATCTTATTCTATTTTATCTAAAGATTAGTATATCTTTGTGATTTTGAGTGAATTATTTGATTAAAATTATAAATATCATTGATCTTATCTATTTATAATGCATTTTTTTGTTTCCTTTGAAGTTATTTGGGCATTAATACTTGTTTCTAGTAAATTTAGCTTTAGGATTTGAGAATCCATAGTATCTAAGGTTAGGATAGCTCATTTTGATCAAAGGTGGGCATATCTTCCATAGATCTAAGTTCCTTTAAGCTTAGACTTATAAGTATAGACCGTATTTATGTAATTAAATGTTTCTTTGAGCTACTTCAATCAAGGATAAATGTCCTTTGTAATTTTTCATACCACCTTTACAAAATAAGCTTAATTTGTAGGTCTAACTCTTGTTCTTTATAAAAGTTAACTTGATACACCGTATTTCAGGTAGGATCTCCAAATTGTAAGATAGAATTGCCTATGATTGGAATAAAGTTAAATTTAAACATTATCCATCCATGGTTGAGTCCATCACAAGAGTTTATATGCCTAGGGTTTCCCCCATAATTAAGAATAACATAGAGATGATAGGTGATATATGATACTACCCTGACTACACAGGAATCAAAATTGAGGTGATCATGTCCCAACTTTACTGATTGCCAATATATGTTCCCATCAAACTAATTAAGTAAGATATTTCTTCTCAATTAATACATGGCACTAATGTTACTTGTAAAGGAAAAAAGAAAGGTATTCTCTACCACTTCCCTCTGATCATTGGAAGGACCACACTCTAGGACTAGAAATAGGTTGAGATCATGGCCAAACATAGGGATTCATTTAGTTTTCAACTTGATAAACTTAAGATGTGGAATCTTAAGGGTATAGTGGCCATCCAGTTAAAGGATATGAATCTCCAAAATCTTGAATATGTGCATAACCTTGGTGTTCATGACACCATATACATTATGGCTAGAAATTATGAAGAGGTGTTGTTTCGAATCCAAAGCCACAATAATAATAATAATAATAAACACAGGTTAGCCAGAGATGAAAAACTAGTCGGAGAGCCTTGGAAAATGCATCCTTTACAATATCACCTAGTACTTTTACCATCTAGGATAGTCCAAGAGAAGCTGCAAGTAGAAAAACCACAACCTCAGGGGCAAATTATACAAGAATAGGATGAACAATGTAAGGACAAGGAGAAAGTGGGAGAAGTAAATTTGGAAGAGAGACTTGGGGATGCCCCACCACCTTAAACACTTCCCTAAATGCCACCTTCTCTAGTATAATATTTAGATATGATAGCCTTAGATCTAGAATAAACACTTAAGGTTGAGCTTAAGGAACTTACAGAGGCCTATAACATATATAGGAAAAATGAGTGAGAGGAAGATAAAGGAAAATAACTTTTCCCTATGGCATCTCAAGAAAAGATAAAGGCAGAGCTAGCATTGGTCCCCATGGGACTAAACAATAAAACAAGATTGACTTTTACTCACCCCACTAGTGAAATGAATCTCTTCAATGATGAATTCCTAATTCATGGACTAGTCATTCCTAACTTGTTCACTTATGAAAAGTTACAAAAGATTCCTTCACTTTCTCACTTGTGGGCCATGAGAAGATTTGTTGATACTGAGATACAAGATGAAATGAAGCCATAGATAAGGGCTATAGTGAAAGAGAAATAATAAATAATAGTTATGGTCACTCAAGGACTAGAAAGGAAATGGATGGATGCCTTAAGAGCATCTTGTAACTTAGGTGTGCAAGTCCTAGATCATCTATAGTTCAAAATTCCAATAACTACCATCCAATTCAACCCTAGATTAGCTAGATTGGAAAGGGTTATAACAAAGATAACTATGGTTGGAATAGAGGAATTCACCTTTAAAAAGGTGGAGCCATTTGTAGAATTAACCCATATGAGAGGTTAATAGCTTGGTGAGGTAACCATTCATGAGGAGAGTGTGGAAAGCTTGATTGAAGCCCAATCATCACAAGCCAAATCTAGAGTCCAAGGGATGAAACATAGGATCATAAATTTGGAATGAGAAAAGGAAAACTTGTAGACATAGGCAATTCATTTAATGCCTTGATAATGACCAAAATGCTTGATGAGTCATTTTATGACATGTTTAAGGAAATCAGAATAATGAAACTATGGTAGAGTGCATTAGAGGAGTAGTGTGAATTATCCAAGAGCTTAGTCACCCAATGGCAAGCCTTAGATGAGAAAATAACATAACTTATCAAAATTCAAGCAAGGAAATAGATCTTAGGCCTCAAAACCATTAGATTAGGAAACTTGAGAATAATTTTAGGAATTGTGGTGGAAAAGGTTTAAAGTTTGAATGTTTGGTTCAATGATGTGGGAAGACTCTTATAAGATGATAAGGAACTTATTGAAAAAATTGAGAAAATTCTTGGGACTATGCTCATAGATCCTACACAACCCACTATCCTTGGAATGATAAGTGATGAATAATTTAAACATAATACTACTTTGGCAACCCAAGAAACTGAAGGAAAAATCCAAGGAAAATATGGGGCTAATAAAAATAAGATCCTAGACATGATATTAAATATAAGAGAAAACATAAATGAAGCTAGGAGCATTAAATAAGACATGACCAAGAATGAAAAGGAACTTGATGACTTGGTAGATCAATAGGAGTGTATCATGAACATACTATGGATCTAGTGCTAGTTGATGAGAAACATGATAAAGCCATGAGCATCCTCTAGCAATGATAATTAGAGGCCCCACCATTAAATTAATCAATATTTTATTTTGTAGATTTTTTTTACCTTTGTAATAGAATATTCCATTATAAAGGCATATGCTAGTTTTCTAGCATATTTTCCTCTAAGTTAGTATGATTTTAAATAGCATATATATTTCAAAACTTACAAGGATAACTATCCTTATCCTTGTATACCTATATTTTTTAACTAACCAGTATATTACCTTATCTTTCAATAAATGCATGTATTACCATTTGTAAAAGAGATATTTTTGAGAAACTCTTGTACACTGGAGGTAATTAATATAATCAATGAATTATACAAGGATTGTCCATATTTGATATTTTAATTTCTAATATAACTTTTCTCTCAATTATTAGTAGATGTTTTGAATTTGAATGGTGTCTTTCAATTCTGAGTTACATTTTATAAATCATAGGGTTTCTAATTTATGCATTTGCTAGATTATTTGGAGGATCTTAGTTTTTTCTTCATTTCCCTTTTTTTGTATTTAGATGCGCTAATGTGTTTGATTATAGTAGTAAATCCTTAAAGTAGACCTTGTTCTTACTTGTGACTCTACACATTATCCTTTGAAGTTTGTTTGTTATATAGTAGAATTTGAGCCTAGGATATGTTTCTTTATATATTGATATAATGCATAATCAGTTGTAATTGATGCTTTACCATAATTTTTGAGACTAAAATCGGTAATCATTCATTTCTTTTCTATATTACCCTTCTTTTTCTCCTTTTTTTACACTAAATTGCTTTAGTTTTTGCTTCATTATAAATATCCATTTATTTTATCCTGTAGCTTAAATATAGAGCATAATTCACTAAGAAATAGCATAGATTCTCTAAAGAATGTACCAAGGTGGCTCCCAACTACCAAATCATATAAATATTGTGTAATAGTTTATCTTACTCTGTTGTTACTTCACCATAGGAAATTAGATTGTCAAAACCTACAACTCATCCTCTGAATTTTATAAATTCTAAAATGAGAAGTGTTCTTTAAACACTAAGAGAATTTGTGGTTAATTTATAAGCATCAAAATGAAAAGATTCCTTTGGCACTAGAAGGAGGGCCTAAATTCTTCTAATCTTTATTAATCTTATTTTTTTTAATCTAAAGGTCAATATATCTTTGTGCTTTAGAGTGAATTATTTGCTTAAAATTATAAAGATCATTGATTTTTTCTATTTATAATGCATCTTTATGTTTCCTTTAAAGTTATTTGGGTATGATACTTGTTTCTAGTAAATTTAGCTTTAAGATTTGAGAATCCATAGTATCTAAGGTTAGGATAGCTCATTTTGATCAAAGGTGGGCATATCTTCCATAGATCTAAGTTCATTTAGTCTTAGACTTATAAATATAGACCATATTTATGTAATTAAATTCATCTTTGAGCTAATTCAATCAATGATAACTATCCTTTGTAATTTTTCATACCACCTTTACAAAATAAGCTTAATGTGTAGGTCTAGCTCTTGTTCTTTATAAAAGTTAACTTGATATATCGTATTTCAGGTAGGATCTTCAAATTGCAATCTAGAATTGTCTAGGACTAGAATAAAATAACACTATTATAGTCCTATTATAACACTATTTAGATCACTACTAGAATTCCCAAACCTAACATTGTAGTCCTATTATAACACTATTATCCTAAGGCTGAGATGTTTTTGGGTTCAATTTGGAATGCCTGTGTTACCTTGTCACTAAAATTTTAGGGTCTGAGACTTGGTGGAGATAATTATGTGCCTATTTTAATATTCAAAACCCTTAAGAGCTCCTAGTGCTTGAACTTGAATGCAAACTTGGGAAAGAGAGAGAATGGGTTAGTGTGTAAATGATATGCTAGATGCACTTCACACCCTGTGTGTGGGCACACTACCTACATACCAATATTTTGAAGAGGGATAAAGCTAATGTGGTTCTCCCAATAAAGTGCATGGTGTAATTTGTGTATGATCAATGCAACTATAATTTTAAATTAGATGTGATTCAATTAGCTAGGGACTAGTGCAATGACTTAAGTAGGATTTGAATAATATTTAAAGTATATATGCAAATAATATGGAAGAGTGCTTGAGTGTACTTGATTTTATTATTACATGTCTCTTAAAAATGAGTGCCAACCCTTATAAATGGAATTTGAATGGCCTTTTATAGGGAAACTAATGATTATGGGTTAATGAATTCATGTGAGGCTAATAAGGAAAAAAATAAGGAACCAAAAGAATTTGATCATTGGAAGCAAAAGTGAACTTGGAAAACAACTAAGAAGACACCCTAGGTTCATGTGCTCCTATCTTATTTGGGAATTGTTATCCTAAGGGTATTATACCTAGAGGGATGGATCTAGGCTTAAAAGGGCTACTTGGGTCTAAAAATCCCAAGTCTAGACAGCCTTGGATGATTAGAAATCAGTGAAAGAAGTAGCATAGAAGTGTTGTGTGAGCTAATAGGAGGACCTATGGATTAGATGTTTTATCCATACTAAAGTTGTAAAATATCACATTCTACATGAATAAATCCCCCCCCCCCCTTTATTCTATTAATGTAACAAAGTGAAATACTAGGATAAAGGAAAAATAGAAAGCATACCTAAACTTACTTGTAAGGGAGAAGCTCAAGAAGCTATGTGATGTTTGATGTGCATAAAGAGATAACACTTTTGAATTATGAATTTATAATGAAAACATAATGTAGAAAAATTATTTTTAGATACACTATATCTAAAATAAAAATGTACAAGAGTTTAAAAATAGGAAGAAAAATGAATGAATACACCTCACTGGGTATGTGAAGCAATACAAAACCTATTGTGATGCTAGAATGTGTTGGATGATGCTGAGTGTGTTGAATCAAGAGTAATATCATGAATGGATCTAAGTGATCAATTCCTTATAATGTGGCTCAAGAATAAAAATGTTTTCCCTTTGGTTCCATCATTACCAAATATGTGAAGTTAATGAATCATGTGTGTGTTAATTGATGTCTAGACTATGTGTCTAATCCCTCTAAATAGGTGGCTCAAGAATACTAAAGTTATCTATATTTTTAGTTCCATCATTTCCCTATGAAGTGAAGCTATGAATTAGAATAGATTTCATATGATATGGCTCATGGATCCCATGGATGTGTTGGAAATCTGATAATGTGGCATGGATAACATGAATGTATGCTAGAAATTAGGCCACTCTTGGCCATTTTGAAAGATAGAGGCTAGGTTTGTATGAAATTTTAACTCAAATTTGATGCCAACCACTTGTATATGGAGTAAGGCATGTAACTATTGATAATGCCTAGAATAAACTGAACTCAAATAGAAAAGAAGATCAATGTGCCATGCACATTACCCTCAACCACTGATGTCTGGAACATGGATTCTGATTTGGAAATTATGCTAACTTCCTAATCTAAACTAAAATTGAGAATCATCATGATGAGCATGATAACCCATTGTATCTAAGAAATGATACTAAAACTATTGAATCTAACTGATTTGAAAGTGCAAAAATTGTCCATGAACTAAGTTTTTTGCCTATTTATAAAAACCCTGAGTGTTTTCCTACATTGATAAAAACATAAAAATGTGGACACCCTTTTGTTTATCATTTCTTTCCATTTATATAATTGTTTTTTGATGTGAAAACTAACTACTAATATGAAACTATCTCACTATTTTTCTACTTTGGTTTGACTAGATTGACCTCTAGATTTTATACTAAGTGTTCTGAATGTTGCTATTTCAATTGTTAAGAGGTTTTTTTCTCTATGAAAAACCCTTATTTGATTCCCCCTCTTTTGAGGGTAGGAATGATGAACCTACCATGACTATCCATAGAAGTAAATAAGTCCTACAAGTGTGCCAAGTTGTATAGATGCAAGATATTTCAAGATATAGTAATATTTGAATTGATATATTATTAGATCATTAGGGCTATGCCTAAATAGATATCATAATATAAGATCATGTGAAAAGTACTAGACTAGACTTGTAATGGTAGATATTAGTTGTTAATTTGTTAGTAAGCATGGAGGGATGAAACATTATTCCATCATAGTATCCAAGAAGTAAGATAAATACATGATTGGAATCATTGCATTGAATAAAATGAGAATCAAATGAGCATATGAAGTAAGAAGAAATAAATATACAAGGGTGTCCAAGGGTCCATGCAAACAAGGGACATGGACACATGTCACTCAAACTGAAAGATAAACATGGAAGGCATGCTCAAATGCCACATACACATAAAATTGGAAGAAAAAAAGTTGGCATAAGGGCCATAAGAACATGAAAAAGTAAAGAAAAATGACATTGGAAGATGTCCAAAGGCACACACATGAATAAAATAAAAGGACATTAGTAGATGTCCTGAGGCATAAATAGAAGACAAGTAGGAACTGGAAAGTTCAATCACACAAGCTATGATAAGCAAGGAATGAAATCAAAAGTAAGAACAAGAAGATACAAACACATCTAAGTAATCAAATCAAATCTAAAAGTATGCAAAACATGTGTAGTACAAGACTAGGTATATGCTAATAAATACACAAGTGCAAGGTACTAGTGAAATATCAATTTAGTAATCTATGTAATCTAGTAAGGAATGTGCATTAATTTGATAACTTAGAGTGTGTAGTGTAGGAATGACATAACCTAGATGGTGTAGTCATGTAGAAGATGCCCCCAGTGGGTATGTATATCGATGTGTGTCTCAAATGTAAAAGTAGGAATGCCCCCTTGATGGGTAGAATGAAGCAATTAAATAGCTAGATGTCACTGCACACACACTCAAAGAAAATCAAGTGAAGCATGGTAATGTAGATAAATCAACATATAATAGCATTAAATAACAAATTTAACTCCTAGTATGATAGTATTAATGTAAACATGGATGATGAATATAATTAAAAAATTCTTTTGGTGTTTTTAATATATTTTAATGTTTTTGTATGATGAAGTTTTATATTATTTTCATATTTTTGAAAATATTTGAACTATGTACAATCAAGCAAGAGATTTTATGTACAATTAGTTCTAGAAATAAATGATACTAATAAATGATTCTCATATGTGACTCCCTATCATGGTGTCCTATATCAAATAATGAGATCATGTGTGATCGTGAGGCATGATGGAGTGTTTGAGATTGTACAACTAAAATCTATGTACGTTATAACTTCTCTAAAATATCTAAAGTGGAAATTAAATTTGGGGTTCCCCTGTGACTCTAAAAAGTGGATACAACTATAAGGTTATTAGGGACCCATATAAAAATAAGAGAATAAGATATATGAATAGGTGCCCTCTATGTAGTTGCATGAGACCACAATGTAACTACTTAAGGTGTGAAAATTGTAGCTAAAAGTTGTGTAGAATATTGAAACTATGGGTGTGTATGAACCCTATGTAATGGTGATGTATACCACAATTATGTCTAACTTTGAACTAGAAACTAAACTAAAACTGGAGTAGAAACTAAAATAGTTCAAAGAACTAGATCTAGTGACTGTAAGTTGGTAGATGGCTCTGAAGTGGGGAGTAGTGACTCATAAGGAACTCTACCAATTGTAATACCCTGATTAGCATGAATGAATTTCATGCATCTATGAACTGTAGAAGGCACTAATCTAAGTCTTTGAATGCATGGTTGATCAAGTAATATGTCAAAAACTCTTGCACTAGGAACTATAGTGAATGGTGTGGCCACATATGTAGGACCAACCTATAATAGAAGTACTATCTCACCCAATAAACTCTATATATTCCCACTAAAATTAGTAATTGTGTTTGTTGAAGTGATGTCTTACTATGAATAACCCAAATGTTGTAGAAGTGTGAAAGTGCACATGTTAAGACTGGAACCATTGTTGATAAGTATACTACAAATAGGATAATTTTGAATATGTGCTCTAATAAATAGTGCATTTTAACCTTTATTATCCTCCACAATCTCATGATCTAAAAAAGATATCAAATGCCTGGCTAGAAGTTTGGACTCATACACCCCTATAATACCACTCAGAGGATATGACTCGGCTAAAAGTGTCTGGTATGTATGGTGAACACTTGATGTGTCCCCTTGATCTTGTTTATAATGCTATGGAAATAGATCTAATTTTCTTTAAAGCTTTATCTTGTGTTGCTTTTGCCTTTGGAGGCTCAATTGAAGTGCCCAAATAAAGTATATTGTCATCAATCAAATCTTGTATCTTATGTCACAAACTGATGCATTTGTTTATTGTATGGCCTAGTGCCCTATGAAATTTGCAAAAATCCATGCTAATCATATCCATGTGGAAGAGGCTTTATAGGATCTGCTTCCCAAATAGGGTGGAGAATGATGATTTTACATTATAATAACTATTGTGATACCTTGGCTAGAGAAACTAGTAAATTGGTAAATACATGATGAGGAGGTGTTGATAGAACCACATGCTAAGGGGGCTCAGAAGCTACATTAGCTATTGGTTGATTTTGATTCTTATTATGATTGATTTTGACCTAGTATGGGACTTTGTTGTTATTCTTATTATTTGTGTCTAGGATAATTGAATACTTAAGTTTGCCTATTGAAATTAACTTGACTTCTCTTCCTTTGAGTGTATGACACAATTCAGTAAAGGAAAAGAATATGTTAAAAAGAATAGATTCATGTGATACTAGTATAAGGCTCTATTTAAATATGTCCTATAGCTCTTGATTAGCCATGGAGTTACTTTACTTAACTAGAATAGTTTTGTATCTAAGAACATCATCTGTGAGAGGCTCATTTGACCTTTTTTTTTGTTGTGCAATCTATGTATATGAAACTTTATCACCAATGTTGATACTAAAATGTTCTAGGAACATAACTGCTAAAGGATTAAATGCCATGACTAACTAATTTAATAGACTATAAAACCATTGTAAGGCATAATATTTTAGGATCTATGGAAATATTTTGGTAAGTAGTTAGTCATTGGGTACATAATATAAACATGCTATGTGAAATCTCTCAAATGTGTCTATAGATCACCCTTTCCATCATAAAGAGTAAGATTGGGTTGAACAAATCCTTTTGGCAAGGGTGTAGAAGCAATGTGACATGCCAATGGTGTATGCAAAAGAGCAAAAGAATCCAAACCCTGAATAGGTCTAGTGGTACCTTGTTCAAGATGTTGCACTTTGGATTGAAGAGATCAGATTTATTGCACAAGGGATACCACATTAAGAGATAGGTATGTACTAGTTACCACTAGTGGCAAAGAAGAAGGTTGGGTTGCTATAGGGGGTGGTTGAGACATAGTTTTCCCCATAGTGTCATGTGTAACTAGCTTATCTGAATGACTAGAAGACTCAACTTGCTTAGCCTTTTTTATTTTCATGATAGATTATATAATTAGTGTATGATCTTTAGGATATTCCTTAAATCTTTCTCTAAAATTTATTAAAATCAATCCTTATTGAGTATGACTTTATTATCAACAATGGGTGGAAGTGGATCAATGGTCCAATGTGGTGGAGAATGAGCATCAATGTGTACATCACCATTGTTATTTTCATATTGCTCTTTTTCAAAATTATCCTCATTGAAATTGGTGTAATCTAGATGTGTAGAATCTATCACTGGAACTTAAATTAGTTGTTTATCCATGGTATATGATCGAGTTGTAGGAATATAGGTGAACTCAAGAAGATTGCCACTAAGACTTTCTCTTCATATTGAAGTAGGAGATGCAAGAAACATAGGTGGCATAAGGAAAACAACTTGGATGATATTAGCAAAAATTAAACTGATATAATCTAAGTAAGGCACTAAAATATGCATGAAAAGGATACATGACTCTAAAACATGTAAGGTGATACCTCAATAAGCAAAAAGGACCTAGTACATGCAACTAGGGATTTTTAAAAAATACTATTTTCAAAATAATATGAACTTTTCAATTTTGAAATTGATTTTTTGAGTTATATTTTCAACTAAAAATGCAAAAAATGATTAGAAAAAAATTGAAAAAATAACTGAGAACTAGTTGAAGCAACTAGGGTTTGAAAAGATTTATTTTTCAAAATTAGTATAATAATTTGAAAAAATTGTTATGAATTTGTATAATTTATCTTTAAAAAATTTAGGAAACATATGAAAATATTTCCAAAATTAGAAAAATATTTTTCCTAGTGGTTTGAAAGTGTTTGTATGTAAATATGACCTAGTATGTGCAAGCTAAGGTTTGGATGAATTTTATTGAAAATATTTAAATTAATTTTTATTTTTTTTATTATTAAATTTAGTAAAAATCACTAAAATATTTCAAAAAATAAAAAATAATTATCCCTAGTGTTATAGGGTTTTTATGCAAAACTTCAAAGTAAGTTAGGTTCACCAAATGTTTTATTATTTTTATAATATTAGAGTTATATTCCTAAATAATAAAGGGGATGAGTAATTTAAATTATTAAATTAATATACTTACATTGTACTATTGTTTTGTGTAAATATATTGTATTTTTTCCTTTTCTAAATATAGTAGGAAGTGAGAAAGATAAGAATTTAGCTTATTCTAGCTGATCTGGACTGAGACAAGGTCTGATACTAGAGGAGTATGACTAAGAAATAATCATAAATAGGTCTTTGGAATTTATTTCTTGATTTTATAGGAGTCCCAAAAAAAGGACACCCTATTATTTAGCACTATAGTCCTATTTTGGTGTTGTTGTTTTTAGGCTAAGAGCTTTTTAGGTTCTATTTAGAATGCCTGTGTTACCCTATCACTAAAATTTCAAGGTCTAGGACCTTGTAGAGCTTATTGTGTACTTTTTTAATCTTTAAAACACTTAGTATATCTTAGTTTTGAACTTGAATGCAAAATTGGGAAAGAGAAAGAAGGGTTTAGTGTATAAAGGATACACTGGATGCACTTCACACCTTATGTGTGGGCATGTTGACTACATCCCAATACTATAAAGAGGGATCAAGATAATGTATTTCTCCCATTGAATTACTTGGTACAATTTTTGTATTATCAACGCAACTATAATGTGAAATTAGATGTGCTTCAACTAGCTAGGGATTGGTGCAATGACTTGAATAAGCTTTGAATAATATTGGAAGTCTATATGTAAAGAATAGGTAGGATTTCTTGAGTGTACTTTATTTTACTCTTTCATCTCTCTTTAAAATGAGTGCCAACCCTTCTAAATTGACTTTGAATTGCCTTTAATAAGGAAACTAGTGATCATGGGTTAAATGAATTCATGTGAGGCTGACAAGGAAAAAGATAAGAAACTGGAAGAATCTGACCATTAGAGGCAAAAGTGAAATTGGAGAATAGTGTCAAAAATAGGACACCTTGGGTTCTAGTGCTCTTATCCTATTTATATGTTATTTTCCTAAGGGGATCAAACCTAGGGGGATGGATATAGGCCTAAAATGGATACTTGGGTTTGAAAAACCTAAGTTTGAAAAGGATTAGATGATTGGGATTCAATGAAATAAGTAGCCTATAAGGGTTGTGTGATACAATAGGAAAACCTATGGATTAGGTGTTTTATCCATACTAAATTTTACAGTTTCACATTTTACATGTCTATAATTTCCCCTTTCAAGATGAAAATGAACCTGATGAGGTCCCTAAGGAGATCCAAGCTTTTCAATAGTTTTTAAAGAATACCTACCCCTTGAGGAATAGGGAATAAATGTATTCCTTGACTACCTCAATGCCTCCAAAAAATTTTAGAACTCCCCCAAACACTTTTCCAAGCAACAATCCTAAGCCACCTAAAGAGAGTACTTCTAAACCTAGCATTGAAATTCTTAGTTCTTTTAAAACTAGATATAACATAGTTGAGGACATGAAGAAGATAAAATATAATATTAAATCACATGAAATTTTTCATATTACAAATCAAAGGGACCTTATGTTGGAATCTTTATCAAAAGGATCCAACAATCCACCCAAGGCTAATCATGCTAATGTAAATATGCATAAAGCGAAGGTTGAAACTCCTCCTTTCTTGCTCACTATTAGGATGTTTGGTAAAAATTTACATAATTGCTTATTAGATTCAGGAACATATATCAATATCATGCCTACAGGTATATTCAAACTACATGGATTGGATATGATTAAGTCTGATAGGGTTATTACCCAATTAAATAAATCTAGAGTTAGGGTAATTAGGGAGCTTTTAAATGTTCACATATAACTAACTTCTGAGCCTAGGGTGACTTAATTAATTAGTATTCAATTTATCAATATAATTCATGTTTATGTAATCTTATTGAGTAGGGAATAAACCAAGGCTTTGAATGGTTACATGTCCATAGATTTCTCACATCTATGGCTACCTTGGAAGGGATTTCCTAGTCAAATTAGGGTTGAGAAAGAACCAAGGATGAAACATATGATAATTGAATACAATGATGTGAATGAGAGGGTAAACATAATAGACTTAGACTTAGGGTTTTTCACCATATATATTGATAAGGTATGTGATCCCAAGAGTGCTCATGTCATTCTTGAACTATGGAAGTTGCATTTTTATGGTGTTAGGTCTAATGTTAGATCAAGTGTTTGTATTGTTTTAACTGGCCCTATTAATACAAATTACCATGATTCTTATAGGATCTAATTCCCTTATAATAAAAATATTTTTGAGTATGAAGCCTTTATCCTAGGTTTACATTTTTTTATAAATAATAAGGCCAAAGAACTACTAGTTTATGGGGATTCAGAACTAGTGGTCAACTAGGTAAGAAACAAATACCAATGTAAACTCTCATACTTGAAAAGGTATAAGTTCAAGGTTTTGGATTTGATTGAATAATTTTATTCCTTGGACATCATTTCCATCTTAAGAAGATGAAACCAAGCTACTAATTAGTTGTCATCTGTTGTAGCCAACCTCATGCCTAACCAAGATTCCCTTAATTTTAGTATTGAGTTGATCCTTTATCCTTTAGTGCCTGATAATGTTAACCATTTCCAAGTTTTGAATGATGATCAAAAATATTGGATTTCATGACCAATTATGGATCATTTGATGCTCATATCATTGATGATACTAATGAGAATACATTTAAGGAGGACAAATTTGATGGTAAAGTCATTCAGTGGAATGAAAACAAGATCTCTAAGGGGATGATTACTTTGGAGAGATAGTTTGATTAGGAAAAACTAGCTAAGGTTTCCAAGATTCCAAAGGTGAGTGGAAAAGATTATAATACTATTAACATTATCCTCCAAGATCAAACCCAATTGGTAAATTTTGGAAAATCTTGCACAAACATTGAAAATAAGAAAGCTAAAGAGCTCCTTACCCACTATAATGATCTCATAGATTGGTTCTATGATGACTTAAATATATTTGATCCAAGGGCCATTACCCATGCTATACCACTTAAGGAGAGTTTCAAACCCTTTAGGAAAAAATAGAGGCTTGTAAACCCTATCTTAGAACCCATGATCTTCAATGAGATAAAAATATTATTAGATGTTAGATTAGTCTTCCCATCAATCATTCCACCTAGGTGGCTAACTTGGTGTAAGTCAGGAAGAAGAATGGTGAGATTAGACTTTATATTTACTTTAAAAACATGAATAAAGAAACATAAAAAGACAATTATCCCTTTCCTTCCCTATACCAAGTAATTCAAGTTATTTCAGGTTCATCTATGATGTCTTTTCTTGATGGCTTTTTAGGTTACAACCAAGTGTTGGTTGATAGAGAGGATAGGATGAAGACAACTTTCACTACAATATGGGGGGCCTTTGCTTACAAGAGGATGCCCTTTTGGATAATCAATGCAAGATATACCTTCTAAAGAGATATAGACCATGCCTTCTAAGGCTTGATAGGTAAATGCATCATTGTTTATTTGGATGATATAACATTTTTTTGTAAAAATAGGGAAGATCACTTCATGCATTTAAGATAGTTTTTGAAAGATGTAGAAGGTATGTTATTACTTTAAACCCTAAGAACAGTATCATTTGTATGATTGAGGTTAAATTATTGGGTCACATTATAACCAAAGATGAGATCTCTATAGATCTAGAAAGAGTGAAGGCCATATCTAGAATAAAACCTCCAAATAGTAAGAAAGAGATAAAATCATTCTTTGGTAAGATAAATTTTTTAAGAAAGTTTATTTTTGGATTTGTAAAGATTTTAAAGCCACTAAATGACAATATAAATAAGGATGCCAAGGTTACATGGAATGAAGATTCTATGAAGTCATTCAATGATATCAAGGAAGCTATTAACCAAGCTTCGATCCTTATAAGTCTTGATTTCTCAAAGGACTTCTACCTCTATTCCTTTGAATTTGACCACACTATGACTGCAATATTGACTAAAACAATTGAAGGGTGTGACCACCCAATTAATTTTATGAGCACTAATTTTAAGAATGTTGAGTTAAATTATTCATTGATTGATAATTAGGCATGTGCATTAGTTAATGCATTTAAGAAATTCAAGCATTACATCCTTAGAAATAAGGTGGATGCTATCTTACCTAAGCCTACCACTAAACTTATGTTAAGTCAAAATGAATTGGCAGAATGTAGAGGTAGATGGATGTTATTTTTTCAAAAAAAAACTTAGAGATGAAAATAACAAAATTGGTAGGGTGCCAAGGCTTGATCTAGATGATTTCTAATACTAACCCTAGGTTGAGAATTATGCAAGTGGATCAATATAAATTTAAAACTATTGAGTGGTATGATTCAATTATACATTTGTTAATTAATGGTTTTTGTCTTACAAGTCAATCTAGGGAGAAAAATAGGGCCCTAAGATTGAAATTTTCCCACTACTTAATCAAGACTGTGATCTTGTATAGGAAATTTTTTGAAGGAATTTATTTGAGATGTGTCTCATAAGAATAAGGCACCCAAATCATGATAACCTTTCATGAAAATTTGGGTAATGGAAATCCATCTAGAAGGACCATATCCCATAAATTTTTTAGATCTAGATATTATTATCCAACTATTTTTAAAGATGATTAAAAACATGTGAGGTAATGTCACTCATGTTAGATTTTTAGCACCAAGGAGCCAAAGGTAACAATGCCACTACAACTAGTCATGATTGACAAAACCTTTGCTTAATTGGGGTTATATTTTGTTGGGGTGATCAACCCCAATTCACATAAAGGTCAAAAGTACATCATTACTACCATAGACTATTATAAAAGGTGGACTAAAGCTGTAGCCAATAAATAATGTAGGACTAAAGAGGTGATCAAATTCTTGGAGGAAAACATCTATACTAGGTTCAAAACTCTAGTCTCTCTAATGTGTAATAATGGGTCTACATTCATATCTATAGAGATGATTTAATGGGCTTATGATAATGTAATCACTCTCAAGTTTTCATCTAACTATTATCCCTAATGAAATGGAGTCTCTGAATCTACAAATAATAACTTAATGAAGGCAATCAATAAGTCTATTGTAGACAAACCTAGGACCTATCATAAGTTCCTTAAATTTTTAATTTGGGCTAATAAGATCATAATCTAGAAAGACTTAAGAGCCTCATCATTTTTATTGGTGTATGGATAATAACCTATATTTCCTATCACTCTCAAGTTGCTTACATACAAATTTATGTAGGAATACATGGAAAAGAGACAAGAACTTGCCAATTTGAGATTTTTGGACATAATTCAGATGGAAGATGCCATGGAGAAAGCCTTCATTGATTTTAGAAGGCATCAAATCACAATCAAGAGATGCTTTGATAAAAGGTTCAAGATCAAGGTGTTCAAATAGAGAGACCTAGTCATCCTTTGGGAGAAATAATTTGAGCCTAAGGGTAAACATGGCAAATTCACACCCTTCTAGATTGGCCCATACTAGACTACAAAAACATTTGGTAAAAACACCTTCAAGCTCAAATATCTACAAGGAACAGAGTTTACATTGCCCACCAATGGGCAATACCTCAAGCACTACTTATCTACTACTCCTCTGAAGGTCTTAATGGAGTAAACTATAAGGTGGTTAAATTTAGAGTAGGTAAGATAGATAGTTTACTTTCATTTATTTCCTTCTTTTCCCTTGTTTGTGCATAAACATGTATATATTTGTTTTCCCTTGTTGTCTTTCTTCCTACTTTTTTTTGTGTGTTTCTTTCTTGTTGCCTTGTTCCTTGATTCTAATATACCCTCTTGAATAATCTTGAGCTCAAAGTTATGAAATCTTCTTGAAAGTTCCAAAAACTTAGAAATAAAGGTATGCAACTCATGCATATGATGACCGTGGTCATGAAATATATGCATAATGTTGTAATTTACATAAACTAGTAAAGACAAATAGAAGAAATCAATTGTTTCATGGGGACTTAAGCATTGTTCTAGCCTTAAATTAGTTATAAGAAGACTTGTACCTATAGGGTGAAAAGTTAAACTATAATGGTATAGTCATACTAGCACTTAATCAACATCTTTAATTGGGATAAGGGTTGTAGTCATAGATGATATTCCAAAGACCTGGCCATTCTAGTTCCCAACCTTGTTAAAAGGATAAAAATCAAAAGAAAATACAAAAAGAACTCAATGTAAAATCACAAGATTTATAAGCATAGGTGATTTTGGTAATCTCCACCAGGTTTATGGACACCTAGATGGTAGTGGAAAAAGGCCTTGAGTGGATCCAAAGGCATATTTATCAGGGATATGGACACCTGGCTGGAAGTAGAGAAATGACTAAGCCTTCTCTAAGCTAAAATCATGGTTCTTAATGAACATCTTAACATGTTATAATTCAATGTTATTGACTATGGACACGAAACCTAGAATTTGTTTCTTGAACCCCATGGAAAATAATAAGTGGAATCAAAACACACACATAGTATGCTTATGTCTTGGTGTTTGACCCTAACTCTAAAAATGCAAGGTTTATTTCAACCATAATCTGATTTTAATGATAATATTAATCCAATGGAGTGGATGACCTTATTATTTGTCTAAACCAATGTTTATATGTTCTAACATATTTCTATGTTTCCCCCTTGAGTCACCATGTATTGGGACCAACATACCCCCATTTTTAAAAATTGGGACCCTAAAAAAACCCTAAATTTTGAACATGAAAATTTAGCATGATAAGATCATTTATAGAATTTTAAGATCATCCACTTTGTTAAATATAGGCTTAATTAGTCTTGTTTTACTTTAATTTGGACTAACATCGCTAATAAATGGTCTTTATTACTCTAGTTGCAGGTTATATGGTGTTTATCTCTAAGAATTTCATGTTTCAAAACCCTATTCAAAGCCCTGAGTTTAAATTTGAATTTTTGTAGGAACCAAATTTGTGGGAACATTTTTAAAGTTCATTTTGGGACCTAAGCATAAAATTCATGTTCTAAGTTTAATCATGTTTATTAACATAACTAAAACCTAGTCTAAAATGTTTTGGTCCCCTTTTATTATTTCCACCTTTAATGGTTCCTTTATATGCCTAACTAATATTCATTCTATAAGGTCCTTTTAGTATGTCCTAACTTGGCCTAATATTTTAACCCTAAGGCCCCAACATATTTATTAATATAAATTGAGACCTTAGTCTTAACACCTTAGCTTAAGTCCTAGCTCCCCAAGTTTAATTTTATATTAGCTCAGTCATTTGATTCACAACTTTGTCTATGGTTTTAATCTTAAGGCCCCAATGTATTTATTAATATGAGTGAGACCTTAGTCTTAACACCTTAAGCCTAAGTCTTTTTTATCTCTGTGATCCTAACTTAACTTCCTTGCATCTTGTAGGATCCAATGACCAACTCTTTATCACAACATTTGATCCAATAGGGAAAAGAAATCCTAAGCTCCATCTTAAACAACATGTATCTTTTATGATCCAATTGTTCTTACTTTATCCTATCCTTTTTATTGAATGGTACGAGGAAATCTTGAGATAATCCTACACATAACTCTCAGACCATCATATTCAATCCCTCAAATCATGGTCAATGCTTCTCGCTTGCTTGTGAGGACTCGATTGAATGTATTACAGAATATTTGAAGAGTAAAATGACTACAACAGGCCCAAATAATTGACATGTGACACTATTACATTTGATGATCAAAGATAAATGGGTCCCTCTAAAAGAAAAACCAATCATAAGAAAACTTTCAAATCATGATCGATGGATGGTACTTCATCACATATTTTGATTCAATGAAGTAAATTAAATCTAAGGCCCTATGAGGCCCTGAAGAGGTGCCAAGTGGTACTCCTAAATTAGGATACAATAATTTTATGATATTAAAATTGATTGTGGTAAAACCATCATTTGACGTCCATGATGATTTATTTATCATCCACATGACTGTTAACTTTAAGCCCATAAAATTAAAATATTCACTAGCTTAAAATTGATGTTCATACAACTATAATTTTAAGTTTTTAAGAACATATTTGATGTCTGTGAGACCATCAAATTTAATCGAATGAATTATTATTCTCTAGGTCAAAATTCACTCCAAAATCCTATTGGAAGGATAAAAATGGCTTTATAGGCTAAGGGAAGTGCTCAAGAGATGCTCAAACACTAGAAATATTCAAATTGCAAAATGTGTAAATGGTCATATGGTCTAATTATATGCAAAATAAACCTATTATAATTCTATACTTATAGGTCCCCATGAAATTTTATTCAAACATCATGAACCTTAATCTATAGACTTATACTAAGTCTTATTTTAAAAAGGAGAGTTCTTACAACGTAAGATTTATACTAAATGATTCTAGCTAAAGGTTTTAATGAGTTTTGTTAATACAATAAAATCCTATTTGTTATTGGACCATTATGTCATGATAATATTTTGAGTATATATTATAATGTTTGGATAAATATTTTAGACCAATGCATACATTGTGTTTGTTTAACATAGAGGAAACATTGGCCTATAATATTTAGGCCATGGCACCCTCACATATAAATTTAAAAAAATTGACATAAACCCCTTAGCCTAAGGTTTATTTCATGATTAATAAACAAAAAAGAACCTTAGCCTAAGGGAATTAAGCCTAATTCATGGTTTTAATAACATACTAATTTAATGTTTGGGAATCTCTACATATCAATGATTCATGCTTTATCATTGGATTTTGATTCAACAACATAAGGATCCCATAGAATTTTCAACAAGGCCTCAAAAACCCATGATTTTAATGTGTGGTGAGGGTTCATTCAAGGTAGATATAATAGGATGATCTAATGGTTCATGCTTTATTGCAATAAGATGATCCGATATCATGAATATGCTCATGACTTTTCAAAGGCCGAAAGGATTATTGCTTGGCCAATGCTCATTCAGTAAAGGACTAACATATGATTCAAAGCTTGGGGAAGGAATGCAAGGATGCCAAGTGTCACAACTACAATGATTAGAATAGAAAGATCCAATCATAGGTAAGGGTCCTAGATTAAAATCAATGGTTTTCTCTAATCTTGGATTCTAATCAGATAGTGCAAAATAAGAGGCACTTTTAAATGCCAATGGTTGATGCTCAAATGGAGTTTATGAAAGGCCCAAAATAATACCACATAGGCACTAAACAAGCAAAAAAAGACAAAATACATTATTTTGTGTGTACAAAAATGTAAAGGTATAAATGCAAAGGTCCAAATCAAATCTAAGGCATGTGTAAGTCAAATCCTAGATATATTCCACCATTAAAGATTTGAAACCCTAAACCTTGTATAAAAATGACCTAAATGGATTCAATTGGTTACAATATCATCGAAAGATAATTTAATTTTTTTTATAAGTATGAGAGAGATTTCATAGACCATTTTCTACTAGTGTAAATAATTTATAGGAATAGAGACAATGGAAACTCACAAACAATAATTGTATGAAGAGACTAAAATTTACTTGTCAATAAATAATGAAGGTTGGGTCCTTAAAGACATTGAATTAGACCTTGTATCCATAAATATCCAAGGCATTAGGAATTTTTCTAATTAGTAAAGGAGTTACCACACATTTCTAAAGAGGAACAAATAATCACCACAACAAAGAGGCACTATGACCTGGTTGCAATCTAAATGGCTAGCCTTCACCACACCACAATAAAACCTAAGGTACTACACTATATATACATCCTTACTCCCATCTTTGTTTATTGTAGAATTGATAATGAATGGATCATTAGGGAGGAAAAATCTAAGGAAATGACATATATCTCTTTTATAACATTTTATAAATATTATAAGCTCCCTCTTCCCCATGTGGATTTATCCAAGATCCAAGAGTGGAAAGGAAACCATGATCTAGACTCCATCCTTAGACCCTATTTGTTTCAAGGCCCTCATGTCTTATTAGTCCAATTCAAGGAGGGCATTAGGTTAATAATGACCATATTTAACTGAGCCTTTAGAGCCCCCTCAACCACCTATGTGAACAAAATTTGGGTTTCCTTTGTACATTTCATGATGGAAGAAAAGCTTACCCCTCCAATTGGAGATTTAATTAGTGTCTTCCTCACCAAGTAATTAACCACCATTAAAAGGAAGACCTCCAAGCAATTTTACATGATGCCATACCTATTAAACACCCTTCTTGCCTCAAAAAACTTCCATAGTATTAGGAATTGGTTCCCAGATGGTAAAACTACTATTTCACACCACTATTCTAAATTACATATCTTCAAGTACATGAATCACATGTAGTTTATTTGTGAATATGTTTATCCAACCATGGTTGAGGCCATTAGAGGAGTTTTTATGCCTAAGGTTCCCACTAATCAAGAAGTATGTGGAGATGATAGGTGATATCTAGTACTACCCTAACTACATAGTCATGAAAATTAAGGATATCATGTCTTAGCCTTATTGACTACTAGTATATGTTCTCAACAAACTAGCTAAGCAAGAAATTGCTTCCCAGTTCTGACATGGCATTAATGGAAATTGTAAAGAAAAGAAGAAATGTCTTCTCTACCCTTTACCTCTAATCATTGAAAGTACCATACTCTAGGATTGTAAATAGGTTGAGACCATGGCCAGATACATGGATTCATTTAGTTTTCAACTTGATGAATTTAAGATGTGGGATCCTAAGGGTATAGTGGTTAGCTACTTAAAATACAAGAAGCTCCCAAAGACTAAATATGTACATCAACTTCATGTTCATGACACCATATACATTAAGGCTAAGAATTATGAATAGGTGTTGGTTAGGATTTAAGGCCAAAACATTAAGTTTGAACATAAGTTAACCAAATATGACAAGCCATCAAATGAAGCTTGGGAAATACATCCTTTACAATATCATGTACTACCTAGACCATCTGGGATAGCCCATTATTATCACTATGTATAACATCCATATCCTCAGGAGAAAATTGTGAAAGAACATGATGAACAAGGTAAGGGTAAGGAGAAAGTGGGAGAATTAAGATTTGGAGAAGTAAATTTGGAAGAGAGACTTGGGGAGGGGCCACCACCTTCAACACTTCTCCAAAGGCCACCTTCCCTAGTAGAATATTTGGATATGATAGCCTTGGATCCAAAAGAAACACTTGAGGGGCATTCAAGGAACTTATAGAGTCCCATGACTCAGATAGTGAAAAGGAGCTTGAGGAAGATAAAGGAAAAAAACTCGCCCCTATGGCATCCCAAGAAAAAAGGAAGGTAGAGCTAGTATTGGTCTCCATAGGACCAAGGAAGAAACCAAGATTAACTTTGACTCACACCACCAGTGAAATCAATCTCTTTCATGATGAATTACTAATACATGGACTAGTCATTCCTGACTAGTTAATTTATGGAAATTTACAAAATATTCCTTCTCTTTCTCACTCATGGGCCATGACAAGAGTTGTTGATGTTGAGATACAAGATGACATGAAGCCATGGATAAGGGATATAGTGAAAGATCAAGAAGAAAGAATAATTTTTGTTTTCAAAAGAATAAAAATTAAAAGGATAGATGCCCCAAGATCATCTAGTAGCTTAGGTGTAGATATCCCAGACCCTCCCAATTTTAAAAGGCCAATGACCACCATCTAATTTAACCCTGAAACAACTAGACTAGAAAGGGTTACAACAAGGATATTTGTGTTTAGAATAGAGGAATTCACATTTTAAAAGGTGGATCCTGTTGTAGGATTAACCCATGTGAGAGGCCAATAGTTTGGCGAGGCAACCATTCATGAAGAGGATATGGAAACCTTGATTGATGCCCACTCAACATAGGCCAAAGATGGAGTCTAGGGGATGAAGTAGATGATCTTAAATTTGGAAAGAGAAAAGGAAAAATTGTAGACATAGGAAAATTTATCATTGCCTAAGGCAATGACCAAAATGCTTGATGATTCATTTTATGACATGTTTAAGGCACTCAAAATAATGAAACTGAGGCAAAGTACATTAGAGGGGTAGTGTGTATTGGCCAAGGGCCTAGTCATCCGATGACAAGCCTTGGAAGATAAAATAGCCCAACTTCTCAACATTATAAGAATTATGGTAGATAAGGTTGAAAGTTTAAATTATTGGCACAATGATGTAGGAAGACTCTTGGAAGATGATAAGGAGATAATTGTAATAATTGAGAAACTTCTTAGGACTATGCTCATAGATCCTGCATAACACACTATCTTTTAAATCATAAGTGATGAAGAATTTAAACATAGGGATACTTTGGTAACCTAATAAATCAAATGAAAAATATAATGAAAATATGGGGTCGATAACAGTAAGATCCTAGACATGATATTCATTATAGGAGAAAGGATAAATGAAGTTAGGAGCAATAAAGAAGCCATGACTAAGAATTAAAAGGAACTTGATGACTTGGTAGATCAAGATGAGGAGTGTATCATGAAGCCTATTTTGGTTCTAGAGCTAGTTGATGAGCAACATGCTAAAGCCATGAGCATCTTCTAGAAATGATAATCAGAGGCACCACCATCAAATTAAGCAATATTCTATTTTGTATAGTTTTATAAATTTTGAAATAGAATATTCCACTGTAAAAGCTTATGCTAGTTTGCTAGCATATTTGCCTCTAGGTTGGTATGATTGTAAAATACATGTGTATTTTAGAACTTACAAGTATACTTCCTGATCTTTCTATAAAGGCATGTATTACCATTTGTGAAAGAGATAGAAAAAAAATTAGAAACTTTTATACACTAGAGGAAATTAATATAATCAAGGAATTTTATAAGGATTGTCAATATTTGATATGTCAATTACTAATATATCTTTTCTCTCAATTGTTGGTAGATGTCTTGAATTTGAATGGTGTCTTTAAATTCTAAGTTGCATTTTCTAAATCATAAATTTTATAATTTGTGCATATGATAGATTAGTTCGAGGATATTAGGTTTTGCTTTATTTCCCTTTTTTCTAGATTTACATGTGCTAATTTTATTTTATTATAGTAGTAAATCTTTAAAGTAGACCTAGTTCTTATTTTTGACTCTTTAGATTATCCTTTGAAGTTTGCCTAATATATAGTTGAATTTGAGCCTAGGATATGTTTCATTATATATTGGTTGAATGCATATTAATTTGTAATGTATGCTTTGTCATAATTTTTGGTACTAAAATTTGAAATCATTAATTTCTTTTATGCCTTACCCTTCTCTTTTCTCCTTCTTTTTACACCAGATAACTTTAGTTTTAGCTTCATTATAAATATCCATTTAGAGTAGCCTATAGCTTAAATATAGAGTATAATTCACTAAGTATTAGGATATATTCTCTACATAATAGACAATGGTGGCTCCCAACCACCAAATGATATAAATATTGTGGAATAATATATCTTTATTTGCTGCTATTTCACCATAGGTAACTAGATTGTCAAAATCTACAATTCATGCTCTAAATTTTTTAAATTCTAAAATTAAAAGTGTTATTTAAACACTAAGAGCATATGTGGTTAATTTAGAAGCATCAACACTACATTTTAGAATTTGTGTCCAATTTTACTACTACCCTCCATGCTACTCATGTGCCAAGGGACCTAGTTAGCTACATGTTCATGCTCTCTCTCCTCCATTTTCTACCATTGCAATAATAAAATTTAATTCATTCTAATAACAAAACCAAAATGTTGCATTATGTATAATCACTAGGGACCAAGATTTATTTTGAGTATAGCTCAATACCACTTGGACTAGTTCACACATTATCATATCACATAATGAATAAAATACCTATGAGCTCACCCAAGGTGTGAAGGAATAGAGAATCTAGGGTAGGTCTCAGTTAGTTTCATATAGTGGTGGTTAGGTTTTCACTATTTACATGCACTTCAAGACTTTATAACATGATCTATAACTTATCAAAACATGGTATAAACTTATACAAATATAGATCATATGCGTGATTGAATCCAAGTACATAATCATATCGATGGGGTGACATATAATATTAGAAATTAATAACAAAGATACAAAATCATTCCATTGCTTATCAAATTTAGATTACATGGATTGAAACATGATCAAAGGAACTAGAATCAATTATAACCTATATATTATCCAAGAATTCTATAGAACCTTACTATCACTTACTGACCGCCCATCTCTAGGTCTTACACCTTCAAACCTAGGCCACATGTCTTTGGCCACTTTTCTCTACTCAGGTCTCTACCTTTTATAGGGATCTAAACATCCTTTTATTGGAATAATAATAACTAGGGGGTGTAAATATATATTCAAAACACTTGTAATATTTACCTTATCATTCATGAACTATCAAAATAAGATAATAATCTATCAACACTTTAAGATCCATGATCATGAGAGAACAACATAACACATAAAACACTTTTGAGTGGGAAATCCTCAAGGGGAAGAAAACCCACTAGTTATGAAAATGGAATACTATATTATAATTAAAACATAAATATTTAGTAAATCACCAAATTCACTTGGAGTACCAATCCTAACTATCCAAGCACTAACTTGACTAGGCTTTAGCAAGAATCCACTTGTAGGGAGGTACCAACCCCCTAAATGAATCAATATTAACTCAACCACCTCAAATCTTTGATCACCTTTATAACACTTTATTTATCATATAATAGATGATGATCTCCATCTTTAGTTCTTCACACACACACACACACACACACACACACACACACACACACACACACACACACACACACACACACACACACACACACACATCTTTCTCAAATTGGTCTCTGGCCTTCTTCACTCAATTAGTCCTCTTATTGACTTGGTTAGGTCATATGACCTTGATAATCATATATAATTCCCCTATAAAATATTCATGATGATTTAGTTTTACCTCTTAATGGTATATAATACCTCTTTTATATCTTCAAATTTATTTCTCATTCACTTCAAAACACACACCCACCCACCCCACATACACACACATGCACACACGCACACACGCACACGCACACACACACACACACACACACACACACACACACACACACAAACACACACACACACACACACACACACACACACACACACACACACACACACACACACACGACAATTAGGCCTATTATGCCTTATTCTTATACTATGATCTTATTTGTATGCCTATTGATCAACCATACACATTTATCCACTTAATGTTTTAATAAAATAGGCCTTAGGACATGAAATAATAATTATCCAAACATTATAATATATTGGTTATAGCATATAGGACAAAAACTTCTTTTATACCTTAAGGAGACCTAATTTAATTAGGCCTTTATTAGCACATGTTACCCTTTGAACATCTTGGAACACTCCTAGACTTCTCACATGGAAGTAAAATATCATATTTCACTTTAATATACCAATATAAATCTCATATTGGGTCCATGACACCTTTTATATTCAACCACCACTTGAAGCAACCATTAGCACTGTTCACAATTAGGCCTATGCATACCCATAAATTCTATCTTGAACAATTAAACCAAAAACATAATATTGTAAAATAAACATGGAAAATATCATATAAATAAAATTATAATTACCTAATGGTAATAAATATTCATATTATACTTAATAAATCAAGGCAAAATTAATCAAACCCTTCTCTGCAAGTAGCCCACTCAAAACAACCAATAAGCTTCAAAACATAGTCATGGAACCAATGATATAAAACACTTGTATAATAAATTTCATATAATTTAATTGAACTTATATGATAATTAAACATCCTATAAATAACTTACAATAAATATATCATAAGCTCTAATATCAAAGGTTGTCTTACAAACCAATCTCATGACTTCACTGTACGTAGACCTCAATGAGTTAGACAAGTCAATTTGAGAGCAACTTTATGCTATTTACAATCATATCAAAATATTATATCAAATATAGACGTATTTAAAAAAATACTGATGAATTTGGATACATCCTTAATCCATGAAAACACATACCAAATCAACTTCTCACTTCTATATGGTTTTCTCATTATATACATCACTAGGTCTGTTAGTGACTGGTCAACTTATATGATCAATTAAACACACCTAAGGGATATAACTACTTATAAAACACCATGGAAATAATATAAAATTATCAATCTTTAACCTTCATCCAATTATCAACTTTACCAATCAACTTTGCCTACTACAATAAATTTCCAAGAAATAAGGCCTTTCTTGTAGGGTCCACTCACTCCCATAAAAAACCAATCACACCTATAGGTTCATGGGAAAATTTAATATAACCTCCAATCACTTAAAAATACATTCAAAATCATTATGATCTATTTTAATCAAGATATTTTTCATTGGGTCAATGTTAGGGTTTTAGAGAGGTTTAAACCACCTTATAGTCTTAATGATCATTCATAAAGCTTATCCCCTTATTAGAAAAATAAATTATTTTAAATTTTATATATTAACCTTCCCATGTACCATTAATGGCTTAAGTTCTCATTCATAGGTTACACATGATAATGAACACATGAAATTCCTTCTCAGGTTGAGAACCCTTCATTCTGTGCACCTGAGAGACCTTAAAACATTTTTTCTTACCTTTTATTGCAAACATTGACCTCAAACTTGGTAAATACACTTGAGAAAACCTATCACACCTTTTATGATTCTCACATGTTCATTATTACCTAGGAAAATGATCTTGATACCCCATTAGGCCCCCATCTCTCTCTTTGTTCTCTAGGCTTTTGACTTGAAATCACATTAGGCCTTATCTATAAATAGTCCATGCATTCTCCACATCAATAACATGTTCAAGAAACTTATCAAATTATATAAAACTTATTTTCATCCTTAATAGGACTTGACAATATCTCATGACACTTTATTAGATTAGATAGATTTTAGAACTAGTCTAGTTGCATTTTAGGTTTATAGGACTTACCCTTGTAGGCTTACTCTAATGCACTCATGAGTGATCTAATTTTTCATATTAATGCTTAAAAAAAATCATACATAATCTTAAACCTTTGTGCATTTATATCACTAGGCCACCATGTTTCTCCATTCATAAGACTAGGCATCATATGCATAAGCCTTCTCAAGTCTCTTACTATGTTAAAACACTTGACAACTTTGGAAAATTATTTTGAAACATTATTTGATTCTTCTATACCTTTATTACACTCCTTATAAGTTTTTAAAACAATGTCATACATCTAATTGATTCAATCAAATAAAGACACTATTCAATGACCTCATACCTCATGAATAACCTTTGACATCAATGAGAACATAAATTATAAGCCTCAACAATAGAAAGAATGCTCAACAATCTCCCATTTTTCATTGATGACAAAACATACTAAAATGTAATCATCCTTATCTCCCCATTTTGTTCTTTCACCCCATTTGACATAACTGACAAAGTGATGTCTTTAATTCTTTAGATCACACTTCTTACAATTAAAAAACTCAAAACATATAACTATGAGTTTATGAGACATAAAAAAACATGCTCCCCATATCTCCATGCATACCTCCTTAGAACAACACCTATTTTTTGAGCTAATGAGAATGATTATTTTCCCTAATCAATTGGCTTATTTAATGATTTCTAGGGTTAGGAATTACATCCAATTCCTATCTTAGGTGTTCAATTATTTCCTTTGGAAGTGATTTGGTAAAGATGTCTATAATATGATCCTGTGTATAAACATATTTAAGTTTGACACTTTGTTCACTTATTGCTCTCTTATAAAATGATACTTGATGGGGATGTGTTTGGTTATTGAGTGCATGACAAGGTTATTTGAGATTATTATAGAACTTGTATTATCATAATAGATAGGACTAAGACCATCATTCTTCACCTTGTAGTCTCTTAGGGTCTATCTCATATATAGGTCCTAATTACAACATGAATATATTGTAATGTACTCAACCTAATAAGTGAGCAAATCTACTGATGGTTTCTTCTTACTTATCCATGAGACTAGTCATCTACATAGGAAGAATGTCCCTCCATTGGTACTCTTCTTATCATCTATACTTCCTTCAAAATCTATATATATGTATGATATCAAATTGAACTCCTTTATTCATGGATACCAAAATATATACTCCATAGTCCCCTTGAGATATCTGAGTATGCTTTTGACTTCTTGTAGATGATTTTCCTTCGGATCTACTTTAAACCTTCCCACAAGACTTACTACTTGCATGATGTTAGGTATAAAGGTAGTAGTGTACAACAAACTTCCAATCATTGAATTATATGACACTTGATTGACCTTTGAAGACTCATCTTCCTTGCTCAACTTACATCCTATAATCATAGGTGTACTAAATGCCTTGAAATCCTCCAACTCAAACTTTTTCAAAATTTATCTTATGTACTTAGCTTGTGAGATGAATATACCTTTTTTAAATTGAGTGATTTAAAACCCAATAAATAATTATAGTTATCCTAGTATGGACATCTCAAACTATTTCTTCATCACCTTTGAAAATGACTTTATCATGTTCTCATTATTTCCACCAAATATGATGTCATCCACATAGATACTATTAGTTGATGGTCATCTTTTGTCTTAATATATATATTAATGTCTGTAACTCCTTTTTTGAATCCTTGATCTAATAGATACTTGTCCAACCTAGCATTCCAAGCTCTAGGAGATTGATTTAGACCATTGAGATCTTTTTTCAATTTTCTAATATAGTCTTTATCATTTGATAGTGATAACCCTTTAGGTTTCTCAATGGAAACTTTTTCTTCCAAATTACCATTTAAAAAGGTAGAATTGGCATCCATCTAGTATACATTGAATCCTTTGAATCCTTCATAATCTAGAAACAATATGATGGCCTCCACTATTGCTACTGGTGAAAAGGTCTCCTCAAAGTCTACCCATTCAACTTGTGCATATCCCTTGCATACCAATCTATCTTTATGCCTAGTGACTTCTCCATCTTCATTCAACTTATTTTTGAACATCCATATTGTGCTATTTGTATTCTTATCTTTAGGCCTAGGAACTAGTTCCCAAGTCACAATATTATCTATTTGGTCTAACTCCTCATTCATAGCACCTATAATTGTTTTTCTTTGCTTGCTTCTATAAGACTCTTAAGATCAATATTAAATAATAGAGCATTATCTTGATTTAGATTACTTACTAATCTTCTCCTAAATTTCATCCCTGCATTTTTATTACCAATGATTTGAGATTCAAGGTGGTCTCTTTTAAATTATCTTGAGGATCCTTTTAAGTCCTCATTATCTAAAGTGTTCTTTGACTATGAGTGATATTTCCTTGTCTCATCAATCTTCACATTGGTGCTTTCCACTATCTTTCATAGTATCTTGTTATAACATAAATAGGTTGATCTCATTGATGAGTATCCTAAGAGTATGTCCTTATTAGATCTGGAGTCAAACTTACCCAAGTCTTCATCATCCCTTTTGATGAAATATTTTATCCCAAACACTCTAAAGTGTTCTAAATTTCAATGTCTACCCTTTCATGGTTCATAATGAGTCTTGTTGCCATTAGTCCTTATTTTTCCTCTATTAAAAATGTAGACAAAAATGATTACTATCTCTCTCTTATATCCATCAGATAATATAGACTCATTCAAAATATTTATAGCCATATCTTGAACTATCATATTCTTCCTTTCTACTATGCCATTCTATTGAGGTGTCCTAACTATTGAGAACTACTTCATTATTTCATAAACCTCATAAAATTCATAAAAATCATTGGACCAAAACTCTCCTCCTTTATTAGATCTTAGGCACTTGATCTTCCCATTCTTCTCATTCACAACAAGAGCCTTGAATTCCTTGAACTTGTCAAGAGCTTCTAATTTCTCTTTCAATAATGTAACCCAAGTCATTATTGTGTAAACATAAATGAGCAACATAATGTATGAATTTCCTTGAATTATTTTAATTCTCTTAGTCCCATAGATATTAGTGTGGATTAACTACAAGGATCTTATAGTAGAGCATTCCTTGGAATTGAACCTTCTTTTAGACTGCTTACCATGTTGACATGCCTTTTAAAGTATGCTTGTAGGTTTGATGATCTTAGCCATGTTGTTCATAGAATTTTTAGTGCTAATATTTACTAGGTTTTTATATTTTAGGTGACTTAGCCTAATATGTCTTAGCTAAATTTCATTTATCTTGTTAATAAAATATCTCACCTTATTGATCTCATTTAATACATATAGGTTGTTCTCAATCCTCTTGGCATTGACAATTAGCCTTCCTGATTTGGCTCTCCTTATCTCACACACTTTATCACGAAATGTTAGTGTGTATCACATTTTACCCACACTAAGTAGGTTATGATTCATACATTCCACAAAATTCAAAATGAACACACTAACATGTTAAAATATAAAATCCTAGATCATAAGGGGAGATTAATGAACAAAACTAGATGAAAAACATAACTAAAATGTAAATAATGATAAATCCCTTACCTTCCTTGAATTATCTAAATGATTCATTGCATGTTTTTCTCAATTTGTTTTCAAAAAGTCTTTGACAATGGAGTTTGTGTGGATCTCTCTCTCTCCTTGGCACCATTGTGGCTTGTGTTGGCTTAATGTGACCCATTATTTCTTGGCTTAATATTTTGAATTTATAGCACTATTAATATAAATCATACTATAAAACCTACATTATAACTCTACAATTTCCAAGATCATTTTTGAATGGGCAAGGGCTTGTATTTATAGTAAATAGATCTAACCCCAACCCAAGGTGAGTCAAGGTTGAGTTAGGCCTTGAAATGGGCTCAAACCTAACCAAGTGAGTCAATATAACACTAGTAGAGTTTAAAAGTGTCAATTAATCTTGATTTATAATAAATATGCATGGGTAAGATATTTTCCAAAGGCTTGACAACTTGAAAAAGGTAATATGAAAAGTTAGGATATTTCATATTTTTGAATTTTTTTTTATGAATTCATTAATCACACATGGATAATTAAATTAATTATTTAATTTGGTTTATATTTTTAATTAATTTTGATTATCCATTTATCTCTTTCAATATTTGATTTTTTATGTGTGCATTTTTCCTACTTAATAGTTCCATAGGCCAAATTGATTGTTGTGATGCCACATGATGATTAGGGATCAATCTATGAGATGTTATTATTGCATATGGTAGGATATCCCAATTATGAATGCCTCAACATGATTATGAGATTTTATGAATGATACAAAAGTAAATTTGAGATGTTTATTGATTTTTAGGCTTAATTTAAAATGGTCGATAGGAATTGGTCTAATGTCCAGTCGAAACTATTAATGGCTAATTTTAGGTGTTTATAGTTTGTCTTGTTTAGTAATATGTTATGAGAAATAATAATAGTAACATGTTATCAAATAATGAAAATTTATGCCTAAAAATTCAGTAGTAATGGATGAATTATTGGTTCCCCCTAGAGGGAGTAATCAGTAAAAAAAGTCAATGATCAGTCCCTTAAAGGGAGGAAATAATGGGACCTAAAATTAAAATGAGTGGAAGAGACTAATTTTACCATAGGTGGTTATAATTTATGGCATATGAAGCTACCCAAGTTAAGGTAGACAAACAAGATGATTTTCACATAGATGATTGTAATCATCGACATAGGTGGGATTAAAAATGATTTTCCCATAGGTGGTTATAATTATTGGTAGGATAAAAACATTACCCAGTTAAGTGGATGGAGATAATGGTTTACCCAAAGGTGGTTATAATAATTACACAATGAAAATGTGCCCTAGTTAGGTATAAATAAAATTATTTTCCCAAAGGTATTTATAATGGGTAAGCTTCAAAATCATGAAAACACAAAGATTTACCCATATGCAGTTAGAATCATTGGAAATGCAAGTGGGATGGTATAAAATGATTGTTATATAGGTGGTTATAATCATTGGTATCTTGATTATGGAAAACATGACATGGAATATTATGGTAATAGGTACAAAGGAGAAAGATGAATTAGGGCAACCTGTAAGGAGGGAGATCCTCATCTGAACTAGTAAGGAGTAAAATTATTTCATTATTTAATTACTTTATATGAGTTATGATTTGGATTATATATAGAATTCTTATAGTGCCAAAGAGAGATATCACTGATGCATTGTCATGTAGACTCTAAGAGCTAATTTTTACTATAACACATGATGGTAGGCATCATGATAGAACACCATGATAAATCAGCTAATGTATACATAAGGACTAACACATGATTAGATAATCAAATTAAAATAGTGCACTAATGATAAAAACCATGATGAAAATGGTAACTTATTAATATGGATGGGTTCATGAATAATGCATAATTAATCACCTAATGAATGCACATAGATTGAATCAAGGAAAACAAACAAACAAAAAAAACACCAAGAAAAATGAAGAACAAAATAAAACAAAGAAGAACATAAAATGAACACAAACAAAGGTTAATCATAATGTTAGTGAAAATAGAGAATAAAGAAGATGATGAACATCTCCCCTAGATGAGAGGATATAATTAAACAAACAAACAAAATAGGGGAATAAAAGAAATGGAAGGGGGAGGCCAAGTTGTCTTTAGATGTACTAGGCAAGTTGACACTACCTACATAGTTCTATGGAAGTAAGATCCATCAAAAACCTCAATACAAATGTAGTTCTCCCAAGAAATGGGATATAATAAAATGATGACAAGAATAAAAAAGGATGGTTGTTATATAAGGATATTGGAAATGATCTTTTAAAATGACAAATGAGTGGAATGCAAAGCCAATAAGGATGGGGAAACTAAATGACAAGTGGTTTTTTATGACTAGGTGAAGGTTTCCATAGTCTTTAAGGCAAAGAAATGGTCAAAGTTTTTGGATTATATAAATGTTTTTTTAATTCTCTAAGTATCTTATCTCAATTGAGAATGATAAGATACTAAACATTCCAAGCTCACAAAATAACAAGAGTGTTAAAACTTAAAATGCTCATAAAATAGTGAGAACATTCAAAGGATGACTGATGTGACCTCAATGTGAATTTAGCATTGCCTACATAGTCCCAAGATGGGACCTCAAGTCACTCTATTTATATCTTATAGTGGAGGAATCTAACTAGTAGTAGCTAATTCAAACAAAATATGTAAAGTTTGTAAATGACATAGTATGACATAAGCATGGTAAGGTGATACTTTAGGGCATGATAAATAATTTTTGCACCTAATTTTCCCATAGGAAATTAAAATTAGGTAACAACAACATAGGTCAATGATACTAATTTATCCCATAGGTAGTTATAATTAGTATCATGATGGTGAGACACTAATTTACCCAAAGGTAGTTATAATCAGGGCCATGTGGTATAGAACAAAATGAGAAATAAAGGATATAATTGCCAAACCACCACTATCATACTACTCTAAAATATGGACTCTATATAGAATACTAAAACAAATGATGAAACTTAATCTAAATCTTTGTGCTGAAAGTAGTGATAGAACCAATGGAATGGAACAAAGGTCAAATGGTTGGGTAGGGTGAAAATAACTTTATTGATAAGAAAGGTATGATACGATGGTATATGGTAGAATGATATGGTATAAAGAATAAAGTTAATATTATGATACAACTAAAATAGGCCTCATATACATTACCTTAGGTCTCTCAAGTGAAGTAATGCTTGAGTGTTTAATATCCATCGGCTCATCAAGTTCATCCCCATCTAGTGTAGAAAGCCTAAATGCACTAGTGCCACAATTTGCAACAATGATGAATGGGACTATCTAGCTAGTTTTGAACTTGCATTTATGTTTATTTTATACCATGGTATTCTATTTATTTTATTTAAGGACAAGATCACCAATATCAAATTCTCTATATTTGAAACCTTGATTATAATGTCCATAGAGTCAATTATGGTATGTTTGAAGGTTATTAACTGTAGCCACGTATTTATCATTTATTAGCTCTAGGTCTTATAGGTGAACTAATTTATAGTCTTCATCATCTAGGACATGCTTTAAAGAGATGTGAAAAAAGGCAACTCAAGCTCAATTTGAAGAATGGTCTTAGTGTCATAAACAATTGAATATAAAGTAGCTTTTATTGGAGTAAAGTGATTGGTATATCATGCCTAGAGGGTGTAAAATATTTAAAAGTGCCAATCATGGCCAACACCATTGAAAATATTTTTAAGGATGTTGATAATTGTTTTTTTAGATGTTTCTACCTAGATGTTACCTTTAAGGTAATATGTTGTAATAAAATGTTGAGTAATTTTTTACTCAGTATATAATGAATCGACATCCTTATTTTTTGAATGATCAACCATTATGAAATATAATGTTGGAGGGGATACCATAGGGGAAAATGAGATTGTTGACTATAAATTTGTAAATTTGTTTTCCATTCATGTAAGTGAGGGGTATAGCTTCAACCCACTTGTGAAATATTTAGTGGTACTAAGTATATGTTTGTAGCTATTGGATGAGGTGGATTTTATCTTTCCAATGAGATCGAGGCCCCATGTACCAAATGTCCATGGTGTAAGCATTGTTTTTATTGTCTTTTTTGGGGCATGAATAAAATTAGCATGCCTTTGACATTTATCACACTTTTTCACATATTTATTTGCATCTACATCCATCATTAGCTAATAATACCTAGTACATAATTTTTTTTGGAAAGGATGCCCCTAATAGTGTGGGTTCCACATACTCCTTTATGAACTTCCCATAACATTAATGTATATTATATCAAAGTTAAATAATGAATCAGAGTTCCATCAAAACTATGGTGTTAAATTTTTTTATCTAAGCAAGGTATAACATGTGGCATGGTATATAAAGGCTTTGGATTATTTGCAAGATAGGTTTGGTGGCAGTATTTGGTCATGAAGATAGGTGTAATGGTCTGAGTACCAAATAGAGATGGGATCAATAATATAATTGAGCATTATAATGGTTGCAGGTTCATGAGATGGTGCTAGTATATTTTCAATGAATAACTTTTATTCTTTTGTTGTATCTATGTGTTGAATTAAAGATCTAATGGTGGCCATGGCATCTATTATTTTTTTACCAGCCCTTGGTATATTTTCAAATTGGACAATGGAAATATGTTATTTGAGAGTGTTGACCTAGCCTTATATGATACTATATTTTTCATCTTTGGTATGAAAATGGTCTATGTAGACACCTAAAACTGACCACAACTAAACTTTGACTAGACTTCAGATGGATTTCTACCAACCATTGCAAATTAAGCCTATGAATCACTAAATGTCCCAAATTTACTTGTGCATCATTTATCAAATCTTTAAATCATTTTGAGACATACATAATAGGGGTATCTTATCATATGAAATAATAAAATATCATGGATTCATCCCTAATCATCTTGTGCCATCACAATAGCCGAATTGGCTAATGGACCTATTATGTAGGGCACATGAACAAATATCAAATATTGAAAGAGTTAAATGGATAATAAAAATTAATTAACAATATAAACCAAATTAAATTTCTAGTTGAATTATCCATGTGAAATTAATAAATAAATAAATAAAGGAAATTAAAAATTAAAATATCCTAGCCTTTCATCATGACCTTTGTGAGTCATCAAGCTCTTTAGAAATATCCTAAAATATATCATTTTAGAGAACCATGCTTATCATTGAAAATCATGATTAATTGACAAATATTAACTCTTTTAAGTTTATTATTGATTCACTTAGGTTAGGTTTGAACCCATTACAAGACCTAACTCCACCTTGACTCAACTTGGGTTTGGGTTAGATCCACTTGCTATAAATGCAAGCCTTTTCCTATTGAAAAAAAGGGCTTAGAAATTATAGAATTATATTGTAGGTTTTGTAACATGATTCATATCAATAGTGTTATAATTAAAAAATATTGAGCTAAGCAAGCATGAGCCACATTAAGCCAAAACAAGCCATGGTGCCAAGGAGAGAAGGATCTACACAGCCTCCATTGCCAAAGACTCTTTAATGCATAAGCTAAGTAAGCCACTCAACATTGCATTTGAAGATCCCAAGGAAGGTAAAATATATGTTATATTTTATATTTTATTTGTGTTTTCATTTATATTTTATTCATTAAGCTCACCATTAATATCTAGGCTTGTAAGTGTTAGTGTTGGAGTGTTTTTTTTAGTTTTTCTTACTTGAACTAACACTATACTAACCTCCCTTCTTAGATTCCTATGATATCAAATGGTATTCATGGTGGGACTTTAAAGCATACCATATATCAAGGAGATGAAAATGTTGAGCTTATTTTTTATATCAAGTGCTTAATAATCTTAAAATTTTAAGTTTTAGCATTGTTTTTCATGTATTCTATTTTTTAGTGACACATTTTACATAAAGATCGACATCATTTCTAATGGAGCTAATATCAATCCTAAAAAATCAAAGTCAATCCAACCAAAACTAAAATTGACGTTTGTGTACATCACCCATAACTAATTTTAGTATTTTTAGGCATCACCCATAGTTGATGTTGATCTTTATGCAAAATAATAGGTTAATAGGCCATATTTTGGGTCTTCATTTGGGGTCATCCAAACTTCATTTTTAATGCTTTTTTAAAACCACATGTTTTCTCCTAAATTTTTAGAATATGATATCAGTTTACCTTCAAGTTGCATAAAATTTTCACAAAATCTCTAAAACCCTTTAACATGTTTTGTAGGACCTAAACACCACAAGCAGACATTTAAAACATGTCTAACTTGCAATTTTCACATTTTAAATTGGTGTTTTAAGAATATTTTTGTTTAAATCATTTCCATTTTGTTTTAATATTTAAAAAAAAAATCAAAGGGGACAAATTTCATAAACACTTTGATTTGGTGCATTAAATTAAACATTCAAACTTAGATTACATACTCTTAAGAGTGTTTTATTTTGTTTTTATTTTTTAAAAGTTGTTTATTTTCATTAAATGATTGATGTGTGTATGTTCTTCCCCCATCCCCTTTAGGAAACTTGAGTGACCAAAATCATTCTTTCTTTTCATTTGTTCCTTTTCCAAAGGTATAAAAAAATCATTGTTAAGGTTCTCCTCAAATTCATATGGTTTGGGTAACCCAAACGTAACCCTAAAGTATTTTCACTATTCTTTTATTTTATGTAATTTTTTTTATTAATGGGAGTTCATCACCTCCTCATAGTTATCTAGAGAAGCATTGACATGGGAATTCATCTCCTAGCATCATTTCAACCCAATGCTATGGTGGATTATACAAATTGAGGTTGAATTACTAGGATGCTTGAATTACTAGGAACCCATTAGTAAGATACTACCTTAGACTGTAGGGGTAACTCAGACATCACACTACACTAAGCAAGTGACAGATGTAATGATTGTGAAAAGGAAAAGACCTTTTTAAAAATAAGATAATTAATATGGATCCAAATGACATGAGTATTTATTACATTATCCATGATTGGGACCATCTAGAAACATGCAAAAAAATAGTCTTAGAACAACCCCACTTGTTGTGTACATATTATTGATGTAGGGTGAGTAGCCTAAAGTTTTATGTCATATTATAAACTCTTGGGATAAGAGGGAGCCTAAAAAACCTAATTTTTATGAACTTTTTTTTTTGGATTAACACTTAAAATCCTCCCAAGATCGAGTATATTGATATAATTTTATATTAATATAAAACCTTGTTAGTTTTAAGATCTAAGACATTACACATAGGTGTTTTATGTCATTTTATCCTTTATTTCATGGTTATAAGTCTAATATATCTATTTTATTTGTTATTCCACGTCAAAAATGAGTTTTATTTATACATCACTCCTTTATTTGAGGAGGCATTACGCTGACCATTTTTATCACCATACCTTTGCCTTGAACTTTTTATCAAAAATTTTGTGTATGTCACTTGATTGAAATGGATAATGTTATTCTACCCAAATCATTTCAAGTTTTTGTGCTTTTGAATTTTGAAACAAACCATTGATCATAACTTTATAGTGTGATAATGTCCTTATACTACTCAAATCATTTCATAGAATCATTTTGCTTTGTGTTCAAGTTTTAAATTTTAAACCAATCCACATGTGCCTTTTTTGTCCTTGTCTAATGTCATTATGTCATTCAATTTTGTCTATCTTGTTGATAAAAAAACCTAGTTTTCCTAAGTTTAGTTTTTAATTAACCTTTATAGGTTCAAATCAAAAAATTGATTAATTTATTTTTATGCCTTATGTAATTTGGGCTTAGACACCGATCTTTCATGTAACTTAGGTTAATTATTTAGTCAATTTGAAAACTATTATTTGTTCCTTTATTTGGGAGTAAATAGTCTATCTCCAAATTCCTTTTGTTTCATGCCTTATACCAATTTGGTCAAAGTTCATGTTTGATTCCTTATGCCTAGTTTATGCCAAAGTGTTTCAAAAAAATAAGATTTAATCTCACATTTGTTTAAATTCTAGCTTTTGTGTTTGTTTTTCCAAAAGTCCTATCATAAGTTTTTGATCGTATGTTTGGCCAAAAGACCTAACAACTTTTGTTTTCTTAGATTAGACTTGTTTGGAACACTTTGGACCTAGAGATTATCATGAAAGTTTTTATTCAATTTCTTGACCTTTTACGTGTGAGATATTTAAACATTGGAAATTTAACATTAGGTGGTTTTATACCAGCATAGACCATTTTAGAGGTACATATCTCCTAGACCAAATATCCCATGTTTTAACCATTTATCCTTTAGACATTATTTTTAATATTTTATATAAATCTAGGCCTTTTGTGGAGATTTAATCATTGATGTGGATATGTCTAGTTACACTTATGGTAGAAATAGGTACAATCCAAGTTATGATAGAATAATCACACAAATTGACTTTGTTTGAGACCCCTATGGTGAAAAAGTGGTTTGTGAGATGGATCCTTATCCTAATTACCATACTAAAATTGGGGAACAAAGCCAAGATCCTCAAGTGTAGTGTTTAATGATACCTTATTTTGGTCAGTTGATGTACAATCTTGATCATGACATCTGATCCCCCACCTATACCATTAATCCTCCTTCATATTATGTGATTTAATAACCTCCACCATGTCTAGGTAATACCATTTATATACCAAGAACTCATCTTTTAGATTATGTGAGTCACTAAGATTCACAACACCCAACCATTTCTATAATAGGCCCTTATCATTTGGCTTATGCGATAAATCAAGCTCTACAATGCCCTACCATTTCTATACTAGGACCTTATCCTTTAGCTTATGAAATAAATAAATCTTCACAATGACCTACCATTTATATTTTAGGACCTTGTCCTTTGGCTCAAGATAACAACCAAGCTTCACAACACCCTACCATTTCTATTACAAAACCATATACTTTAGCTTGTGTGAGAAATCAAGCTCCATAATGCCCTAACATTTCTATACCAAGACCTCATCTTTTGGCTTGTGTGAGAAATCAATATCCACAATGACCTACCATTTATATACTAAGACCTCTTCCATTATCTTGTGTAAGTAATCAAGCTCTACAATGCTATACCATTACTATTCTAAGCCATTTTATGTATAGTATCTCATTATCATAATAAAGTTGTCTAATCATAACTCAACAAGTCTTAGTTACTATCTTAGGCCATAAACCAACCTCTGTTAAGACTATCATTATCTAACTCCCAACCATTCTTCATCTATTTCTAACTATTACCCACTTTAGAAAACCTCTACCAATTATATATCCCCAATTGATCCAATCGGTACCTCTCTAACTAAACCAATCATTCAAAGACCAAGATATATTCAAAACTAGTATTTTAAAACTTTTGGTAAACCAACTATGATGTTTTTGTTGAACTAACTAGTTGTGATGAGTAAACTTGTGATGAAACACCTCTTGATACTATACCCATTATTGAGAAGTCTCACTCTAATAAATATTCTTTCCTGAGTCACTTCTTAATTACTGTAACAACCTTTAGGAAAATCATTACCTTGACCATATTGCTATTTTTAAAGAGCCTCTTTTTGACAAGCCAGTCTATATGGAGTTGCCTCTTGACCTTTTTCCCATTATTTAGGAGTCTCACTATGACAAAATAGTCTTTTTGGATCCCATTATGCCATCATAAGTCATTAATTTCCAATACCAAACATTCAACAAGACATTATTATAGAATCATCCACATAAAATGACTAATCAACATTCAAGCCAAGTTTGATTTTTGAACCAACATCAGATAAGCATTAAAAGTAAAATAAATGTTAATATCAATAGTGAATTTAGAGTCCCTTGAGTTAGAATCATATTTAGAATTATAATAAATTTGTGGTTGTTATAATATTGGTTATATATGCCTTACAAACCAATTTGAATACATTTATTATCCTTCTATAGATTTTGAGGATGAATGCTTTAGCTTTAACACAAGTTCTCCTAGTATATTCTATGAGGATTGAATTGCCTCTTTCCATTCCATTACCATTTCACATGCCATTACAACTATCCAACCTAGCCATTGTATAGACCCTCCACCTCTCATAATTGTTGATTGGGATTGACAAAATCACCCCTTATTAAATTGCTTCCATGGTGACATATCAATTGTAAAATATCAAGGATGCCAAGACCAAATTCATGTAGAATAAGAATAATATCCTATTAAAACCTTTTCAAAGTTGCTAGGGGATAATCAAAGTCCAAACTTAGCATCTTCTAGTGAATCCTTGTTTAAGGCACTGGAAGAAAAACAAAATCAACATTCAAAATTCTTTAGTGAAACCTTTTTGGAGGTGCTATGAGACAATAAAGACAAATTAATTGGTGTAAGCCTCATCGAGATACCAATAGTTGAGTACATCATTTATTCACTACTTGATGAAGACATTGTCAAAGATCAAATCAATATAGCTTCCAATATATGGCCTAACTAGATGGCATATACTCTTAGGCCCAAACAACAAAAAAATATGGTGGTCTTATCAAGATCATATTCATAGGTCTTTGGCCCTACCACATCTAAAATTATGTCAAATTTGGAATCAAAAACATTACATGTGCCTAAGAATCTTGATCTTCATTTATTTCCCAACCATTATACATTCGATTATCATCCACCTATACATTTCTAAATCAGACCTATCATCCATTGTTTATCCATATTTATCATCCTTAGATGCACTTTCCTTTAAATAATATATAAAGATACATTGCTTTTAAATTTGAAGGAAACATAATCAATGACCAATGAATATCATAACAACATTATCAACAACAAAATATGTAGTAGGTTCTTGAAAGAGTATCTATTCATAAAAGGTATGGGCTAGCAATTTACATGATTCATTGTTCTGGTTGTCTCACATGATGATCATGACAAACATATCCACATCAGTAGGAACAATAAAATCATTTACCTAGATAGAATCATTTACCATTACCATTGTACAAAAACCATATTTTTTCCATTTGACATTTACCTTGCCTTGTTTCATTTGACATTTACCTTAAAAAAAACCATACCTAGCCAAAAACATTTACCTTTCCCTTTTCATTTGCCATTCCTCTTGCCATTGTTTCATGCCATGCCATTTATCTTTCATTATCACTTGGTGGAAACCCTATTTCCATTAAATCCAATTTCCATCCTATCATTTTTCCTTATGACATACTATATGCAATTTTACCATGCCATCCTTATCAAACAAAATCCTATTTTTAGCTATCTTACTCAACCCTTTTTTATCTTGCTTCTTTTGGTTCTTCCCATACCCTGTGTGATGAGATTCTAATCTAATTTCAACACTTTTTTAATTTTGTACTTAAATAATAGCTTATGAAATTAATGTGATAGTGGATTTGGCAAGTTATCATTTATTCATGTTTGACTATTGCTATTGATTATAACCACCTATGGTAAAATTAGTAGTCCACCTTATGTTACTAATTATAACCACCTATGGAAAAATTAGTATCATCAACCTATTTTGTTGTTTCCTAATTATAACTGCCTATGGGAAAATTAGGAATAACACCTTTACAATGCATTATCATATCACCTTTCCATTACTATTCTCATTTTCCTAGACATTTTCCTCAATTTATGAACTTGTTGTGACCTATTCAATTCTCACTTCCTTTTGTGTTGTCATAAATACTATGAATTGATGTCCTAATGGGACAATGTAGGATGTACTTGATTCACATTGAGGTTAGCTCAGTCCCTCTTTTCCATATGCTCTTACCATTTTGTGAGAAACCTAAGCCAATACTCTTTCCATTTTACAAGTGGTATCTTGTTAATCTCTAATAAGTTAAGATACCCCAAAAATTCCAAAATTATTCAAATTTTTCAAAATCTAAAAACATTTATCCTATCTAATCCTAGTTAGTCATCCTCAATTTTCCCTCATGGGTCGATTCCATTGTTATTATGTTTTATTTTACTTTTTATTTTCATTATTTTTTGTGTTTGTTTGCTTAGTTGTTTGTTTATTTGTTTACTTGTCTATTTGGTTGCTTTCAGTATTGTGCCTTGACTTAGTCTATATGCATTCATTGGTTGATTCCTTGTGAATTATTCTTGAGTCTCTCCATATTCATACATCAACATAGTCATCATGGGTTTTATCATTAGTGCATTATTTTCAATTATTTATTGGATTGAGAATTAATCCTTATGCACATTTCAGCTACATTATCATGGTGTTTTATGTTATGATGCATATAATCATGTTCTAAAAAAATTAGCTTTGGAAGTCTTAAAAAAAATGGATTCATAGAATATTCTCCTTGGTAACCTTGGAAAATTATCCCACCCTCGTTGATCAAATTAACCCTTTGACCATTATGGATGTATCAATGCTAATAAGGATGAGCATCTTTACATTGGTAGGTATAATTGAATCATTCATATTGATCAATTCTTATTCCTTGAATCATCTCATTCCTAATTCTGTGCATCCTCATATTCTTGGTCATTTGTGGATTCTTTAGTCATTAAAACATCACATCTACATTTTCTCCCACTCAAATTTAATCTATGTAGTAAGTTATATCCTTGATTTATGCCTAGCAATTTACCCTACTAGAGCACAATGAAAAATTATTTTTTAATTGTAGTTATCTTAATGATTATAAATGCCTTTGAGAAATCATTATTTTGACTCATCATCCCTAATTGGGGTATATGATTGTGCCATTGAGTATAACTTCCTTTGGGAAAATTAGCATCTCAACCTTTTTTATTGATTATAACTTCCTTTGGGAAAATAAGTACTTTTTAAATCAACACATGCAAGCATTTTATCATTTGGATTAATCTCACCCATGGGTTAATTTCCTTCTTCATCTTGATTATTTTTTAGGGATCATCCATAAAATGTAGGTGTCAACAACTCCCTCAAGGGGGAATCATCATTATAGGCTTCCCAAACACTATTTGGAGCTTTTTTTAGGCATACAGGAACTTTTAATTCTTTGAGAAGACATTATTATGCCTATAGCTTGAAATACCTTCCCAAATAGGTGTAACTTGTAAACACATAAAATGGGCCACAACTAGCCTTCAACTAGGCTTCAGATGGATTCCTACCAACCATTGCAAATTAAGTGTAGGAATCACTTAATATCCCAAATTTGATTGATCATCATTTTTCAAAGCTCGAAATCACATTAAGACATCCCTAATAGGGTTATACTATCATATGCAATAATAAACTCTCATGGATTCATCCCTAATCATCATGTGGAATAACAATAGTCAATTTGGCCTATGGATCTATTAAGTGAGGCACATGAACAAATATCAAATCTTGAAAGAGATAAATGTCTAATCATAATTAATTATCAATCAAAAACAAATTAAATGTCTAGTTTAATTATACATGTAAAATTAATGAATAACTAAACAAAGGAAATTCAAAAATGCAAATATCATATCCTTTCATCATGAACTTTGTGAGTTATCAAGCTCTTTGGAAATATCCTAAAATATCTCATTTTGGAGACCCATGCTTATTCATTACAAATCATGATTAATTGACAACTATTAACTATACTAGGGTTAGTCTTGACTCACTTAGGTTAGTTTTTAACTCATTCCATGTTTAATCTCCATGTTGACTCACCTTGGGTTGAGGTTAGTTCTTAAGCATATAAATATAATGCTTTTCCTATTATATTTTAAGTAATTTTGGTGCAAAGTTATCATGCACAAATGAATTCAAAGATATTTTGATATAATGTTATAATGCCCATTTTATTACAAGAAAGGTTACATTTCCAAAATATTGAGCCAAGAATAAGCCATATCAAGCCACAATGGTGTCAAGGAGAGAGGGAGCTACACAAAATTCATTTCCAAAGACTCTTTGAGCACAAATCGAGTAAGCCACTCAACAAAGCATTCATATCTCTCAATAAAGGTAATATATTATGTATATTTTGCATTTTAGTTGTGTTTTTCAATTGTCTTTGTTCATTAAGCTCACCCCTAAGATCTAGGCTTGTAAGTGCTAGTGTTCATATGTTTTTATTAAGTTTTATTTAATTATTCTAACACTCTAATAACCTCCCTTATTGGATTCCTATGATCACAATATATAACCTAATTTATGATTAACTAAGAGTAACCATTATTCTTGAGATATTTTATGTTCCATTGTACTACCTATCAAAGCCTTGCAAAAAGTGATTCATATTTGACCATGTTGTTAGTATAAAGAAACATGATCCACAATGATTTAGGGATTATATCCCCCTAAGGTGTGATAAAAAAAATGCCTACCCTCAATCCATGTGTTGTGAATTATCCATCAAAATAAATCTTATAGTGTTTCTCCTCAAGAGGTGTTTCTATGATGGTCATAATGGATTCATCTAGGAATTATAATATTAGAGGTTATTTATCTGCAAGGGGTGTTTTAGCAAGCTGATATGCAATAACCTACCCTTTTATGGATTTTTGATTGACATATTCTATCTCAAAATCATCGAGAAGCATGATCCATTTAGACATGTGGCTTGGCAAAGCTATTTTGGATAGTATATACTTGATTAGATCAACTTTTGAAATAAACATGGTCTTATTATTTAACCTGTAATGTCATAGTTTCTATGTTTTAAAGACCATAGCTAAATTGGATTTTTCAATGGGTATATAATTATGCTCATATAGAACCAATATATAGATTAAATAATACATGATATTATCATTTGCATTATCATCATGTTAAGTTATAAGTGCCCCCAGGGCTTTATTTATGGCTGATAAATATAGCAAGAATGGCTTTCCTAGCATTAGTGGCAATAAAAAAGGTGGATTTTTTAGATAGTCCTTTATTTGTTTGAAATATTTCAAGCATTAATTATCCCAATGAAATATGACACCCTTATTTGGAAAATGTGTAAAATAATTGAACTTATCATCCAAATAAGATATGAAGCATCTGATAGACTGAATCTTGCCTTATAAACTATAGAGCCACTTCAAATTAGTCTGTGGTGGCATCTAAGTTATGGCTTGTACTTTTGTTGGATCAACCTCAATTAATTGATGAGACATAATGAAGCCAAGGAATATTCCTAAACTACAAAAAGACACTTCTTAGAATTAAGCTAAAACTTGTATTCATGAAATCTCTCAAATATCCTCCTTGGTGATGTTGGGTAATTGGCCTTGGTCTTGGATTTCCCTATTATGTCATCAACATAGTATTCAACAATGTCATGCATTATATCATGAAATATAATGGTAATGGATCTTTGGTAAGTGGCCTCATTATTTTTGAGACAAAATGGCATAACATTGTAATGAAATGTTCCCCACATTATGGTGAATTTTATTTTATGTTTGTCTTCTAGTGTAATTTATATTTGGTTGTACCCTGAGAATCTATCCAGTAGTGAAAGAATTTCATAACCTACCGTAGAATAAACTATCATGTAAATGTTGAGTAGAGGAAAGTCATCCTTTGGATAGGCCTTATTTATGTCTCCAAAATTGGTGCATATTCTTATTCCTTCTAGCTTTTTCTTGACTAGTATAACATTCAAGATCCACTCTAATTAGTCGATTAATCAAATACATCCTACTTATAAGAGTTTTTCCAACTCTTTATTTAGTAATACAACAATGTGAGGATATGTCTTGTGTAATTTTTACTTTATATGTTTAGCATCAAGATGTACCACAAGGTGGTGTAAAATAAAGGTAGGGTTAAAACCTAGCATGTCAGAGTAAGCCCATGCAAATATATCAACAAATTCCCTCAATAGGGTGGTAAAGACTTCACATTCCTCCTTAGTGAGGGACATACCTAATTTGATCCATTTTGAGTTATGTGAAGTCCTGATGTTAACGTCTTTAGTGTCTTCTACAAGAAGTGTTGAACCATTTTTAAAAATGGTTGTCAAATATTTGAACTGGTCTGTAATGGTAGAGTTCTCTATTAGGATTGGCTCTTCAAGTTGTCCTAGGCATGATGAATTAGAATCCCCTCAGGGTAGGTTTCACCATGTAAAAAATGCTATTGGATACTCTTATATTATTTGATAAAAATCCTACTATTATTTAAGACTTAATTTAGACCCATAGACAAGATCATCATTGGTAGTCTCTTGAGCTATGTTTGGGCAAGTTTGAACATCCCCATTTAATGGTGTCTAAAACAAGTTTTCACTACTAGATGGCCTTTCTCTTTACTATTTCCCTAGTCCAAAATCAACTCAAAGAAGTTTTCATTTTGGGACCTCAATGTTTAATTTAATTTTTTATGTCTAAGGGTGTTCACCCATTTTCCAAAATAGGCTTTAGGATCTAACTTTATTGAGAACCCTTATTTATGGTATCCTAATGGAACATTGTCCCTAAGGCCTAAAAAATCACAAAAGGCCTCATCATTATGAAACTCATCAATTGATACTATTGATTCTTGTTGGTCTCAATATTTCAATTGAGGATAATATAAAGGAAGTGGATTATGGTGAATAATTAGTCAAAATGTATAAATGGGATTAGTATCAAAAAATTGGTATTGTCTAAGTCATCAAAATGGCTAAAATCAAAGTATTATTCACTGTCAGCATCATCATCATTAGTCAATATCATTGAAATACAAATAAGATACATTGAGTCACCCCTAGGTGGTTTAAATCTAAGACCATACATTCCTTTACAATGAGTGGTAGAAATTGGCTCAAGCAGACCCTGTTGATTTAGCCCAAGGCCTCCTCCTTCATATGCATCTCTTTCCATGTTTTTGTTTGAAATGGTATACATGGCATTTAGGTAATAGTCAGCTAGGTTGTCATTATAAAACCAAGATTTATCATCTAAAAGTAGGTTATGTTCTTGGTTAGTGGTTGGTATGAAAATTATGGGTGACAGATTATGCAGTTGGCCTTTGCCCTTTCTCTACCATTCCATGCAAGTTAATTTCAATTTTGTTATTCTAAAGGACTTGGGATTATATGAAATATTAGTAATATTGGATTCATCTTGAGTCAAATATTCTCCTAGGCCATTATCTGAGATAGTATAATGATTAGATATTTCAAGAGGTAGCATGTGGAAAATTGAATCAAGGGTATTTGGGTCAATACAATTGGCATTTGGTAAATAATTAAGTATTCATTTCCTTTTATCCTTCTTAATAACTAGATTCAAGCTAAAATAAATAGTTATAGCTTTGATACTCATCATCAAAATGCTTGAAATGTTTTTATGGCTATAAATATCCATGAATGGTCACCTTATACCTGAATGGGATAACTTGATACACTGGTGCAATGTTAATGGGATTGCATGAATCTCATGTATCCAAGGTCTTCCCAAAATAATATTATATAAAAAATCAAGGTCTAATACATGGCATAATGTACTATGGGTTGAAGGCCCAAAAATTTATAGCAAGTTGATGGTTCTCTATGATACCCATTATTCATTATCATAGACCTTGATGGTGATCATTTTTGGCTGGAGATCAGTTGTGGCATACCCAAGAAGCTTGATGAGCTTTAGAGACACAATATTTAAACCTGATCCATTATATATGAGGACACACTTCACTTTATACCACATTATGACAACTTCTATGTATAATAGATTATTATGCAAAGGGCCAAGGGATCGCATATTGCTTTGGTCAAAGGTTAATTATTGTCTTGGAGATTGATGTCCAACCAAACATTATAATTTTTTTGGAGGTATGTCATTAGTAACTTTGGATTATTTGAGGAACTCTATTAATATGTTCTTTTAGATGGTGGATGTATGCAACAAATACAAAATGGATATTTGTGTAGGTTTATTCTATAATTATTCTACAATATCCAACATATTTTATTCCACCACAGTAAATGGCTTGTAGGATGGTAATTTTTGACTGTTAAGTTGTGATTACATAATAGAGATTAGGTACAGGACCATTATTACTAGAAAATGATTATGGTGGTAGACTATATAGGATAATTCTTTATTGTCAGTGCACTTATGTGTGGTCATGCGTCATGATGAGTTATCAATATAGGGTCCAAAGGTAGTAATCCCTAGTTGTTGGTATCCCTATATGTGGTCCCATGGAAAGAAAGGATCATCAACATGAGTTGGTTGATTGGAATTAATTATAAATGGTCTTGTTTGATTGGTATATGTTCTCAAATTAATGGAGATGGTGGAAATGCAACCTCCCATAATATGACCTATAACCTTATTGTAGTCATGTGTAATTTCATGGTAGGTCTATTGGTTATTGGAATTGTTTTAGCATTGGTTCCATCCATTTGAATAACATTGTTGGTTTTATCTTATCTATTGATTTTGTTATTTTTATTGTGCTAGCCATTATTAGTTGTTATGTTGTGAAAAGGGGTTTTGATAAATTTATAGGTTCTTATTAGATGTGGAAGATCCATTATCCAATGTTATTTCTTTATTTTCCAACATATTATCAATAAAAATTCTATTTTGCATACAATGATGGATATTATGTCCTTTAACCTGATAATACTCATAGAATTCATTTTGTCAGTACCAATCTAGATAAGGAATGTCCTAAAGATAGTCTTTTAGAATAGGCTAGCTAATCAGATTAGTAGTGGTGAGTTTTTGAAACACAAATTTAATGGGTTATCCAAGGTCACTACAAACACAATGAGTATGTATAGTTCTCCTTGAAAGATGGGTTTCTAAATGTAAAGGTTTTTACATTTATTTCACTGGTTTAGGTTATTGTGCTTGTTGCATTTGCTAAAGAGGTTATTGACTAGGAGTAATATGTATATGTGGCATAAGTTGAGCAGATGGTGTTTAAACCATTTGGACATGTCTCAACTAAATTAATACATTTCTAATGACATTATTTTTTCTATTTAATGGCTTGTCCTTTTCATAATTCTTGGCATGTTCTGGTTGTGATGCTTATGCTTGGCCTTGGTTCTAATTTTGGTTTTGGCCATTTCCTTGGTTTGTTGTTTGGTTCTAAATTGACAAGGTAAGTTTGATTATCCCTTTGTCAATGATTTATTTGAAAGTGTGTGCACACTACAGTTCTAAATGGTAAAATATCTCACTATTTAGATTCTTGGTAAACACAATGACTAGTTTCTTGTCAGGTAAACTATGGGTGAATATATTGACATGTGATCTTCATCACTATAGATAACTCAAAAAACTTTCACCATAATTTTATTTGGATTGTGTCAAGTCTACCAATGAAATCTCATGCTCAATATTGTAGGAGAATTATTTTACAAAATTGTTTGAAAGATCATCAAAACCAAAAACTAAATTCTTGGGAAATTTAAGAAACCATTATAAAGCTTGTCTTGATAGACTCCTTGGAAAAAATAGTAAGAGGTATATATAATTATAGGCCACTAGTTAACAAGAAATAAATAATTCCATCAAATGGGCCTTTGGGTTTCATTTACCCTTGTATTTGTTAAATTTTGGTTGTTCATACTCTAGAGGAAATGGTATTTACAAATATTCCATGTTGAAAGGGTAGGAACACACATAATCCAACTTAAAAATTTTGGTTTGTTTCCCGACTTGGATCGTGGTAATTATATCCTTCATTTGTTGAAATTCTTGGGCTAGGAAACCAGAGGGAACATTGGTCCAAGGTAGAGGTTGTGTGATCACAAGTAGATTACTTTGATCAGGGTATAATAAAGGCATGGTTTACTATGTAATACTGGTTTTGATAGGAAATTGACCACAAATATGCATACATGGATTAGGATGTAATTTTTTTAATTATATGCATTATGGTGTGACATTCTAGTTAGGATTTTGGTAGATGGGCCTAGTATTGGGGAAACTATGGCTAAGATGGAAAGATATGATTGGGAGTGAAATATTGTGCCTATTGAGGTTGATTATGGACTTGTTGCTAACTATTCAAACCTTGATTATTAAGGGAAAATTATGAACCAAATCCCTATTGTTGAGTTTATGGCATGCTAAGAATAAAAGGAAATTATTGCCTAATCGATACTTGTGGAACATTAAAACCTCTTGGTTGCATGAATCCTTAGTAGAAAATAGATGTATGTTGAAGGTTTGACATTTATCACTGACCAATATTCAGATGTTTTGATTAGACATCATTTGTGATTGTATTGGTATGTTGGTATATGACTAATGAGGTATGCTCATCACTACCTAGCAAGGTGAAACATTGTTTTCCCCTATTGAGGTGGTAGAATGTTTTGAATTTCACACATGGGTATGTTTTATTATCATATTAAGGAATATTTTTCATCACCTATGGTGGTGGAGTAATACTCATTACATTTTGTTGAGGCATAATACTAGTCATCACTTGACTACTTAATCCATGAGGCTATGTGCTTGAAGAAATAATTGGTTGAGGTTTAGAGGTAGCTATTTATAGTTGGAAGGTAAAAGTTCTTACCCCCTAAATTGGTGAACTAATTATTCTATTAATGAAAGCCAAATTTTGTTGTGGACTAGTTATTTTTGAGTTTACACCACTTTGGTCTAGATTGGATGTCACTTGCATGTTGTCCACTATGTTTGGCTCACTATTTTTCATAGAAGCAAAAAATACTTATTCGATGGTGGGGGAATTAAACATGTCTCTAACTGAAGTGTTTTACATGAATAGGTCTATACCATGATTTTTTTGTCTTTTCAACTTGATTAATATACCTATTGAAGGAGATAGCTCATAGAGGATCATTTGACATGGTCATGTTGTTAAAGTTTCATGCTAATTTTAGATAGGTTTGGTATGTTTTCTAAATTTTTACCTGTGGTCCTCAATGAGGCCTTTTATTATGATAATGATATGAGGATATTAATACATCATCGATAGTATAGCTTGAGGGTTGTTAGAAGAGGCATGTTTAATGTTTTAATTATAAGGCATGTTATAAGGCACTCTTACTAAACTTGTCAAAATTTCATAGGGTAAATCTACTAGAAACTTAGCTCCAACTTCCATAGATCTAATTAAGACTCCATCCTTGTTTGAAATCAAGTGAAAATAAAATAAATAATGGTCATAGGCTGATGACATTGTAACGTAATACAATTACTATTGGACTTATTTTACAATTGAAGGTATGCTAGCTATATATTATGCTATTTACTCTTGATCTTCCTCTGAGTATGAAGGCATGTTGACCAAATAATGGGTCAAATTATCTTGTCTTCATTCCCTATTTTTAGTGTTTTAAGGTGGTTAAGGATTCATCTAATAAATGACATCATCTCCATAGTGGTCTTGAACAAAGTCTTCTTGTGTTACCATATTATTATACCCTAGATTATACATGATTCCACTATGAGTATAATGAGACATGTTTGATTCAATGTGAATGCTTCCTAAGAAAAGGGGTTAGAGTTCTATAAACTCTAAAAATTAATGTCTAAAATGACAAAAAGTTTAAATTTGGTCTAAATTGGTTAAAGTATGAAGTTTTATCTCCAAAAAGGTCTATGTAAAAACTTGGTATAAAACAAACTAACATGAAATTTATAATGTTAAATATCTCATACAAAAATTTCAAGTGGATGAACTAAAAATAGAATGCTAAAATCTAGGTGTAAAGTGTTTGAAATTGGTATAATATATGAAAATAAAAATTACTAGGTATTTTGGCCAAATGCGTCATAAAAAATCTAGACTCAAACAAAGGCATGTGATAGGACTTTTGGAAAAACAAGAATAAAATATATAATTTTAAAAAGGATTATTTAATCTAAGAAATGTTAAACACTTTAGCATAAACTAGGCACCTAAATTTAGACATAGACTTGGTCAATTTGATATGAGGAAAGAAACATAAGGCACATGGAGATAGATTATTTTATCCCAAAGAAATTCACAAACGAATAGTTTTTGAAGAATTAAAGTAAATTACATAACCCAAAAGAGAAATATTTATGTCTAAGCCCAAATTACACAAGGCATAAACAAAATTAATCAATGTTTAGATTCAAACTTGTCAATGTTAATTAAAAACTCAACTTAATAAACTAGGCTCTTTAAACAATCAAGCTAGATAAATTGAAATGACATAATGATACTAAAGACACATGTGGATTGGTTCAAAACATGGAATTTAAGAAAAAAAAGTCTATGAAAGGATTTTAGTAGCGTAATAGCATTATAACTCTCTAAAGCTATGATAAATGGCTTGTTTCAAGACTCCAAGGCACAAACTTGAAATGATTTGGGTAGTGTAATGTTACCCTTTCCAATCAAGTGACACACACAATATTTTTTAAAAAAGTTCAAGGAAAATTAATTGTGTGAAATAGATGGAATAACACCTCATGAAATAATGGAGTGACATGGGAACAAAAATCATTCTCACATGGTATAAACAAAAAAATGTTTTAGACTCAAAGAATAAGAAATTAAAGGAAAAATAATCAATACAACTAAGTGAATAATCCTAAGCCCTAAATTGATAAGGTTACTTTCTATTGATAAAATACACATACACACACACACACACACATGTGTGTGTGTGCGTGTGTGTGTGTGTGTGTGCTCTTGGGAGGATTTTAAGTGTTAATCCAAAAATATAAGTGCATGAAGTAGTATGGTTTGTACACCTCCATTATCCTAAGATATTATACGGTGATATGGACCTTTGGTCTACTTACACTACATCAACAATATGTCTAAAATAAGTGGAGTTGTTCTAAAACTTAAATTTTTAACCATCTAGATGGTCCCAAGTGTTATTAACACCAGATATGCCTAATGGTAATTAATTTCATACTGGTTAAATTACTATGTAAGGGTTTATTCCTTTGCATAGTAGTTCCATCTATATACTTCTTAGTGGAATCCCCTATTTAGCTAGACATGACTCAAGTTTTTGTTATGAAAAGAGATGTTAGCCACTCAACCCATAGATCTCATAGTATATGTGTCATAATTTATATACCCAACCATGGATTGGGGTTGAAACAATGTATGGAGATAAAACCCTAGGTCAAATATTCCTTAAATAACTTGTGAAGAAGATATGAACTCCCCTTCACAATAGAATTTTCATAAAATAAAACTAAGTGAAAAGAATTTAGAGGTTGCGTTTAGATCACCCAAACCATAAGGGTTTTTGGGAGAGCCTAGAAAACATTATTTTCACATATTGGATAAAGGCAAAAATTTTAAGGAAGAAGCACTTTTGGCCACCTAATTTCCCTAAAGGGGATGGGGGAATAACATACATGTACTCTTTATTTTTTGAAAAACCACACAAGTATAAATATTTAGCACTAAACAAACACTTTACAATTTTGTAATTTAAGTGTTAACTTTATGCATCAAATTGAGATGTTTGTGAATTTTTCTTGGCCCCTTAGCTTGAGTTGAAAACTAATTAGAATTTTCACAAATAATCTAAGCATAAACACCTAGATTCCTTTGAAGCACTTAAAATTAAATATTCAAGACTTAACCATTCTTTATAGGCACCAAAATGAAGTGTTGATAAAATTCTTGCACAGAGATTGACGTCAATCAATAGTGACTAATGTTGGCTATTAGAGAACCAATGTTGGCTATAAAATAATTATTACCAGTAGATAAAGACTAATGTCATTTTATTGTGAATCTAAAGGAAAAAAATTATTTCAAATATGTTAGTTAGCTCAAATGACTATAAAAACACCACAAAACCTACAATAAGGTAATTAAATAGAGAGTATTCAAGTCAATAAAACCAAGAAATAATAACTAGGAGTTTTAAGAAGATTTAGAATCCAAGTTTTTAGGTTGTGATATACCCTACTCCCTGATCAATGATGGTTAGCCAGAAATAATGATGGTTAGACAAAACTAATGCTAGCTAGTAAAATTGATGCCAATTATGCCAAATTGATGGTCTCTATGTAAATATGGGTAAAATGAAAAATATATAATATATGAAATCAAAGAAAAAAATCAAATTTTAAGACATCCAAGGATTCATTTGAAAATTAATGAGCTATATTTTGGTCTCCTTGGTATGTGGGATGATTTAGGTCCCATCATGCATGCCATTTTTAATCATAAAAAGTTGACAAAGAGAGGAGGTTATACCAAGTGTTAGTTCAAGAAAACAAAACTAAAAATGAACACACTAACATTCTAACATATCTAAGACTAGAACATAAGAGGAGATTAATGAAAAAAACCAAATGAAAATCACAACTAAAATGTAAAGAATGATAAATCCCTTACCTTCCTCGAATTCTCTAAATGATTTGTTGTATGGCTTGCTTAGTTTGTGCTTAAAGATTCTTTGAAAATATAGTTTGTGTGGCTCTCTCTCTTCTTGGCACCATTATTTCTTGTGTTGGATTGATGTGACTCATGTTTTATTGGCTCAATATTTTGTCATTATAACACTATTCATATGAATCATGCTACAAAATCTAAATTATAACTCTATAATTTGTAAGGTCTTTTTTTAATAGGCAAGGGATTGTATTTATAAAAAATGGATTTAACCCTAATCCAAGGTGATTCAAGGTGGAGTTAGGTCTTGGAATGGGTTAAAACCTAACCCAAGTGAGTCAACATAACCCTAGTAGAGTTAAAAGTTGTTAATTACTCTTGATTTATAATTAATATGCATGGGTGAGATATTTTGAGATATTTTCCAAAGGCTTGATAACTTGCAAAAGGTAATCATGAAAAGTTAGGATATTTCATATTTTTGAATTTAGTTTTTTATTAATTCATTAATTGCACATGGATAATTTAACTATTAATTTAATTTGGTTTAAATTTTTAATTAATTTTGATTATCCATTTAGCTCTTTAAATATTTGATTTTTATGTGTGTACTTGCCCCACTTAATAGTTCTGTCTACCAAATTAACTTTTGTGATACCGCAAGATGAGTAGGGATAAATTAGTTAGAGTTTATTATTGCATATAGTAGGATACCCTAATTAGGGATGTCTCAATGTGATTTGGAGATTTGAAAAATGATGAACAAGAAAATTTGAGATGTTCAGTGATTCCTATGTTTAATTTACAATGGTTGGTAGGAATCGGTCTGAAGTCCAATTAAAGCTAGTGGTAGCCATTTCTAGGTGTGTACACCACATAAAACACATATTATGTCCTGGTATTTCAATTTTACAAACTCAAGACACCCTTTCCAATTATATTGGTAGTTATGTTGTCTCTAAACCTCACTATTCATACATCATTCTTCTTTAATGAGATGAACTTATTTTTTGTCCCTTGTCATGTGTCTTAAAAAACCACTATCTATATTCCATTTCATTCATTCATCTTGAATGTGAAATTTAGTTTGAGCTAGCATATATTCCTCTTTGATATTTTGTTCATCCTTGTCAAATAGTCCATCTTGCCTTTTGAGGTCAATTTGATCCATCCTAGCTTGATTTTCCTTCCATACCAATGTTTTATCACTCTTATGTATTATAGGAGATTCATATGTCTTGTGGAATATTGTGGACCTTCCAACCTTATTAGAGCATAATATTGAAATGTGTGCTATATTATGACCAATGTAATAATTAACATTTTTGTACTTACCATGGTTCCATGATGACTTATCTTATATATCATTAGGTTGCTTCATTGATATTTTCAAGTTAGTACTCTTGGATTATTCTAACTTATCATGTACTCTCTCAAAATTGATTAATTTTTATATGAGATATTCATGCTCAACCTTCAAATAATCTATCTCTATCTTCAATTGGTCATACTCAACTTCCTTTAACTTACACCTTATGTTGATGTATTCTATCTAACTCCTAAGATCTTTGATAGTCTTCTTTTGGTGCTTAAAATTATCTAGGGTATTTATGAGCTCAAATTAAAGGTATAATTAAAATTTTCCTTATTCATTGTCATATTATACTTCTTCATTATACATGTTGTCTTCTTTATGTTGATCAAAAGACATTCTTGTGATTTTTAGGACTACCTTCAAGCTGTTAGAATTGCCTCAAAAGACTAGTATATAATACCAATTTCTAGTATCAAAATTATTGAGAGTGGGTTGAATCAGTCTTCAAAAATTTTACAATCTTTACCATATCATTCATGAACTATCAAAACATTATAGTAATCTAGAAACACAATATGAGCCATGAGCATGAGAGAAGAACATAACACATAAAACACTTATTTGAGTGTGAACCCCTCAAGGGGAAGAAAACCCGTTGATGATGAAAATTGACTACTATCATGTAATTCAAACATTAATATTTATTGAATTATCAACTTCACTTGGAGCACTAACCCCAACTAGCCAAACACCAACTTGATTATGATTTAACAAGCACCCACTTACAAGGATGCACCAACCCCTTACATAACCCATCAAAAAATTAGACACCTCAAACCTTTTATAAAATTTATAAATGTTTTTTATCATATAAAATATGATTATCTCAATCTTTATCTCTTCACACACACCTATCCTTCTCAAATTAGTATCTAGCCTTCTTTGCTTAATTAGCCTGTTGGGGATCAACCAACAATATGATTACACTTATGAAAGCAATAAACCATGGAATTAAATCAGATAGATAAGTAACTAGAATGATAAATAGCAAAGAACAAGAGATACAAGAAACCACCCTGAAAACTTGTATTAAACTCTTTACAGAAGGAATACAATTGAAGAAACTTCTTTCTTCCACACCTCTCTCAGATGTACAAGATCTCTCTCTAGATCTCTTTCTCTCAAGAGCTCTCTCTCTCAAGTATAATCAACTCCAAAAACTTGGATTGATTCACCTATACAATTCTATACTGTTCTTCAACATTCACATACAATGAACTACTACAATAAGCTAAGAAGATATTTCCTACATATAGAATTAGGAAACTTGAGCATGCACTTACAACCAACAGTTAAGCCTCTTGAACAAGGGCTCTAAAAATAGTCTTGCTAATAATAGAGATGCGGAATTAAGACTAAAACTTAATCTCATCATGAAAACACTCGGTTCTATCCTCAAAAATCACTTTCTAGATGCACAGGTAACCGACGCCGGTTCCTGCCTGCTTGCACCTGACCAACGTTGGCCGATCTATGCCGACGCTGGTGTCTCTTCAACTACTCCTGACCGATGTCGGTCGTTCCTGACCGATGCCGGTCACTGTGTAAACCAACAACTTTGGTAATGCACTCCTTGGTAAAGCTTTTAGGCTCCACACCTTAACAATCTCCCACTTGGAGATAAACAACTGCACCAGTACCTGTACAACAACATCTTCTAGCTCCTCCATCTTTAACTCAATCATGAAGACCAACAGAAGTTGAATGAAGATTCAACTTCTACTTTATAATCGGCTTGGTTAACATATTAGCAGGATTCCTATCTATATGGATCTTCTCCAGCTTCAACTCACCATCCTCCAATACCTGTCTTATGAAGTGGTACCTAAGCTATATGTGCTTTGTTCTTGAATGAAAGGCCAAATTCTTAGCCAAATGAATGGCACTCTGACTATCACTGTATAGTCTACAACTCTCTTGCTCCCTTCCAAGCTCTTCCATGAACCGTGTCATCCATATCATCTCTTTGCTAGCTTCTGTGGCTACAATATACTCTGCTTCTGTAGTTGACAAGGCAACAACCTTCTACAACTTTGATATCCAGCTAACCACCGTTCCACCTACAGTGAAAACATATCTTGTGGTGCTCCTCCTGCCATCCAAATCACCTGCCATATCTGAATCTACATAACCATGTAGAGAAGTATCTGAACCTCCATAACACAAGTGTCTACTGCTGGTTCCTCTCAGATATCTGAGGATCCACTGAACTGCTTTCCAATGTTCCTTACCTAGATTGGCCATATACTTACCTACAACTCTGACTGCTTGGGAAATATCCGGTCTAGTACACACCATTGCATACATCAAACCTCCTACTGCGGAAGAATATGGAACCTTACTCATGTACTCTACCTCATCATGTGAATTAGGACATTGTTCTTTACTCAACTTAAAATGTCCAGTCAAAGGTGTGCTTACCAGTTTAGCATCCTGCATATTGAATCGTTTCAACACCTTGTTCACATAATCCTCTTGAGACAAAATCAACCTGTGATTTTTCCTATCTCTCTTAATGCTCATGCCAAGGATTTTCTTTGCTGCTCCCAAATCTTTCATGGCAAATGTTTGAGCTAATTTCACCTTAAGCTTAGAGATATCCTGCATGTGTGATCCTGCAACCAGCATATCATCTACATACAACAATAGAATAATATATCTACCATTATCCAATCTCTTAAAATACACACAATGGTCAGATTGACACCTACTGTAGCCATGCTCAGTCATAAACCTATCAAATTTTAAATACCACTGTCTAGGAGCTTGCTTGAGGCCATACAAGCTTTTCTTTAATCTGCACACTAACTTCTCCTTACCCTTGACCTCAAATCCTTCCGACTATTCCATGTATATTTCCTCATCCAAATCTCCATGAAGAAATGTTGTCTTAACATCTAGCTGCTCAAGATGCAAATCCTCAATAGCAACCAAAGGCAGTACAATCCGTATAGAAGTCATTTTAACAACAGGAGAAAAAATCTCACCAAAATCAATACCTGGCTTTTGTGCAAATCCTTTCACTACCAACCTGGCCTTATATCTCATCTGTCCATTCTCACCTTCCTTCAACCTATAGGTCCATATGTTCTTCACTGTCCTCTTACCAGCTAACAACTCAACCAAATCCCATGTTTGGTTCTCTCTCAAGGACTCCATCTCCTCAACCATGCCATGCTCCCACTGACTCTTAGACTCCACCTGTAATGCTTCTTCAAAACTCTCTGGTTCTCTACCATCAGTTAGAAATAAATAGAATAATGAAAGGGAATATCTAATTGGAGGCTTACTTACCCTTTCTGACCTCCTGATGGGCGTCTGAGACTCGTTCACAACACGCTTTCTGCCCAAATTCTCTAATAGTGACTGAACTCGGCCACCTCCAGACCTATTACTGGCCGACGTTGGTTCTTCCTGACTGACATCGGTGCCTATTTTGCCGATGTCGGTCTCTGTATGACTGACATCGGTTTATGTTCTACCGATGTCGGTTCCTACCTTGCCAACGTCGGTCTCTGTGTTTTCCTACAAGTGATTATTTCTTTTTCCTGTGAGCTCATTTTGGACCGTCACCTCGTCCAATTCTCCATTGCTCTACCCAAATTGATTCAGCTTCTTTAGCTGATCACTATACATCATTTTTTCATTGAAAACAACATCACGGCTCCTAATTATCTTGTTAGTTCCTAGACTCCAAAATTTGAAACCAAAATCATCTGATCCATAGCCAAGAAACGTGCACCTCATAGACTTAGCATCCAGCTTCTTTCTATTTTCCTTATCTACGTGCACAAAGGCTTCACAACCAAAAACTTTGAGATATGAGAGATCTACCTTTTTACCTGTCCATGCCTCTTTTGGGATTCCACCATCCAGAGCTGTAGAGGGTCCTCTATTAATTAGGTACACTGCAGTGTCAACAGCTTCTACCAAAAACTCTAAGGGCAAACTAGCATGCAATCTCATACAGCTTGCACGCTCCATTATTGTTCTGTTCATCCTTTCAGCAATTCCATTCTGCTGAGGTGTCCTTGGAACCATCCTTTGCCTGCAGATTCCATGCATATAACAATAATCTCTGAACTTAAAGCTACAAAACTCACCACCATTGTCAGATCTTAGGCACTTCAATCTTCTGCTTGTTTCATTCTCAACCATAGCTTTCCAAATCTTAAAAGTCTCAAATACATCAGATTTCTTCTTAATACAATAGATCCATACCTTTCTTGTAGCATCATCTATGAACGTAACATAGTACTGTGATCTTCCAATAGAATTAACTTGAGCCGGTCCCCACACATCTGTGTGAACAAGCTGCAACTTATGCCTCTTCTTTGTTGACCCAGTCTTCAGAAAACTCACTCTCTTCTATTTTCCAAACACACAATGCTCACAAAATTCTAGATCTATGTTTTTCAAATCTGAAAGCTTACCTCTAGACTTAAGAATTGACATTCCCTTCTCACTCATGTGGCCAAGCCTTGAGTGCCACAATTTAGCATCCACATCTGAAGTAGATAATACAGAAGGAGAAATATTAGTAACACAATTACATAAATAGAGAGTACCTACTCTCTTACCTCTGGCCATAACAAGTGCACCCTTGGTCACCTTCCAAGATTCTGCTATGAGAGTTACTGTACAACCCTCATCCCCTAACTTTCCTATAAAAATCAAATTTCTCTTCAAGCTAGGAACATGCATAACATCTCTCAACACCCATGTGTTGTCATTCTGCATTTTCAACTACACTTTACCTTTGCCAATAATTTTAGAAGGCTCATCATCCCCTAGATACACTATTCCAAAATCTCCATGGATATAGTCACTAAAATATTCTCTATTAGGGGTAGCATGAAAAGATGCACTAGAATCTAAAACCCAAGATTTTATATTATTATGCAAAGAGAATATTAAAGCATCTTGTGTAATACCTACAACCTTTGCCTCTTCCTTTCCTTCATTTTGATTGTCCTCCTTAGGCTTTTTGAACAGCAATCTCTGCTTATGTGCCCCATCTTTCCACAATTCCAGCATTGTGGCCTCCTGCCATTTCTGGATTTGGATCTACCTCTCACCTTAGACTTAGATCTTGATCTCCTCTTGCTCTTCTCTTTTTGCCTTCCCCTACTCTCAAGATTTAAAGCATTCCCTAATTTTTCCTCTGTGCTTTTCCTGTGAATTTCCTCATTCAAGATAACACTAACAACATCCTCTACTTTTAAAATATTCGAAGCAGATGTAGTATTAGAAACTGCCATTACCAAGCCATGCCAGCTTTTAGGCAAAGAACATAATATTAAGAGATCTTTTATTTCATCATCAAACACAATATTGTCTGAAATTAATTGATTAACAATTCCATGGAAATCATTCAGGTGATTAGATACAGATCCACCTTCTTGCATATGCAAATTAAATAACTGCTTCATAAGATATACCTTATTAGAAGCTGAGGGTTTTTCAGACAAATTTGCTAAAGTAGTCATCAACTCTACCATTGTTTTTTCCTGTGATAAATTAGATATCACAGTAGATGCTAGACTCAGTCTTATAGACCCCAGAGCCTTTCTATCAAGAACTTCCCATTCTTCATCATCCATGTCTTTGGGCTTCTTTGCAATCCCACCTAACGGTAAGTAAAGATATTTCTGATACAGATAGTCCTCTATCTGCATTCTCCAATGTTGATAATTTTTGCCATTGAACTTCTCCATTCTCAGCTTACTTTCTTCTACCATTGCTTCTCCCACTCAAACAAAAATCCCTGTAGAAACCCCTGTGAGCAACCTGTAATCAATACACACTACACAGATCTGAACCACCTGTTAGTGAACCTGAGCTCTGATACCACTTGTTGGGGATCAACCAACAATATGATTACACTTATGAAAGCAATAAACCATGAAATTAAATCAGATAGATAAGTAACTAGAATGATAAATAGCAAAGAACAAGATATACAAGAAACCACCCTGAAAACTTGTATTAAACTCTTTATAGAAGGAATACAATTGAAGAAACTTCTTTCTTCCACACCTCTCTCAGATGTACAAGATCTCTCTCTAGATCTCTTTCCCTCAAGAGCTCTCTCTCTCAAGTAAAATCAACTCCAACAACCTGGATTGATTCACCTATACAATTCTGTACTGTTCTTCAACATTCACATACAATGAACTACTACAATAAGCTAAGAAGATCTTTCCTACATATAGAATTAGGAAACTTGAGCATGCACTTACAACCAAAAGTTAAGCCTCTTGAACAAGGGTTCTAAAAATAGTCTTGCTAATAATAGAGATGCGGACTTAAGACTACAACTTAATCTCATCATGCAAACACTCAGTTTTGTCCTCAGAAATCACTTTCTGGACGCACAGGTAACCGACGTCGGTTCCTGCTTGCTTGCACCTGACCGACATCGGCCAATCTATGCCGACACTGATGTCTCTTCAACTGCTCCTGACTAACGTCAGTCACTCCTGACTGACGCCGGTGACTATGTAAACCTGCAACTTTGGTAATGCGCTCCTTGGTGAAGCTTTTAGGCTCCACACCTTAACACGGATGCACCAACCCCTTACATAACCCATCACAAAATTAGACACCTCAAACCTTTTATAAAATTTATAAACATTTTTTATCATATAAAATATGATTATATCAATCTTTATCTCTTCACACACACCTATCCTTCTCAAATTGGTATCTAGCCTTCTTTGCTTAATTAGCCCTCTTCTTGACTTGGTTAGGTCATATGAGCTTGATAATCATCTATAGTTCCAATATTAAATATTCATTATTTTTTATTTTCTACCTATTAATGGTGTGAAATAACTCCTTTATCTCTTCAAATTTATATTTCATTCACTTCAACACACACATACACATACTAGACAATTAGGCCTATTAGACCTTGTTTTTATACTAGGCTCTTCCTCATACATCTCTTGGTCAACCATATACACTTTTACACTTAGTTTTTGAATAAAATTGGCCTTTATACATTAAATAATAATTAACCAAACATTAAAATATTTTGGTCATATCATATAGGACCAAAACCCCTTTTAGACCTTAAGGAGACCTAATTCAATGAGGCATTCATTAACACACGTTACCCTTTGAAAACCTTGTAACACTCTAAAAATTATCAAATGGTAGTAAAATATAATATTTTAATTTAATATATACCTACCAATATCATATTGTGTCAATGACACCTTTTATCTCCAGCCACCACTTGAAGTACACCATTAACATTGTTCATAATTAGGCCTATGCATACCCAGAAAGTCTATCTTGAACAAATGAACCTAAAACATAATGTTTTAAAATAAACATGATAAAAAATAATATAAAAATAGGAATAATTACCTAAATTTCATCACCATTAATATTATACCTCACAAATCAAGTCAAAAGTACTCAAACCCTTCTCTGCAAGTAGTCCACTCAAAATAGCTAATAAGATTCAAAACATAGTCATATAACCAATGACCTAAAAAACTTATAGATTCAATTTAAAATAATTATAATGAATTTATATGATATTCTAATATCCTAATAATAAATTATAATAAATATATCATAATATTTAATATCAATATTGGTCTTACAAACCAATCTCATGACTTCATTGTACATAGACCTCATTGAGTTAGACAAGTCAATTTGAGAGAAAATTTATGATATTTACAATCATATGAAAATATTATATAAAATATATACTATATTATAGGTATTTAAAAAAATCCCCATAAATTTGGATACATCCTTAATCCATGATAACACATTCTTAATCAACGTCTCACTTATACCTAGTTTTGTCATTGTCTTCACCACTAGGTTTGTTAGTGATTGGTCAACTTATATGACTATTTTATAACCCATAGGAGATATAAAATTATCATAAAACACCATTTACATAAATTAAAAGTCTCAATCTTTAACCTTCATCTAATTATCAACTTTGAATCGGTCAACTCTACCTACTATATTAGATTTTTGAGAAATATGGCCTTTTCTTGTAGGGTCCACTCACTTCAATGACCAATTAATCACACCTAGATGTGCCTGAGAAATTTTAATAAAAAATAAAATCACATATATAACAATTATAGAACATTATAGTCTATTTTTATCAATATCTTTCTCATCAAGTAAAAGTTAGGGTTTTAAGAGGTTTAAATAACTTTATAGTCTTAACGATCATTCATAATGCTTATCCCTTTCTTCTAGAAACCAATGATTTGAATTTTGAGATAGGAAACTTACCAATTTACCATTAATGTATTATGTTCTCATTATAAGGTTACACATGCCAATAAACACATGAAAGTCCTTTTCGGGTTGAGAAACCTTCATTTTGTGTACTTAAGAGACCTTGAAACACTTTTTCTTACTTTTTATTACAAAATTTGACCTTAAACTTGGTAAAAACACCTATTAAAAACTATCACACTAATAAAAATTCTCACATGTTCATTCTTACATTGGAAACTGATCATGATACTCCATTAGGCCACCATCTCTCTCTTTCATCTCTAGGATTTTGACCTACAAGTCACATTAGGCCTTGAAATTGGCATTTTAGCCACTATCCATGATCTCTTCACCTCAATAACATGTTCAAGAAACTTCTCACATTATTTAAAACTTATTTTCATCTTTCATAGGTCTTGAAAAAATCTCATGACCCCTCATTAGGCTAGGTAGAATCTAGAACTACTCTAATTGCATGTTAAGTTTGTATGACTTATCCTTATAGGCTTACTTTTAGACACTCATGAGTGATACAATTCCTCATATTAATTATTAAATAACCTAATACATACCCATATTCCTTTTTTCATTGATATCATTAGGCCACCATGTTCCTTCATACACAAGACTAGGAATCTTATGCACAAGCCTTCTCAAGTATCTTGCTAGGTTTAAATACTTGAAAACCTTGAAAAATGATATTGAAACATTATTTGATGATTATATAACTTGATTAAATTCCTTATAAGTTTTTTTAAAAATTTCATACCTCTCAGGGATGCAATAAAACCAAAAAATTAGTCCATGACCTCATCCCTCATAAATAACCTTTGACATCAAAGACAACATAAATACCTAGAATCAATAATATAAATAATTATCAATACCTTTCATGTCAATGGATAGTTAAATTTATTTTAATTCCTTCCCACCCATTTTTTAGTTAAATGTGTGTTATGCTTGAGGTCAACTACCTCACCATCCTTCACTGATTTGTAGATGTCTATCAAAATTGGGTCATCAATCATAACTTATGTCATTTGATTTCTATAAATCATGCTAACTTTGATAGATATATCACTATCATGTTGTCACTTCTACCAACTTCTTGAATTTAATGTTAGAATCATGCCTACCTTTCTATTAAACTATGTTTAGGGTGTGTACATATAGAGGGATTCAATCTATTTATATTATAGTTTTTTTTGCATATCATGTTTCATATGTTTTATGTGGTAATAATTAAATATGTAGGTATCTTCATAAGTGAACATGTGTACTACTTAGTAGTAATTAGGGTGATTTAACTTGTACACTAAGTGTTTTTTCCTACCTTACTAACTTTTTATAATGTAATGTTAAATAAATCCTTTAGTTATAATTGGAGAACTAGGTGATGACCTAAGTTGTTTTAATAATTGAGAAAAGATTTGATATATGCCACTAAATAAATTAATCACTAAACTAAAATAAACTAATTACTTTTAGTTTTATGAGATTGAATTTTGTTTGCACCTAAATAATACTTAAGATAAGGCATTCCTTCTTATTAATCCTAAAAATTATCAATTAAACTATTATGAGGTAGTATTTTAGTGAGATAACAATGGAATAGGAATTTGGAATTACTTGCATCTATCTCTATAACCTCTAAGGATAGAAAAATGTTGAGGTATTTTGTTAAAAATTTGTTAAGGTTCTAGTGTTCATGTCTATATATCATATAATTTTTTATTATTGAAGTTTTTTTATATCTTGGTTAGCTTATTTAGCTAATTCTTTCAATATGACATCTCATGGATTAGACAGACACCCATTCAAGAGGAGATCTACATCTGAGCCTAATTCTAAGTAGTGGATATGTAGGTGTTCCCAATTAGTTGAGACATTTGGTCTTATGTCTTAATCTAGGTTAAGGTTGTAATTTCACTAATAATTAAGTTAAGATAAGACTCTTTTTCAAGGATCAATAGTATAAATATTAAACAAACCATCTATAGACCTGAGTATTATTGACTTTATACTTTTACATATTTATAGATGATGTTTTTTATGCTATGTATTGTATTTAGTAATATAAAAATTCTCTTGGTTGTTTATTCCCCTCAAATGATGTTATATTAATAATTTTGGTGTATCCAACACACCCCCATTCCTTTTGGAATAGGGATGCCCTTTTCTTAATTAAAGTTTACAAATAATTGTAGGGTTATGTGATCAATATAACTATTTAAAGTATTTTTTCATCATGATCCAATGTTTTTTAATTTTAGATTTAATTTTTATATGTTATAATGGGTTATCTCATGTATTATCTCAATTTTATTTCATATATAATTAGTAGGTAGTCTAATACTTGGTCTTGATATTTTTTTCCAGAATATGATACATTTTGACGTATTTTTCCACTTTATTCAAGACTTCACACATTTAGATAATTGAGAAGTCCTATGGTCGACCATATTATTATTTCATGCATTATTTATAATTTTATTATTATATTTATTTGAATTAATGTTTTGATGATCGAATTAGGTTTAAAATTGGCACACATGTATTATTTATGCATTTTACAGTCTTTTTTTATGCACTAAGTTCAAATAATTCATAATATTGAATAAATCATAGAATTCCAAATATCCTAATTATATTCTCTATGTACCTTGTCATGATCATGTATTCAATTTTGAGATTTTAATCTATTTAAATTATAGACATTTCATTTTGGCCACTTTAATGCCTAAACTAGGATTGAGTTCAACTTCTTGTAAATGACACATTTTAAGTTTAGAAATCACCTAAATTTCCAAATTCATATACATAAGGGATTTAATTTCCCATAACTATGAAAAAACTAATTTATTTGGTGTAGTACCCTGTATATACGAAAAACCTAGTTCATTTTTAACCCTAGTCAAATTATGACCTAGTAATTTGACACGTTTGGCTTTTCAAGCTATTAATTCATATACATTTAAAATAGTTACCAAAATCCAAAAAGCATTGAGAAATATTAATTACATTTAAAATATTAATCAAATTTTCTAAACAAAAATTCTAAATTAAATTAGTGAATTTCATTTACCAAAAAAGGAATTTTTAACTAAATATGAAGTCAAAGTTCAAAAGAATTAATAAATTGATTTATTATTACCTAAATATTCCAAAAATATGAGTCACACCTCAAAAATATCTAAAGTGAGTTATTATGCCTCAAAATTATCCAAAACTAAGGTTTCAATATTGCATGAGTGCTTTGACCCAACCCAGGGTTAGCATAACACAACCTAGGTTAATTTTGACTCAACCAAAATTAGAATATAACCTGACCTCCATAGGGTTAGAGTTAGTTAATTTATATATAAATATAAATTCCTACACCATATTCCAATAATATTTTGTGTGTAAGGTTATTCTATTGGAATACCTTATTTAATCCTTTGAGAGTAGTGTTATAATGCCCAATTTATGACAAGATTCACACCAAGCCATAAGTGACTATTGGAGAGATGCTACCACCATGTAATAGCATTTATTGAATATTAAAATCATCACAATCCAAGAATTAACATCCTTATACCAATAATTAATCATCAAATTTGACAAAGGAGGTAAGAACTTTGTATTGTCTTTATCTCTATTTTATGATCTTGATTATTATGTTATGCTCTCCCTAGTTCTTAGGCAAGAGTGTTTAGTCCTAGTGTATTTTTATGCTTGATTTTTTGTCATTTGGACTAACAAGGGAATAATCTACATTTTTTTTACTCTTCAAACACCTAAGGTAGATAATGGCATACTCGATAGAACCTCACATCCCATATGACCAAGGAGAATGATATGATAAACTATGTTTTACTAATAAATGCATTTAATTATTCAAGTTTAGAGTGTTATCCTTGAAATATATTTAATTATATTTTTTGAGTTATCAGTGGATTCACCTTGTGTAATGGTAGCTTCACTAGTCCTATGTTTATTTTTGAGATTTATTTGTGTATAAATGGTAGCTTTATAACAATGTATTTGACCTGCTAAATGGTGACTTTGCTTTATAGAATCAATGGATTTGACCTTGTAGAATGATAGCTTATCCATGTAAATTTACACAATGTCTACCTATTTTCATATTATTTTTGGCATCTTCACCTAACCTAACATGTAGCTTTTCCTTGATAAATAGATGTTTCACCAAATTTATTCTTTGTGTCTATGTTTACAAGAAAATAGTGGATTTGCCTTGATAAATGACATCTTCACACTATGTGGAGATAAATAGACTTAAACATTTTTAAAATATCACATACACTTTTGTGTAGTGTTTAAAATCCACTTAATCATGCTTATTTTTTAAGTTTTTACAAGTGCAAACAAAGACAAGGGGCCAAAATTTCAGTCACACTTTGATTTTGGGTTGTTAAAAGGAACATACATTTTAGTTAGAGCTATTAAGAGCTATTTCACTTTATGTTTGGTTTTTTATATCTAACTAAATTTCATAGTTAGACTTCTTTGTTTGTGGAAAATAATAAGCTATTGCATGTATGTTCTCCTCCCATACCCTTTAGGGAACTCAGGTGACCAAAAATTCTTAGTTTATTACCTTTTTTATTTGGTCTTGTTATAAAAATGCCATGTATGCTCTCCCCAAGCTATGAGTGACTTAGGTGACCTAGAAATGACCTGTAAAGTCTTTCCAATTTATTTTCTTTCATTTTTATTGTGGTAAGTAGCCTATTTATCCCTCATAAGTTATTTAGGGGTGATTTGACCTGGTATTTCATCTTCCATCATCCTACCAACCTAAATCCATAGTGGGGTATATAAATAAGGAACATGGTACTAGGATTGCCATGGGGGTGAGTGACTATCCTCTATGATCTTAACAAAAACATAGGTCAGGTCTTATTGAACATCAAAATATACTAATAAGTACATGGATGGAGTCTTTATGAAAATTAATAGACTCTTAAATACAAAGTTATTAGGTATGAACCTAATTGATGTGATTGAGACTTGTGTTAGCCACACTTCGGACCATTTAGTGCATTTGATATTTGTAGATTTTTAATCAACCCAACTTGCCACAAAATTTATTTCCAAAATTTTAGTGCTCCTCACTCTAAGTTCATTTCATGTATCAATTCTTGATAAATATAGGGGAGCATAAAAACTCAACCTATAACTATACTTTGGTTTTTTATTAACACATAATTCCTCACAAGCATGGGTATATCAATTGTAACTTTGACAAAAGCTACAAAAACCCATGTCAATTTTAGATATAGGATGATCCATTAATTCTACATATTTTTTTTTAATTTACATGTGTTTTTTAGACTATATGTATTTATTCATATTATCATGTCAAAATAAATCCAAAACTATCACATTATTTTCACACCCCTTCAGTCTAGAGGTGTTACATTGTATATTTTGTGTCACACTTTTTGCCTTAGAGAATTGTTCCAAATCCATTTGTGTGTCACTTATTTAAATGTGGAATCATTAAATTTATAATTTCATACCAAACATTTTCCTTAGATTTTTTAGTCCAAACATAATGTCATGTCATTTGTTTGAGGGAGATTTTTTATGATGCCTAAATCATTTTAATCTTATGTCATTTTTGAAACCAAGTTCCCAACAATTTTTGTAACTTTCTTGTTTCAAATACATAGTTATGTTTCCTATTTTGGTTTATCCCTCTTTTTCCTTACAACATTCGATCCTTTTCTCATTAAAATTAAAAATCAACCTTTTAAAGTACAAATCTTAAACTCAAGTTTATGTCAAAGCCTCATCTAATTTAGTCTTAGGTTGTCTACCTTTTAGTGTTTGGATTGTGTTAATTGGGTCAATTTCCTATTTTATTTAAAATACCCCTTGGCCTAGACCTATAAATTATTATTTGTCATGTACCTCATTTGAGAATCCTTTGATCCAAGTTATTTCCATGTACTTTGTTTGTAGTTTGTTTTATCAAATTTTAAATTCCCTAGTTCTAATTTTCTAATAGTCTCTTATGAATAAATTATGGAGTCTTAGTGATCCAATTATCAAGTGTTTCTCAAGCCAATTTCCTTAGTTTAGTTTAATTTTAAGTTATTTTTTGAGTTCTTTATTTCTGAGTCTAGACTTGTTTTGCATGCTAATAATAATAACCACCTTTGGGCAAGTCATTACTATATTTTGATCCTAGTTTGTAATTATTTCACTTTGTGTAGATAATTTTTTCATGTATTATAAATTATTTTGGTAAAATTAGTACCTTAGATATAAATGATTTTTGAGATGTTGTTACTTTTTCCACTAATGATAATTACCTTTGGTAAAATCAATATCATTTTTTATACCAGTTTTAAGTTTATTTTGTCTTACCTTTTCTTAGTGTAGTTTTTTTACCATTTTTAATTATTTTATAGATTCAAAGTTTATTTATTTTTATACCTCAATTATGTGTTACATTTAGACCCATTTTTCACAATACCTATCTATAAATATGAACATGCCTTGTTACCCACATAGTGGGACTATGTATAATCCAAACTATGAGAACTTTGTGACCATAGTCCCTTTTGTTCAAAATTCATATGATGATGTAGCTTATGAGATGGATCCATATCAATATTATAACATTCTATACATTGAACAAAATCATGACCCATTATCATAGTATGTGGCAATTGTACCTCCTTATCCAAGCCAAAAACTAGAGAAAATGACATAATACCTTGATTAAAAAATCCATAGCATTGAAAAAATTGAAAAATAAGAAACCTAATATGTTACAACACCAAAAAAAAACAAGTTATGATCTATACTTATCTGAACATTATATTTTGGAGAATAAAGATGAATTTATCATGAGAGTTATCAAAGTAGGAGCCAATTTTCTACCAAAATTCCCACATGAAAGTTTTAATAGTTTGATTATAAATTTTAATAATACACATAAAATTTAACCATTTGAACCAAAACCAACTAGTTATAGTCAAACTTTAATTTAAATGTCACCACATGACTAATGTATGCTTAAAAATGGAAATGACCTATGTTTGAATAGATAGAATAAGTAAAAAAATCATACCAAAACTATCTCAAATTAAATCATAATCTTAATTAAAGGGATATTTTTAACAAGTCATTTATTAAGGTAGATCCATAAATAAGGTAAAAAATTGATTCTTTAGGCTATGCAAGCCAAAACATAGATCTATTTAGCTAGAGAATGTTGTTTAATGAAATGTATAATGTCCCTATTTATATGGAAGAGACTATTGATCAAATGAAAGACCTCAACTAAAATGTTATGGATGGCACATAAGTGCATTCTATCATAAACCAAAGTGGTTTTAGTTTACTATTGATAAATACAAAAGAAAATCCGCATAATGCCACAAATGGACTACAATAGTAGGGGATAGGTAAATCAATAAGCAACATCCACTTCCTTAACTAGTTGATTCATTGAATGTGCAACTAGGGAAACACAACAAAAACATACCAACTTACCATCACAACAAGTGCATAACACTATGCCACCTCAATAGGTGATGATAAATGCTCTACCACAACAAACACATACCAATATATCTCATCAATCAAAAACATTGCCTAGCCAATAATGTGTTCCTAATGGTCATACAGATCTAGTTCATCAATAATAATAATGAATATTAAACCATTAATAGTTTTATAAACAAAAATAAGTGCCTATTCAATAACAAGTGTTGATCTAACAATATGTGTTAGACCAATAACAAGGTCCTTATGTATAGTAGGTACTAGGTGCTACGAAACATTTTCATTTCATGTAATGGGTATTGCACATGAAATAAGGATCCAACTATCAATAACTCTAAAATTAGGGATCTATCAACAATTTTTCCCCATATACAATAGGGTTCAATAAGTAGGCAACAAGTTCCCTCCCAAACTCAAAAATAGAAAAAAATTCCATAGATGTAAATGCCATTTATATAGCCATAATTAGTTTTTCAAGGTTATGTATCCAATACAAACTAGAATATATTTCAAAAATAATGTATTTCATATCCACATTATAATCCTAATGCACAAATATGCATACCTAGTCTTTTGTCCAATTCTACCAACATTTCACAATATGCCTACCCTGGTCAAGGTAATCCACCTTTGACTATGTAACATAAAAAATAATAAGGACACTCATAATTTACTTGCCCAAAAGTTTCAACAAATTAAGGATGCAAGTCAATCAATATATATTGGAAAACAAACAAGTAAATTAAAACTATATGAAATATGCTCTTATCCATTCAATATGGATTATATGTAAATACCATTTTCATTGGATTATGATCCACCTAAATTTGAAAAATACAAAGGAAAAGGTAACCCTAAATATCACTTGAAATAATTATTTTGTTCTTACTATCTAGAGGCATATAGTGACATATACTCTTTCTAAGGAGTCTAGATATACAAGCCTTGAAGTGGTTGTTAAAATTATGAATGAATTATGTACCTGGATTTTCTGATCTTTTAGAGATGTTTGTACAATGGTTTTCATATAATATCACACATGAGATTACTATTTTATATTTAAGCTAATCTAAACAAAATATTTGTGAAAGCTTCACTACATACTTATAATTTTGGAGAGCACTATCAAGTTATTTTACTCATAATCTACCAAGTAAGTAGTTGCCCATAATATTTACTAAGAGCCTACACATTGAGATATCTTCCCATCTAGATTTACAATGTGATCATATGTTAGAAGATGTTATATAAAAATGAATACATATTGATAAATCCCTTGTAAATAAAGGTGTAATCAAACTATCATCTTCTAATTAAAGTTAGAATCGGTATCAAGACCAACATAACAATAACTAGAAACATGACCAAAACCATAATTATAATCCAATGCAAATACTATATTTAAAACTAGTTTAGGCCAATAACAATGAGAGACATAAACCCTTCAACTATAATAATAATGTTATTGGAAATGGGGTTACTAACTCATGTCACATTTAGATAGTACAAACACTACTTATCTATTTACCTCTACCCACTCAACAACCACCTCCTAGATACATTCCACCTACACCTCCACAAAACCAATTGCCATAAAATCAAAACCAATTATATGACCATCTTCCAAGGAGAAGACTACCCATTTCAAAAAAATTTAGTAACCTTGGTGATTTTATTGAATCTGTGTTCTGAAGATTGATCCAATAAAATATAATCAATTGGTTGATACCAAAACCCTTTACTAAAGGGATTCATTTTCCTAACTACTACAAGGAACATGAATTTTGTGAGTACCATTGTGTTAAAGGACATTATATAAGATGGTGTTTCAAATTCAAGTATTTGATTGAGAAAATTCTAAAAAATGGAGAGATAGAAAGAGACACCCATACTCTTACGACCAATTATAACTTGGGTATATACCATGATTTTTTACTTGACATAATAATAATAAAAACAACCAGCATCAATACCAATAATAGCAATAATAACATTAGATAACTCCACCACAAAATCAATAACAACAATGTCAGCCATAAGAATAGTAACTAAATGGTCAAAATCAAGGGGAAAATAATCAAACCAACCAAGGAGGCCATCATGTCATTGCATATACCTATAAAAATATTTTTAAGACATGTTTTAGGTGGTCATATTACCACTATCACCATTAACACTATACCAATTACTAATAGACCTAGACCTTCACCTAATAATGTATATATACTGAATAATACTTATTATTGTCACTCAATATTTCACCCTAGAGTGGTTGTTCAAGCCTTCTCTATATTGAGTGGAACATTGGATTTCCTATAGGCCTGTGGGTTACTTATAGTAGAGGTAAACCTAGTTTAAGGGATATCTACCTATATTAGTCTTTGATAGATTATCACCTACACTAATTTCTTACTTGGATGAAAATAAATAAAAGAAATGAAAAAGTAACATATTCTAATGGGGTGATACATAATATTGATCTCCACTAGACTACTATACACTTGCACTAAGAAAGATGACTCACAATACTAGTCTCAACATCCTAGATTGCTCTAACATAAGTGTTTTAAAAATGGAGGTGATATGTATTACACTTCTCAAAGTGAGTGAACAAGAGGTCAGATTGTAGACATTAATTCTACTCCTTACACTTAGATATATACAAATACACTAGCTACACTTTATATGACCTATTAGAGGGAGAACTACTTGCACTAAAAACAAAAGAGTAAAGATAATACAAGGATAGATAGTTATCACTTGTCATTGCACTATGCACTACTTCACACACTTAGACAATAAGTTATGAAATATAAACTAGATTTAAAATATTTATTTCAAAGGCAATACAATATTCAAACCAACAGGGCTTTTCCATACCTAGTGTAGATCCACTACAAAGCCAAAAAGTCTTACATAAATAGAGCATATGAGAGGAGAGATAAGAAGAGAAGTGTAAATTTCACAAGGCCAAGTGTCATAAGACTTTTAAACTAGTTAGAATTTAATATAATGGAGTGTGAAATAGGTCATTAAGGTCCTCTTAGATAAATGCCCATCACAAACATGACATATCCTTTAAATTAACATAGAAACACTCCATGGTTCTTCTTTGAAAGTGCCCTCATTATGATAAGTAGTCAATTTATATTGAATTGCCTTAGAACTACCATGGGATTCATTGACACATATCCTGACATTGGAATTTGAAAACAATATAGTGACAATCATCTACGCCTCTATAATTGATTAATTATCTTTTGTCACTTGTCATTCACTATCTACAATCATTCACTATCTTTCTAGGTCTCAATTCCCACACTTGTCACTTAAGTGGATTGAATTTTTTAATGGATATTAATTTAAAGGGTGTTATACAAATATATAATCCATATTTTTCATTTGGTCTATTAAATAGACCTCAAGAGACTCATCATCACTCTTCTCACTATCAAACTTAGGCAGTCACTTTGCCTTCTCATTATCTATCCAAGATTACCTATGATGAATCAATTAGAAGAGAGGTTTACATGATTATCTAAGGTGAGATATGAGTATAGTTATTTAGGACAAGTCCTTAAATACCTTCCATAGTGATCTTCATTCATCAATCCCTTTCTACACCTATGAAACACATCAAAACTAGTAGAAAACCTAGAATCAGGTATATCTGTACATGTGACAGTATAGGTCAATTGGGTATAAAGGATAATACAAGAGTTATAAATAGGTTAAAATCACTTTATATTAAAATTTTACATTTCTAGATGCATAAATCTTCATATCTTATCCATCAAGTTTGTACAAGGGTTTTGAGAGGGTTTTAGGTCTCGTAGACTATTAACAATGATTCATAAAAGTTAGACATCTAAATTTTGAACCAATTACATAAAATTTTTGTATATTAATCCCTTAAAATATTCATATACTCTTGATTGACCATACATTTGGTCCCTATAGATATGAGAAAATGAAAATGGCCTATCGAGCTCTTGATTACATTTTAGGTAGGTCTAAGACAATTTTAGACCAAAAGGTCTTCTTGAGTTATTATTATATAAAAATATAAGTAAAATTCACTCTCAAATATCCCTTTAAATTTATCACATGTATTATAGAGGTTATATGATCATAAGGATGAGTTTAGGCACCTATAGGGTTTAGGCCTAGTTCTAATCCTAACAGACCTAAATTATGTGCTTGTATGTATGAACACATATATGTGTTCTAATTTAATGTGGACAATTATAAACCTTTATTTTAATTAATTAAAACTTTTTACATCTTCCAAAAATCACTTAAAACTTTGAATTTCATCCCTTCTTCATACACGCACTATGCTGACATGTGGTCTTAAATATGGAGTGCTCTCTATTTGAGATAAAATAGAGGACACTTACCCTATTTTTTTAGCCTAAATAAAGCCAAAAAGAGATATCCTATCTCATTTTTACACTCTTTACAAATTATAAAATCTTGATCACCTCTAAAAATCTCTCAACACTCCAAATCTCAAAACTAGCTTCTCAAGCGTAGTGACTATGTAAGGTTTTGGACTGACTGTAGGTTTAGGTTTTAGTTTAACCTTATCTATCTCTCTTTACCTATGAGTATCACATAGAGTGTGATAAAACTATTGTGATAATTCATGATATATCACTTCCTATGAAACAAACTTGCACCTTTCATTTACTAGAACTAGTCTGTAATTAGATTGTAGATGTCTTATTAAGGAATACAAAGGATTCCTATAGGTGCTCACTAGTGTTTGAAGACTAGATTAGATTTTATTTATTCCATATGAGGTCATTGGGTCATATAAAAAATTAATATACTTTCCTCTTTTCTTGAGATCATTTTCTCATCCCTCTACCATCATTGTACTATAGGTCTGTAGTTCAAGGTTCATGTAACTTTTTGGCACTATATCTTTCACTGAGTATCTTCAATAAAAACCTAAGTAAGTTGGAGGACAACTTATCATTATATTATCATGACTTAGAAACTCCAAATATTTTTTATAAGTGACATATCCATATAGGATGAAATAATTAAGTGATTATACCTACACATACTTCATAGACATTTACCAAAATATGACTCATTGTATGATCAAAACCTCATTTAGAGAAATTAAGGTAATTAGTCCCATTTACAACTTTATCACTTTGTGATCATGGATCTAAGTTAGAATATGTGAAATGGATTAAGAATTATCAAAATAGTCTTCTCAATGATCTTATACCTGATTGAAGGTTTTAATTTATTTTAAACGCCTTGATATCAACACTCCTCTGTGTCATTTATTTTAACTTTTAGACTATGTTTGAGATTACCTATAGGTCTATATGATTTAGGATTGTGTATGTTGATTTGGTTCTCACAAAAAATATCTAATAGATTTTATAAATAGGTCCTAATATTTTCACTTTGATAATCTTCTAACAATCCTAAAACCTTCTTGCTTCATCATCATGACTATTCAAATACTCCTACATAGTCCTGTAGGTGATTGTTTCAGGTTACTTGATTGTGCTTACATTTTAGAATTTTCAGTCCATCAATGATACTCTTGAGAATAAAATTTTAAAATATAAAATCATCACCATGATATGATAGGTTGAAAACAAAATATCACCTTTAATTTTAAACCATTTATAGGAGGGTGAAACTCTATAACTAAAAACACTATTTTACAGACCTCAATGGTGTCTTTTGCTAGCATAATGAGATAGTAATTCTAATTCCTTTCACATCCACATGTGAAAACTATATTTAAAACCATATTATAAATATGTTAATAATATTCAATATCATTTATACTACTTAGTTTTCTCAGATCAATGTAATCAGATAGGAAAACTAAAGCCATTGGGGATGTGTAGATAGTCTATAATCACTAACATTCTTAGTGATGGTTCATGAATCAAAATCCACAAAATAAAAAATTATTTACATATAAAGGAAGGACAAAAATACTAATATTACCTACCAACTACACTCACCTTAACTCTACTCCTCATATCCATACTAAAGGAAAATCATTGACCTATTTAACCTTGTCTAAGAGAATGATGATAAATAATAATAAATTTTACTCAATTTTGGGCCTATAAAATATTATCAAGCATGAAATTAAATTATCAAGATATTAATGGACCCTCTTGGAGTCTTCTCACATGCCTAGTGTGTCACTCAATATGTACAACTACCTAAAATAGCATGTTTTTATTTGATCTCCTTAGATGGATGTTGAAACTAAAATTTGTCAATTTTAAAATAGTTTATTTGACCATTTCTAACATGTGGGACATTACATTTCATCTTGACACATTTTTATTCTTTTTAAAACCATATAACTCTTTCAAATTAACAAAAGGTGGCATAATACAACATGATATAATCTATACAAATGTGACAAGAGGTTATAACACATTATTTGACCTCATTTAAGACCATGGTGAACACTTTCCAACCTAACAAACCTTATGAAAGTTTTAAATATATAGGGGATTTATTTAAATTGACTTGGGGTCAAATTACTCAACATTTTGTCAATTTCATAGAGGTAGCAAGATGATAAGGACTAGTAGCCTTCTCCTATCTATTGGGATATGGAGTCACCTATATACTATATTTGACACTAATAAGACTCTAAAAGGACACCAAAACAAACCAAATAATAAAAAATAACACAAGATAAGACACCAAATCAAACACACTTATTTTTTCAAGAACACTTAGGGAAAACACACATAACACAAGTAAAAATAAATACCTATGTTAGTATGTATAAGACCTCAAACACTGGATGTGAATAAAAAAATCATCATTTCTTGAACCAATGTCAAAGAAAATGCTTCTTGAATAATTATTTCTCCATGAAAAAAATCCATCATATGATGCATGTTTATCAATGCACTCTTATTTATGTAGATATTCAAATGACTTATTATCTTTGGATCTTGTGTTAGTAGTAGGTTATTCATTTGGAGTTATCAAGAACACTCCATATAGCTCTCTTAAAGTTTTGTTTAAATTTGCATTTTTATTGACTTATATCATGCTCATTTGATGTTCTTCATTTTGTTTCTTGGGAATCATGAAAGTTTTCTTAACTTCACTTTATTATAGAACATGATGTACTTTGTGTATAGAAACATAAAGCTTGTCTTCTTTCTTCTCCAAAAAGTTTGAAAATGATTCAACATTTAGATGAGGTTTGGACTACTCCTCAACCACACACATTTCTACCTTAGCCTAATTTTACTCCTTCATGACTTTAGTCTTATTGATATTAGTTTGACACTCATTATCATGATCAATAGGACACTCTCCTTCATGTTTATAAGATCCATCAACAACCTTACTATTAGATTCATGCTTCTTAGGAAAGAGAGTTGACTTACTCAACTATTCAAATTATCAAACTATGGCATGGAACTACTACCATAGATCATATTACTCTTCATGGATATCACATTCACATACTCCTTAATATTGGTTAATTAGAATGGAATTATTTTCCTCATTATCCTGATCTATCATGCTTTTAAAATAATCATCATCATATATATGAACAAGGTAATTACGCTCAATAACTTGTTGAAATTTTTTATCAAGGATTACCTTAAAATGTTCATTTCCTTCCTTATGGATGATGTCTATGCCAAGGTATATTTAATAAATGAAAGTATATCGATCATGTCCAAAAGTTTCAACACCATACTAATCTAGGCAAAGATCAGAAATACCCTCAAGTTTTGAGGATGCTCCATCATCCATAACATGCTCTTCTTCATCATTGATGGTACAATTTAGATTACAAATTATTTATACATATGGATCAATATGAAACTTATCCAATGGATATGTTATAATAGTCAACTTTATTCCATACCTTATTTTTAAGGTGAATAAGAACTAATTAGCTAAGAGATATCATCCTATCTTGTCATTGAAATACCTTAATAGGAAAATAATAAAGTGAGTATGTAGATCAAATACCACTATATCTTGAAGGATTAGGAAACTTGGGAAGTCATGAAATAAAAATCTCAAACCTTTAATGAGTCTTAATTAATTATCTAGTGTCCCATTAATTTGAAACACTCCCTTACTATATGGATTATATTTCAATCCCAATTTGTCTACCATAATATTGGACATAATTAAAGTACTTGCCCCACTATCCACAATGAAATTGTGAAACATATTATCTCCCACAATGAGAGTGAGGTAGAAGGGTGGGGGATTTTTTATGTTTTGTATAAAGTTAAACAATGTGAGTAGGATCATTAGTTAGGGCTACATCACAATGTCTTGATGATTTAGGATTGATGTGGACTTGGGATAACTGATCTTGAATAAGTTCCTTTTGACGGGGCATGTGGAGCACTTCCTAAAGAGATATAAATGTTTTAGTACTCTTAAAAGAATAAATGATATTAAAGGAAGGAATATTCACCTTTTATTTTATCCTTGAAGGAAAAGAAGTGCCTTGAGTTTGAGGCAATGGAGTAATTTAAGTCACCCTTCCTATATTTTGATTTTGAAGAGGTTCAAAACTTTTAGGGGATACCACACTTTCATTCACATTTTGTTGCATTGTATGAGGGTTATTTTAACTTATATCCATACAATGAACATATCCCAAAGCTTTAATATTTTATATTGTATTGACTAAAATTGGGGTACCTTGGTTTAGGAAAAATGTGTCTTCTACTTAAAAGTTTGTCAAGACCAGTCTTTGGGGATACCATCCTTTGTTTGTTTTTTATTACATGAATCTATCATCTTCTAATTTCAATTGAGGATTAGGTACTCATAAGATACCAAGGCTTTACTTAAACTTAATTGGCATCTGTGCATTGTCCTTGGGGATTTCATTATTCTCCATGAACCGAGTTACTATGGACTAGAACCATAGCTCTTGTGTTGGGGGTAAAGTTTAGATTATATAAATTAGGTAGACTATCAAAGTTAGGGTGGAATTATCCCCTCTATTAACCATAATAATGAAGTGATAACCCACATTTTTTTGGAGTATAGGGGTAGGGGTTTTGATTAACTCCATATTATAGATTTAGTTTCCTAACTTTAACCTCTAAGGCTTTAGATATTGCTTCCCAATCAATGATATCTTCTAACTTCTTTGGGGCAGATATGGACTTGTTGTTTGAACCTAAAATTGGACCAAGACTTGGATAAGTATAATACATATTAGGAATAATGGGCATAGATAAGTTTAGATGAAGTTTATGATCTTGTATTAAACCATTATTAGCTTTAATGGATATTTCATAGGATTAACGCAAAGTGTAACAACCCATATACTACAGCGTGATTGCTATACTAGTCCCAATATCCCTTAGGTATATGGGAAAGATAAAAATTATATGGGGTCTTATGGGAGGTGGAAACATATACCATGTTCTTTGAAACCTCTCATTGAATTAATGCATAGTTTATTTAAGAGCTCTTTGAATCACATTAAGCTGATGAATGAGTGATGTGTGATCACTTTTTTCTTCAAATAATTAGGTCAAAAACTCTCAAAACTCATCCTAAGTGGTGGTACATCCTCATAATAATTTCCTATACTAGTCAATGGATTTACCCTAAGAGACATGGTAAGTAATATAATTGTAATATTGAATTCAATGACACTATGGAAATTATATAAGTTAGAGATGTCCTTAATATGATCACTTGGAGTGATAAGAACTTCCCCATTAAAAATTAGACCACTCTTGGTGGCATTTGGAAAGATATAATCATATGTATTGATATGTATAGGATTTTTGGTATTAAATGGTGGGAAATTATGCTTCCTAGCTATGTTGTCCTCAAATTCCTCTTCACTCTCTTGGTCTTCTTGTATTGCAAAGTTTTATTAGTATTCAAATATCAAGATAGGATGAGGATGTTGAAATTAAAGAGGAAGTTTAGGTTGAGGTATATTATTTATAGGATTGATACTTCTACTAATAGTTGACCTAGTAAAGACTATGAAGTATGAATAAAAAGATTGATAAAACTTGGTCTACAACTAGATATTACCTTAAGTAGATTAACTAAATTATGAGTAGAAAAAATTCATGTAGTTGTGATGTTTTTCAGACCAAAATTCACCTTGAGAAGATTTTTTGTGATAATAGTCCCAGTAGGCATGCCAAAACCTATGTGTTGCCTATAGAAGAGGTAAACTTCTAGTTTTAAGGGATAACTCCATATATTAGTCTTTGATAGCTTATCACCTACACTAATTGATTGTTTGGATGAAAATGGATATAATGAAAAAAAAAATTAACATATTATAATGGGGTTATAAACTAGATTGATCTCCACGAGACTACCATACACTTTCACCAAGAAATATGACTCACAATACTAGTCTCAACATTGTAGATTGCTCTAACATAAGTGTTTCAAATATGGAGGTGATATGCATTTCATTTCTCAAGGTGAGTGAGAAAGAGGTTATATTGTAGACACTAATAGTACTCCTTACACTTAGAGATATAAAAATACACTAAATACACTTCATGTGACCTATTAGAGGGAAAAATACTTGCACCAAACATGAAAGAGTAAAGGGAATATAAGGATAGATAGTTATCGCTTATCATTCCACTATGCACTAATTAATAGATTTATACAATAAGTTATGAAATAAAAACCAGATTGGAAAGATTTATTTCAAATAAAAATATAGTATTCAAACTAGGAAGGCTTTTCCATACCAAGTGTGGATCCCCTATCAAGCCAAAAATGCTTGAATATATATAGCATATGAGAGGAGAGAGAAGAAGAGAAGTGGAAAATTCATAAGACCAAGTGTCAAGACATGGAAAATAGTTAAAATTAAATATAATGGATTTTAAAATAGGTCATGAAAGTCCTCTTGGAAATATTTACATCACAAACATGGCATATCCTTTAGGTTGGCATAGAAACACTCCATGGTTCTTGTTTGAAACTACCCTCATGATGATCAGTAGTCCATATGTCTTTAAATACCTTATAATTAAAATATGAGTAATTTAAACATATATCCTAAAATTTTAAGTTTAAAAAAATATAGTGATAGTCATATACACCATACTAACTAATGAATTCTCCTTTGTCACTTGCCATTCACTGTCTACAGTCATTCACTAGCTCTCTAGGTCTCAATTCCCACACTTGTATTTTAAGTGGATTATAGTTTATCATGGAGATTAATTTAAAGGGTTTTATAAAAATTTAAAATTCTTATTTTTCTTTTTTTTCTATCAAATAGACCTCAAGATACTAAGCATTACTCTTCTCACTATCACACTTAGGCAGTCACTTTGCTTTTTAACTATCTGTCCAAGATTGCCTATGATGAATGGATTAGCATAGAGGTTTAAATTTTTATTTTAGATGAGATATGAGTATATGGGTTTATGAAAATCCCCTAAACACATTCCACAATGATATTCATTCATTAATCCCATTTTGCACCTATGAAACACATCAAAACCTACATAAAACTCTATATTAGGTCTATCCATATAAGTGATAGTATGGGTCAATTGGGTGTCAAGGAGACTATAAGATTTATTAATAGGTTAATATCATTTCCAAGTCAAATTTTACACTTATAGATGAATAAATCTCCATATCTTCTCCATGGATTTTACAGAATGGTTTTGATAGGGTTTTAGGTCTCTTGGACTATTAACAATAATTCATTAAAGTTAGAAATCTAAATTTTTAAATAATTCCAAAAATCTAGGGTATATTACCCCCTTAAACTATTAATACCTTCTTGAGTCACTATGTAGTTGGTCCATATAGATATGATCAAATGAAAATGGCCTCTCAAGCTCTTGAATGCATTATGGGTAGGTCTAAGATAGTTTTAGGCCAAAATATCTAGCTTGAGTTATTATTATAAAAAAAAATGGGTCCATTTGAATCTCCACTGTCCCCTAAAATTTATCACCTATCTTTTAAATTTTATATGATCATATGGATGAGTTCATGCACTTGTAGGGTTTAGGCCTAGTTCTAGGCCTAATAGACCTAGACTATGTGCTTATATGTATGACCACATGTAGATGTTATAATTCAATGTGGGTGATTATAATTTTTTTTACCTTCACTAAAACTATATACATCTTCCAAAAATTACTCAAAACTCTATCCTTCATCCCTTATTCATTCACGTACTATGCCTATAGGGTGGTCTTAACTATGGAGTGCCTTTTATGTGAGACAAAATAGAGTGCACTTAATCTATCTTTTTGGCATAAATGAGGCCATATAAATATATCATAAGTTATTATTAAAATATTTAAAAATTATCAAATCTTGATCACCTCTATAAATCTCTCAACACTCCAAATCATAAAACTAGCTTCTGAAGCTTAGTGGTTGTGTAGGGTTTTAGACTGACTATAGGTTTAGGTTTTATTTAAAACTTATATAGCTCTCCTTACCAATAATGATAAGATAGAGTGTTATAAAACCATTTTTATAGGTTTTTAAATTTTATCATTTGTTATATACCACTTCTTCGGAAACAAACTTTCACCTTTTATTTGCTAGAAGTAATTTGTAGTTAGACTGTAGATGTTTTATTAAGGAATACAAAGGATTCCTATAAGTGATAACTAGTGTTTGAATACTGAATTGCATTATATTTATTACTTATGAGTTAAAATTTTTATCTAAAACATGAATATACCTTTTTCTTGACTTGATATCATGTTCTCATCCATCTACCATTATTGTACTATAGGTATGTAGTTCAAGGTTCATGTAACTTTTTGGCACTATGGCTTTCACTGAGTATCTTCATTAGAAGCCTAACTAAGTTGGAGGTCCACTTATCATTATCTTATCTATACTTAGAAACTACCCTTCATGTTTAGAAGTTACATATCCATATTTTTTACAATAATAAAGTGATTAGACTTGCACAGACTTCATAGAAACTTACTAAAAGATGACTCATTATATGCACAAAACCTCATTCAAATAAATTAAGGTAATCATTCCCATTTTCAAATTTCTCACTCTGTGATCATGGATCTAAGTCTAACTATGTGAAATGGATTCATAATTTTCATAATGATCATCTCTATGATCTCATACCTAATTTAAGGTTTCAATTGAGTTTAAACACCTTTATATCAACACTCCTCTGTCTCATTTATATTGACTTCCAAACCATGTTTGACACTACTTGTAGGTCTATATGATACAGGAAAGTGTATGTTGATTTATTTTTCACAAAAAATATCTATCCCTTTGAATAGATAGGTCCTAATATTTTCAATTTTAGAATATTCTCACAATATTGAAACCTTCTTGTTTCATCATCATAATTATTCAAATACTCCTACACAGTCTTGTGGGTGATTGTTTCAAGTTACTTGATTATGATTATGTTTTAGACCTTTCAATCCATAAATTATAATCTTGATACTAAAAATTAAAATTAGAAACTAATCACCATGATATGAGAGTTTGAAAACATCATATCATGTTTGATATAACACCATTTATAGGAGGGTGAAAGTCTGTAACTACCAACACTATTGTATAGACTTCAATGGTGTCTTCTGCTAGCATAATGAGATATTATTGCTTATTATTTTCACATACACACATGAAAAATATACTTAAAAACATATGATAAGGATATTAATACTCTTAAATATCATGTATACCACCTGGTTTGCTCATTCAATGAAATCAGAGAAGAAAACTAAAGTCATTGGGGATGTGTAGCTAGTCTAGAGTCACTAACATTCTTAGTGATGGTTAATGAAGCATAGACAAAAAAACCAAAAATATTTCCATATAAAAGATGGCCATAAATATTACTATCACCCACCAAGTGAACTCACTTGAAATCTAAACCTCTTATCCATACTAAAGGAAAAATGTTGAACTGTTTGACCTTGTCCAAGAGTGTGATGAGAAAGTAGAATTGGTTTTGCTCAATTTTAGGTCTATTAAATATTCATAAACATTAAATTAAACTATGAGGATCTGAAGGGACCCTCCTAAAATCTTACCACATGTCAAGTGTGTCACTTAGGCTATACAACTACCTAAACTACATTTTTTCAATTGATCTCTTTGGATGGATGTTGAGCTTATACTTTTCTAGTTTCACAATACTTCCTCTAACCATTATTGACATGTGGGATGTTAAATTTCATCTTGAAACCTTTTTATTATTTTAAAAACTATACAAATATATCAAATGGCCAAAATGTACCATAATATAACATGAGACAAACTATACAAATGTAACAAGAAGTTATAACATATTATATAACCTCATTTATGACCATGGTGCACATTTTCCAACCTAGGAGACCCTATGGAAGTTTGAAATATATAGTGGGTTAATCTAATTTGACTTAGGTTTAAATTAGTCAAAAATTACCAACCTCATTATGCTAGTGATTCTTCTATGTACCATGTTAACAAGTAGGCTCTCTATTGTCCTAATATCATCATTCCAAACGTCATTACCTACCCAGCCAACTACCAAATCCAAGTTCTATATTGAGATTACATAATTACAACTTGATGATACAAAGTCACTATTAAAATAACACAACAAATACAAGTGAGCATAACCATCCTTCCCTTCCTATTAGAAATAACCCAACTAAAAATACTAAGGGGAAGACATGATATTATGTAACAATTAAAGAAGAAACCCATGCAAATATCCATTATAGATTTGTTTTGTAGATATAATTCCCATAAAATCATAATGAATGAGTATTTAAACCAATCCCTCATACCATATGACATCACTATAGACAAAATACAAGCCATGGTAGTACACTTGGCCCCTGGTCATTGTCTCACCTTTGACCAAAGTGATATGTCTTCTCTGGGACCTCTACATAATAACATATTATATATTAAGGTCAGTATAACAAACCATAGATTTAAATGATTACTTGTAGATAATGGTTTGAGCCTCAAAATTGTGTCTCTAGAGTTGGTCAAACATCTTGGATATACAATAGTTGATTTTTAGCCAAATACCATCATTATCAAGGCATATGATAAAAATAACATGAATCTCAAGGAAATATTAACTTGTTAGTGGTCATTAGGCCATTGACCCGTGATACCTTGTGCCATCTTTTAGACCTAGAACTATTTATAATATATTATTAGACTGAACTTGGATCCATAACATTAGGGCTATACCTTCTACATTGCGTCAATGTATATAATTTCCACATCTAGAAATGGAAGCGACTATACCAGTTGATTTATAGTCATATCAATATTTTAAAAACCTTGAGGCTAAATATGAAAGATATAAATACTACTTTGGCATGAATCATATGCCCAAATCAAATGGAGAAAAAGCCAAAAAATGAAAAGTCATTGAATCAGGCCCAAAAGCTAATTACATTACCCCAGACAACTTAGCCTCTACCTTAGTGATGCCTCCACTAGACATTTTTAACCACTTATATATAATTTACAAAGGTCTTAGAGAATAAAATATCTTTAATGCATTTCATATCTCCAAATTTTATAAAAATATAAAATCTTATGGGATATCTAAGGTAAAAACTACTTGTATGGAGTGGGAAACCAAAGGAAAATCTTAGTTGAATAAGTCAATTATTTTCAAACCAACCTTTGGCTTAGAATAGGGCCTATTAGTATAAGATTATTCATGGATCTATACTGATGAGTTATCTAACTATTACCAAAGTGTAAAGTATCTTATCACTAATCATATTATGGAGTACCTAGATTATGAAGACATAGGTCTGGGGATACATCAACAAGGAATAATCAAACCAATCTCAATGATAAAGTACAAGGGAATCCATCATATTGGATTTAAACTACCTAGGGTGACCTTGCATACCTTATTTTCATTCCAACACTAACAACTAACAAAGATAATACTGACAATAATGTAGGGTCTAATTATAACATCTATGATGACCTTGTCATTTCAAATATGTTTAACCCCCATACCATTTATAATGTAATACCTATTTATCAACCTTTGAATTTAACCCTTTACCATTAATAATTGATATACTAGGACTAACAAGATTCAACAATGCCTTTAGATGAGTTTAAAAATGATGAGGCCATATACTAAATTTTAGGATTGAGGAGTCACATTCCTCTTAGAGACCACAAAGTAGGGCATTGTTATTATATTGGATCATGCTACCTACTTCAAAAATTAGGTGAACTTTCTTAGCCAAAAAATTAATAATCAAACATTAAGGTCTGAAAGTGAAAACCTCTTTGAGTTGATTTTAGACTAGGGAAAAGTAAATAAAAAGGTAAGTTTCTTAGTGTAAACTAGTTTTCATCACTATTAAATAGCGATGTTCAACCCTCTTCCTATAAAACATAAGAAACCTATTTCCCAAGTCCTATTTATGGATCAAAATTAAGTATTGATGAGAAATAATATTTTTCTCAAATTATTCAAGAGTGACCTAAGGCATTTGTTTCATGGCTGATGCCAACATTAAGATATTCTAATCCAAGAATTAGATGATCTTGTCCATATGGAAGATTTTTCCATTACCAATCAGTTCAACTCCTTGATAACTATTCTATATGATGGTTCTACACTTCTTATGGAGGGAAATTTAGAGGTGAACATTGGGACTCTAGAGGACCCCAATTGGATTAAACTAGGTGCATCCCTCACAAAGGAGGAATGTGAAGATTTTATATTACTTTTAAGGGAATTTGTTGACATATTTCCATGGGCCTATTTAGACATGTCAAGTTTAGATCCCCCTTGATTATAAACCATATTATTATACACCCTAATGATAAGCATATTAAATATAAGTTGTTTATGACACATGCTCATATTGTTGTCCTAGTCAAGAAAGAGTTGGAAAAAATCTTAGACGTAAAATGCATCAGGCAAATTGACTATTCATAGTGGATTGCAAACATTATTCTAGTAAGTAATAATCCTAGAGGTATCAAAATTGTCACTAATTTTAGATATACCAATAAAGCCTACCCAAAATATGCCTTTATTCTACCTAATATTGACATGATAGTCAACTCAATATTTGGATATGAAATCTCTCTCTAATGGATGGATTTTTAGGTCATAAGCATATCATAATAACATTAGAAGACCTTAAAAAGAATCCATTCACCACTCTATGGGGATAATTTTATTATTGGGTGATTCCATTTGGACTTAATAATTCTAATACCACATACCAAAGGGCCATGATAGTGATTTTCTATGACATTATGCATGACATAATTGAGAACTATGTGAATGACATCTTAGGTAAATCAAAGACATCTGATGATCATATATCTATACTACGAATAATATTTGAGATAATTTATGAGTAAAACATTAGGATTAATCCAAAAACATGTGTATTTGGTGTTAATTTTTGAAAAAAAATTAGGCTTAACTATCTCTCATAGGGGCATTAAAGTTGACCCAACCTAAGTTTGTGAAATTATAGAAATGTCACCACCATACTCTACAGGGAAAAATTCAATCTATTAGATGCTTCATCTAAAAATTATCTAACAAATTCCATACATTTACACACTTACTAAAGATGGGTGTTGTGTTTTCTATTAATTGAGAGTGCTAAAAAGCATTTGATTAGCTTAAAGAATATCTTTCTAACCCACTTATTTTATTATTGACAATGCCAAACAAGCCATTTTTTATTTACCTATCAACAAATAAAAATGTCCTAGGGGCACTTTTGGCATATAATGATGAATAATAAATATATAATGTCATGTATTACCTAAGTTAAACATTGGTTGAGTATGAACATAACTATATTTTGATTGAAAATCCTTGTCTAGTAATTGTGTTCATAGCCTAAAATTTACATCATTATATGTTGAAAATAAAGACCATTTTTATTACTAAAATAGATCCACTCAAGTATATACTTTCTAAATCAGATTTATAGGACTATTGGAAAAATGGATCATGATATTGAGTGAGACTCAAATTGAATATACCAACTATAAATCCATTAAAGGTAAACTACTCATATATAGGCTTGTTAAAGCTCCTCTTCCATAAACTCAACCTCTTAAATTTGGACATCTAGATGAGGCCATTATGACCATTGAAGAAGTAGATGACTTCTTGAGACTAAAAACTATAATATGCACTTTTATGGATCATTCACAACTCTTGGAGCAAGTTCTAGAATATTATTTGTTACACCACAAGGGATCTCATTCCCAAGTCCTTTCATATTAAATTTTCATGTACTAATAAAATGTATAAGTATGAAGCAATCACTATAGGTATTTATCAAGAAGTAAAATAAAACATTCAATATTTATTGGTATATAGTGATTCTTAATAAATCATTAATCAAGTCATAGACCAGTACTAGACCTAAGATGAGAAGTTGGTGCCTTATAAAGATATGGTCAATATTCTCAAGTAATAGATTGCCAACATCTAATTTGAAAAAATACATCAGGCCAATAACAAAAAATATTGATTTTATGACCACTATTAGTTCCATGATTCAAATCATATACATGGTAATGGATTATCAATTTATTATTGAACATATCTTAGCTTTGGCACATGAACAATCAACCATCGAGATGGTTTGTGACATTTTTGGTCCCACACCTCCCTAGTACTTAGAAATATATGACTATCTTCAAAACCAAACCATGCCACCTAATTTATCATGTGAAAAACAAAATTACTTTACCCACAAATCCTCTTACTATACCTTACTTGGATATACATTGTATTTTAGAATCTATGATGGAACTCTGATTCATTTTTTACCTTTAGTAGAATCTACACTAGTGTGGATGGAAGTCCACAAAGGAGTGTGTAAATCCCACACTAGTTGATTAATCTTAGCCAAACTTTTATTACATACTATTATTACTATCCAATGATGGAATTAGATGCAACTACATATGTGAAGAGGTGTGTCAAGTGTCAGAATCATGTCAGTTTAATTTATACCCAAGCCAAGACACTTAAACCATTGACAACAATAAGGTCATTCTCAATGTGGGGACTCAACCTCATTGGGAAGATCAATCCCACATATTTAAATGGCCATAAACACATTTTTACTTCTACTAAATACTTCACTAAGTGGGTGGAAGCCATTCCCATCACTTATGTTAGTATCCAAGTTCATATTCAACCATATCATTTTTCGCTATGGCATCCCCTTAGACATTATATCTAATAATGGAAGAAAATTTAATAAGAAAGATGTGAAAGCACTTTGTTCTCAATACCATATCAAAAAACAATTCTCTACCATTTTCTATCTACAAGGCAATGACCAAGTTGAGGATTCTAATAAAACCATTATTAACATTCCAAAGAAGATTGCCAATAATGTTGGTTGTAATTATAATTTTCATCTATTTAATGCCCTCTGGGCATACCATACCACATTACATACTTCAATAGGATATACACCCTATTCACTTTTTTATGGAACTGAATCCATTCTTCCTATTGAGGTTAAGTTTTTTTTATTTGAATTTCATTTAAACATATCATCAATGATGAATACTATAAAGTAACTTGTGTGCAAGAGATAGACCTCCTTGATGGTAGAATTTTGGCCACTTTGAATAATCTTTAGAAATATTAGAATGGATTAAAAGGATAATACAATATGTGAATTAAGAATTATGAATTCAATCATGGTGACTTGGTGTTAAAGGAGAATTAGAAAAATATAAATTCTAAAACCAAGAAAAATGGAAAGTTTCAACCACCAAATTGGCTAGGACCCTATGTAGTTGTTGTTATTTATGGTTCTAGAGAATATAGGCTCACTACTTCAGAGGTATTTGAACTTGATGAACCAATGAACACAATGTAACTCAAATTTTTCTATGCTTTAGGTACTTAGATTATTATCTACAAGGATCATCTAAGTTGTTCCACATTATACCAATTCTTTGTACTATACCCCTTACCATTATACTATTCCCTTAACCATTCATTGGCCAATTAATTTTACCAAACCCCCTATCACATTTGTCCTTGGTTTTGATTCATTTGTACTTCAAGCAAATTCAATGGTTGATGACAATATCAATTCCAATAGTTGATTTGGAATCAAATGTTTGAATGGTAGTATATGAAAGTAATATGATAGTGGTCTTGGAAATTATATCCTTAATTTCTTATTACTTTCCCACCTTGTTATACTAATTATAACCACCTATGGTAAAATTAGTAACACTGAACCTTTTCCATTGTTTCCTAATTATAATCACCTATGGGAAAATTAGGGACAACACCGTTACCATGCATAATCACATCACCTTGCCATTTATATTTCCATTTACCTTGTAATTTTACCTACATATAGAACTTGTTGGTACTTAGATGAAAACCTTTTGTGATGATGGAACTATAGTGACTTGAGATCTTACGAGACTATGTAGGTAACACTCGATTCACATTGAGGTTAATTAATTCACCCCTCTATCATGCTCTCACTATTTTGTAAGAATTTTATGTTTGAATCCTCTTCTTATTTTTTAATGAATGCTCTTGACATTTTATCATCATCATTTTAGTTTTTAACACTCTTATTTTTTTGCAAGCAACCTAATCCATGATCTCACCATTTTATAGATTCAACCATTTTATATCTCATAATTCTTGATTGATTTGAGATACCTAAAAAATTACAAAAACATTCAAAATAGTTTTGAAAACCCTAAACATTTGTAAATATCTATAACATCCAAAAAATAACAAAATCATGAAAATAGGAATAGAATTTTTGTGTGAGATATAAAGTAATTAAAATTTTATGGGATGGTTCATCTTATTTGTTCATTTTATTTCTAGACCACCTTGGTATTTTTACTCCCATTTTTTGGGTAACTACATCAGCTTAAGGTTTATATGAACTATGTAAGAAGCACTTGGATACATGGGGTATCTCAGTTAATTTAGCCACACCTTCATTTTTTTTTACTACTTATTGATCTTAAGGATTATGGGACTCCTAAATATTTCAAGAGAAACCACTTGTGATTTAGTTTCCCCATCCTTATTGGCCTTAAATCATATGGTCTAGCTATTTTATGAGTTGCGAGCATTATGTAATCAAATTTGATACACTAATGACCACTTGGATTTATCTTACACTCTTTCTATTATGTGAGCTCACTCTCATTCCAAGCCTTATATATAGTAGACACTATGAAATACCAATTTAGTTAATTTGTGGATACTCATCTCTTGACTTTTAGTGTGGTTTTAGCCTAAACAATACTCTTACACTTGTGCGATTTGTTTGTGTTGATGTTTTCATGATTATGAAATGTCATCCCCTCTTTTCTCATACACTCTCCATTTTGTGGGATCATTAATATTTTCTTCCACATGTTAATCATGTTTTCTTATCATCCATTTTCTTCTATCCCATATCTTGGGAGAACTACATTTGGCCTAAATTTTACATTAGATCTTGTGTCCATAGAATTTCGTAGGTAGTATTCACTTGCCTAGTGCATTTGGATTTAGCTCAGCTACCTCTTCATTTTCTTCTATTCCCCCCATTTTGTTTGTGTTTTTTTCTAATCTCATATATCCTAGGGGAAATATATGTGCCATCTTATTTGTTTGTTTATCTCCTCTATCCTAGGCACAATGTTTGTCATATTGTTTGTGTCATTATTTCCCTAAAGCCGAGGGTAACCATTAGTGTTCTTCTCCTATATTATTTTACTAGTGTCACCTTATCATCAAGAGTAAAACTTATATTATACATACATAAATAATTTATTTTATATTTACACTAACATTATGATTAACCATTATTTGTGCATTATTGTTTGCTTAGCCTAGTGTAGAATATTTTGTTTATTGCATTTTTTTCTTTGGATTATGTAGTTATTTTGATTGTTTTTTTCACTTTGTTTATTTTATCTTTTTTTGTTTTCTTTGTTCATCTGTTTATTTTATCTATCTTTATTTGTTTTTTCTGTATTATTTATTTATACCATGTTTGTTTGTTTATTGGTGTTTTATTTGTTTGTTATTATTCATTATTTTTTAATGTTTATTTAATTGTTTGTTTATATGTTATTTTGTTTATTTGTAAATGTTTTGTTTATTAGTGTTTTTTAATTATCCTTATTAGTGTTTTGTTATGTTTTATGTTTTATTATTTTGTGATTATTTTGTTCATTTTTGTTTATCAGTTTTGATTGTTTTTTTATATAATTTGTTTATATTTTGGTTTTTTATGTTGTTTGTTCATTTCTATTTTTTTTGTATGGTGTTAGGTTTTTTACATTTTATTTGTTGTGTTTGTTTATTTATGTTTATCTATTTTTTTGTTTTATTTATGCAAAAACAAATCCCAAACTTTGAAAAATCCTAAAATGACAAGGTCCCTATGATCAACTCTAACTCTATGTGTCCTGGGGCCTATAGTTAGAGAATTCATTAGTGTCCCTAGTGGCTATGGTGGTGGTGGTCATGGTTGATAAACAAATTGGCTTGAGGCACTTATAATTTGAGTCTTAGTTTAAGATTGACCAAACTTGCTCACTATCCTCTATACATCCCATAACTCAAAAGTAACAACCTGATGATCCCTAGGAACAATAGATTCATAAGCTCATCTATAATATGATGCCATGCATTTTTATTAAAGGCACTCCAAACCTATCTCTGATAACCTTGTATGTGTAATGGCTCCTTGAGATTCATATTTTTCCCACCTTGACCTATCCATAGTAGCTAATGCCTAATCTTATTCACTAATGGCCTAATCTCTCTTAGTAGTGAGTTAGATATACACCTTAAACATCCTAGTTATATTGGCCTTGAACTAATTGATCATTATTTTAATTTGAGTCATATCATCATCCCTCATGTCTAGGGTGCTTTTTAAATCAAATAATTGATGTTGTAACCCTATAATCTCCTATACCTGAGCAACAATATTTTGATCAAGCATGCTAGTGTCTTTACCTATCATATTCATGTCATAAATACATATATTTCCTAGGTCAAATTGTGTACTAAAATTCCCTACCTAACTTAAGATAACCTATCAACTTACACAACTATCAAGCAAAGATCTAATATTACACATTTAGCCCTCCATCTCCATCTCCATTTGGCCCTCCATCTCCATATCCTCTACCATCCCCCCATAAAAACCATCATCATAATCATCATCCCAAACCTCACCACCACTCTCTTACTAGGTATTTTTACTTTTGTTTGAGGTCTCGGCCTCCATTTCCTTGATTTTCATAGGTACATGTCCCCTACCAAAACTAGAACAATCAACCTCAAAGAACATACATGTACCCACCAGTGTATTTAAGATGGAGTAAACACTACATTCATGGATCCTCCTGCATAGGCCCCAACTAATTGTGTTACATTGATGTGTTGGAGGATTTTTAATGATGTCTCCAAGGTGACCAATGATGTTGATGAGGTGTCATATGTGCTAGAATGACAATGACAAAGTGTGCTTTAGTGTTCTTGCATATTTATTCAGTGTTTGACATAGATAGGTATATGCTGGATGTTATTAATGGTATGGTAAATTTATAGAAACCCTATGGGTTGTTATGATTTCTTATAATGATTATGGAAGTGAAAGGAATTCATCATATTAGTCATATGAGTGTCTAGGTTCAAGCAGTCATCTTGGCAAACAAAGCTAAGAAAGTAGTTTTATGATGTAATATTTCACATGTGTGAAGGTTTTAGGAGTATTTATATACATGGATAGATTACACTATGAAATTTTATCATGTGATTCAAATTTTAGGTCATGAGGTTGAGCATAGAAAAATTTATTAAGGTGCAAAGTTGGCCTTCTAGGTAGATTGCAGTGGTTTCTATACTTAACCAAATTTACAAAATGAGATATAATGGTGAGAATTTAATCAAGAGATAAATATATATGGTGAGAATTAAATATAACTATATAAATATCTAATGAACACATTATATTTTTAGATAGTGATCCAATTGTGCATATCAAGTCAATAAGTTAGCAAGGTGCTCAAAATGCATGTGGGCCTACCAAGTGGATTGATCTCAGAATCAAGGATATAATATCATTGATGAGTGGTGCAAGATAAAGACCAGGATACTCCAAAATATATAAATGGAGTGAATTTATTAAAAAATTATAGGGGACATGAGATGAAAAAATGTGTTTGAAGCTTTCTTCTTTAAACACTAACCATTAGAATTTAAATTATGGTAGAATTGGAGCATATGGTAGAATTTAATGGTGGTGTAAAAGGAAAATTTGTAGAGGATTTAAAATGATATAATAAAAAAAAAATTTGATGTTTGAATATCTATATATATGCATTTATTATAGTTATAAGCTAACTATTTGTTTGTTCACAGTAGAGAACAATGTTTGAGTAAATTATGCATTTACATAAGAGTGCTTTGGCAAGATTAACCACCTTAAGATGTATTAAGGGTAATGTATATTGTATCCATGAATTTTAAATTAATATTATGTTCTTAATTTTATTTTTTAAGTTATAAATGGGTAATAGGTCTTCATGATAAATATAAGGGCTACTTAGGCCTAATTGAAAGGCATAGTTGCTTAAGTGTGACCCATGAATGGTATGGTCGACATGTAAGGATGGTATTGATATATGTGTTATAATTATATAAGTCTTAGGGGTTAATACAAGTATTATATCTGACCTATAAGTTGATATTCATGAAGACTCTATAAATATTGAAGACTAAGTTAATGGTTTCAAGACATATGTATGGATGTTTTGAGAGTGTAAAAGATAGAGATGAAGAAAAGAGATAAAAGGGGAGTGTGTTTAGTGGATGGAATAAATTAAATAGTATATTGAGGATGAGATAAGAATATTATAGTAATCCAAGAGGGGTGTTTAGATTCATTTATTGTATGATCAAGATTGAGGGTGTGTAGATGGAAAAAAGAGACTTGTGAAGGCTGTGAGTGCCATGTAGATGTCTTGAGAGGCAAATCAGAGTGTGTATTAAATGTATGACCTTGTGATCATAATTATAATGTTGAATTTATAGGTTTTATGCATGACAAAAGTGAAGGTGTGTAGATTTATCTAAAAGGTGTTTTTAGATGCCTTGTTTGTGTGTGAAGGTTTAAATGAGTGAGGAGGATTGAAGGAGGTTATTTTGTAGGGTTTCTCCATCAAATTGAGAAGAAATCAGAGTTTTATATTTATTCATTTCATATATGTCATGTTGATGTTCAACATCTTAGGCAAGTTGATGCTTATCATCTTTAGGGGTTGGTGTTCCTTGTAAAGTGGGTGCTTCACTAAAGTCTCTTGATTGTAATCATCTTATAGGATAATTAGTCCATGTGTTTGTAGGTTTGAGAGTGGAATTTCTCCCCCAAGAAGGTTTATCACATATATCTTATGTTATGTTTCTTATATTTCATGTTCATTGATATGAGTGGGTTATTTTCTTCTTGATTTCTTATGGTGTATGACTAAGGGTTTAAAATATTTAGATTGAAGTTTTGAAATATCTTGATTCACTAATTCACCCCCCACCTTAGTGATTGTACCTCTAACATGATGTAACTCACTATTGCCTTGTTCCTTAGAATAACAAGAGTATCTCAACTAACCTCCTACATAACATGAGTAAACTATCATGACCCCTTGATTACATCCTATGTAAAGTTGAACTCCTTGAGTACCTGATCAAGGTGGTAATACTCTATGATATGGGATTTTATCCTATTAATAAAACATATATTAGTCATAAAGCCCATGTACCATCCATCCATGAACCACTATAGTTAATAAGTGATGTATGACCTCCAAATGAATAAATATGGTGTTAGTTCATTGAACATTTCATGATAAAAAGGGATGCCTCCTTTGTGCCCATCCTTATTAGTGCTTGTTTGAACCTAACCATATGCTATTGGATATTTGGGATCTCATAATTTGTATATCCTAATTAGTTTCTTGATACAAATATGTTCATATCCTTAGACCATGAGAAGCACGTAAGCTCTGATACAACATCCACATTAGTACACTATCATGTGAAGGTCTCTATACAACTATGCCAAAATAATTGGTTCCTAGGAAAAATGTGTTGAGTCCTCTATCATGTTCCTAATGATGCCACCCAAGCCCATATGGAAATATCTACAAATCTTTCTAGGTAACAAGATGCCACTAATATTGACCATAAGAACAAAAATCTCTTCATGAATCATAGATAGTGGTGATGGATCCCCAAAAGGTAAATCATTTGGTCAAATGTATGTATAAGTCTCATTGAGGTGTATGTTGAGCATATGATAGGTATATTCAAGAGTGATAGTGGCCTCTCTAGTCAACAAGTGAAAGGTTTGTGTCTCATTGTGCTAGTGCTCCACTAATGTACTCAAATGAACTCGATCAGCCTAGATAATTGACATCCATGCCATGTCATGCAGATCAAACATCTAAAGGAATCCTAACATGACATAAATCTAAATTTATGGGGTTAATAAACAATTTACTCATATCTATATTAGGTAATAATAGCCAATTTCTCATGTAATCAAAAATTTATCATCATCTTAACTACATGTAGCTACATGAGCTTAAGCCTAGCCTATTCAATCTAATTGAACCTCTTTCAAAGGTTGGACCCATTATAGTCATTTAAAATAAATTATTTTTGGCTTTCAAATTAAATATAATAATTTCCCTAAATTAAATCTATCGATGAGGTGATTTTTCATGTTTTTAGTTGAAAGTGTTGTTTTTCATTTTCAAGAAAATAGTGACTTCACCTAAAAATGGTTGAAATTGTAATTTTAGTGAATTTTACACTTTATTGGCATTACCACCATTTCTAAAATGGTGACTTTGACTAAATTTATTATTTTCCTTGGTGAAGATGTCATTTTCCCTACCATGAAAATGGTGACTTTGCAAATTTTCAAACCAAAACACATAGTACATATTAATTAATGATAATTAATAACCTAATTGAGTTTATATACTAATTCCCCAATATGTGGTGGTTACATGTGATCCCTCGCTCACTCTAATATGTGTCATTAGGGTCCTCAATGGTCCATTTTATCTCAATAATGTGCACAAAAAAATAGAGCTCAAATTATCAAAAGGTTAGGGGTGAAAATGAATTATTTTCACCCTAGTGGTGAATATATAGAAAATAACTTGAATTTTCACCCCTAGGTCTTATAATTCATTAGATGCACTCTAGGAAGTGTATTTTTTACATCAAGGGTTATTTTTTTCATGCCATTTGATCTTAAATTCCTTATTTTATGGTTTTATTATAGATAAATAAAAAAATTAGTCCTCCCTTGAGGCTCATTTAACAACACAATTTTTCAATCTATATCCTGTGTTTCTTTAATTATGTTTATTAGAACTCACATTTATAATAAAATTTTGTTTTTATCCTTTTCCATATAATCATAAATATATTTTACATATTTATTTCATAAACTACCCTTGACAATTTGCTTTTTCATGGCAAATTCTTTTTTCAATCAATTAGTGATGTATATCTTACCTTTCTTGGGCATTTATGTTTTTAATCGCTCGATATGAACAAGTGAATGATTATAACCACCTCTAGGAAAATAATTATGTTTTCAAAAAAATTAATGATTATAAATACATATGTTGAAATCATTATTTTTGTGTCTTTTATTAATTATTAAAACCATCTTTGGGCAAATCATTATTTTTAACTGCTCCACCTGCTCTTTTGGGGAAAATGCTTGTGTTATTTAATATAAATGCATTTGGGAAAATAATTTCTTACCATTCCATTACTAATTATAAATACCTTAGTCAAATTAGTGTCTCCAAATCCATTCCTATTTATAACCACCTTTGGGTACATCAATATCTACCCATTACCCTACTACAGAAACTATTCATGACACTGCTTATAACCACCTCTAGCTAAACTAGTGTCACACCCTTCATTATTGATTATAAAAACCTTTAGGAAAATTAGTAACTCTAAAACCATTATTGTTTATAATCACCTTTCAAAAATTCAATAACTGCACCCCATTGCCACTAGATCATGTTGTTTTCTTCATTTTGAGGGAATGTTTAATGACTCTATTTTGCCACCTGCTCCCTCAATGGGGCATCAAGGGATTATTGAATAAACTTTGGGCCATGAACAATTTAGATTAGCATATTTTTATTCTTTTAAAAAAAATTATTTTTCTTATGTCTTTCAATTCCTTTTAAAATAGGGGTAATCTATAGACACTAGATTTTGGCCACTTTCATACCTAAATTGAGATTCAATTCAATTTCTAGAAAATGACACATTTTAAGCCTAGAAATCACCTGAATTGCCCAAATTCATCCACATAATGGATTTATTTCTTATAAATGTGACAAGTCTAGTTTACTTATCGTATTACCTCGTACGCATGAAAAACCTAGTTCAATTTTAACCCTAATCAAATTATGACTTAGTAATTTGACACTTTTGGCTTATCAATCTATTAATTCATAAACATTTTAAATGATTTACAAAATTAAAAAAAACACTAATAAATATTAATTACATTTTAAATCTTAATTAACTTTCCTAAACAAAAATTCTAAATCAAATTAATGAATCTCATTTACCAAGAAAGGAATTTTTATCCAAATATGAAGTTGAATGTCAAAATAAATAATAAAATGGTTTATTATTTCCTAAATATTCTAAAAAATATGATTCAAACCTCACAAATATCTAAAGTGTGTTGTCATGCCTCATAAATATTTGAAATTAAGGTGTCAATTTTTCATGACTTATTTGACCCCACTAAAGGTTATCCTAACTCAAATTAGGTTAATTTAGAATCAACAAAACTTATAATTTCACCTAGCCTCCCTAGTGTTAGAGTTATTTATTTAATATATAAATACAAATCTATACACCATATGCCAATAATATTTTATTTGTGAGGTTATTATGTTGGAATACCTTCTTAAAGCCTTTGAGAGTAGTGTTATAATTCTTAATTTATGCCAAGCTTCACACCAAGACACAAGTGACTATTGGAGAGATGATACCACCATGGAAGAGAATTTATATAAGACTCAAATCATCATAGGCCAAGCATGAACATCCTTATGCCAACAAGTAATCATCAAATTCGACAAAGGAGGTAGAAAAATTGTATTGTCTTTATCTTTATTTTGTTATCTTAATTATTATGTTATAATATTTCTAGTTCTTAGGAAAGGATGTTTAATCCTATTGTAGCGTTATGCTTGATTTTTTGTCATTTGGATTAACAAAGGACTAATTTACATTTTTTTTACTCTTCAAACACCTAAGGTACGCAAATAACAACAAGCATCATGTTCACTACCCTTCAACCTCCCAAAATATAAATCATATGTACACATTATGAGAGATACATGATGTAAAATAAATGAAAATATTCCACACGTCATGATAATAGTGACTTGTAACCATGGACTGCTTGTAGAATTTTAAAAAAAATATGAGGACTATAGATTCAAAATTTTGAAGTGATAGTAGTGGGATGCATGTCATAATTTAATTTACCACACACCTAATATGATAAAAAAAATCTACATGTAGCTATTAAAATTTCATGACTACAAATTAATCATAGGTTAAAATGCGTCTAACTTCTGATGACCTCGTAATGGGCACAACTAAGAAATTGAATTGATAGATTTGAGAAATGTGAGTATGTGGAGTAACTAAATATTTCCACTTGGAAAACATAAACACACTATAAATTTGGAAAAACATTAAACTAGGAAAACACAATCTACATGGTATGTAAGAAGCGACTTAATTTTCTTGGTAGCTTATATAATTTGTGGGATTAAAACACATGGATGGATCAAGTCTAATCTTTGATAAAATCATGAATAAGAAATTAAATCAATGTACAATGGGAAAAAAACATTCGCCTAAGTTGAAAATTCCACCCTTCATAGTTAGTGGATGTGAACAAGTAAATTGAGTGTGTCACCCAAATATATAAAGTATTTAATTAAAATAAAGTAAATTTCATTTCTCAAAGATTACATTCAAATAATTTCATTATTAGATGAAATCTATTATGAAGAACACATAGATATATCTATTTTTCAATGAAAAAATTATAAAGTCCATAAGAAGAGAAATTATTAAACATGTATAGAAATGGTTTATTATATCTTTTCACATGACACACGTCAAGTATTAATAGACATCATGTTTGCTTAATATTAATTGGGCTTGTGTTTCAAACATTATAGTATTATCTCAGATGAATTATAAAGGATGAGACCAATACTAGATTAAAATATTACTTCCTTAGTAAACATGAACCATTTAGACAATCCAATAGCTCTATAAAAGGTAGGAATTCATCAAGAAACTTCTAAACCTAAGGTATTTCCCTCCACTAATATTTTTTAAAATGTTTTCTCTAGAAATGTATACTAAAATTTCATGATTTTATCCTTAAGAAAATGAAATGATTTTTTTTTTTGGATTTGGATATATAAGTATACTTATAGTTCCCCTAACTTACAATGATTTACAATGATACAGTAGTTTAAAATTGGATTAGTTACCATAAATTATTGTAAGTTATCAGATATTGATCTAAGGACCATAGCCATTGAATAAATATATAAGATGTAGATAAGACTTGTATTATATTATTCATGCTCAATGTTAGAATAGGTATGGATCTCATTAATACATTATATATATATATATATATATATATATATATATATATATATATATATATATATATTCATGGACATTTCTCATGTAAAAAATCTATGTGTGCCTTTGTTATCCATTATTATCAAATACAACTAAGTCATAGCCCTATTGTAAATAATTTATTTGAATTTGAAATAACAAGTCATGGGATTAACATAAGTAAAAAATGTATATGATATCTTAATTGGTTTGTGGAGCTTATGTAACAATCATATTTGATAGAATTCTACAATGGAATCATGCCTCTAGGAACATAGTCCATCTCTACTTTTAAAAGTTATCGGCTAATAAATTCATGAATTTTATTGAAGATATTTATGATTATTTCTACCCTCCATTATACCAAACCATTAACTAAATAAAAATTTCAAAACTCTTTAAAGAAATAATAAGATTAATTTTAAGCATGGGAGCTTATTAGTATTATCTAGATTTTATAATGATATAGATTGAGGTAATCCCAATATCTTCTCTAATGTTACCTAGATATCTACACAAAAACTTTGAAAATAACTAGATTGCATATCATATCCTCTATGTGATTGGTGGTATGTCTAGAATAAACACATAGGACATCATTAAATTTATCTTACAATGATTTTAGGTAATGGGATCCCAAAGGTGTTTTCAAGGCAAATCTTAACTGAAGAGAAACATATCTATAATATATAACCATGATTTAATCATTTTTGGGAATATTGGAGTCTTATTTCTAATTTAGTTAAGGGTCTAAGCTAATTAAATCATTAAATAATATTACAATAATTAAACTACTAATTTTCATAATTTAATTGTACTTTGAACCTTTCTATAAATAATAATAAATGTGCGTAAAATAAGACTTAGCTAAAAACTGACTGAGATGGTTGTTGTAAAGTCTAAAATTCACTATCCAGGACTAGGACAATGTCACAACTCAAACTCTAGCCTTCATTTTATGAGAAAACAAGAGTGTTGAAATAAGACACCTTGGGGTCCAATGCTATAGTCATCTTCTATCTATATTCTCTAGGAGACCTAAGCGTTTTAGGTTTTGTTCACTATGTCTATATGAACCTACCTATAAAATTTTGATTGCTAAATGTTAGTGAAACCCCATATAGAGCTGATTTAGTCTTAAAACCTTAGACTCCATTATGCTTTAATAGAATTTGAGAAAGAGTGGGGGTTAGTGTGTGTAAAATGCACTAAACATGTATCCACACCCCTTGTGTGGGAACACTACCTACATACCAATACTTTAAAGAGGTATCAAGCCATATGTAGTTCTCCCACTTGATGTGCTTTATGAAATTGTGTGTATGAAGATGCAGAATGTTAAAATTGGGTGTTTTTGAGGTGGCTATGGAATGGTGTAAGTATTATAATAAGTTTGTAGATGTATTGGATGGTTATATGCAAAGAATACGGAAATATGCCTAAATAGTTTATCTTATATTCTTGTTTATTTTGTGATATTTTCCAACCCCTTATAAATAAACTTTGAATGGGATTTAATAGAGATATGTTGGTCATGTGTTAAATGTATTTGTGTTAGGCTGATAATAATAAGGCTAGGAACAAAAAGGAAATGACCATTGGAGCTAAAAATGCACTTAGACAAGAGTGTTAAAAATGGACACCCTAGGTTGCATTTCTATAGTCCAAGTTGGATGCTATTGTCTTGAGAATACGAGACCTAAGGGGATGGATTTTTCATAGGAAAAGCTACTTGGAAGAGATGGAATCAGTATTTGGAAGGTTACAGATGACTAGGACTTAGTGAAAAGATGCCTATGAGGGTCATGAGAGTAAGTAAAGGGGGCCTATGGGTTGGGTGTCACAAGCCACAATCAAATTAAAAAAATTTACATTTTATATGACTATATTTACGCCCCTTTATTCTAGTGATACAAAAAAGTGAAATACTAATATAAAGGAAAAATAAAAAGCATACCTGAACTTACTTGTTAGGGTGAAGCTCATAAAGCTGTGTAATGTTAGATGTACATAGAGAGAGCACATTATGAAGTGTAAATATGCAAGAGAAAATAATAAGTAGATTATTTATGACTAGATACACTATATCTAAAATAAGAACATAAAAATTTGGGTAAGAAAGAGAGGAAGAGAAAGGAATGAATATACCTCATCGGGTATGTGAACCAATACAAAACCTATTGTGATGATGAGTGATGCTAGATAATGATGAGTAATGTTGGGTATGTGTTGTACCAAGAGTAATATTTCAAATAGAGCTAAGTGCTCAATTCCTTGAGAGTGGATCAATAATTCAAAGGTGTCACTTTGGCTCCATCATCATCCATTAAGTGAATCTAGGTGATCATGCATGTGCTTATCAATGTTTCTACCATGTGTCCAAATCCTTTGAGTAGGTGGCTCAAGAATACAAAGGCTAGCTACTCATTTAGATCCATCATTCACCACTAAGTGAACCTATAAACTGATACCAGTATGAATGTGTTCCATATAGGATGGCTCTTGAAGCCCATAAATTCTCTATAATCTAACAATGTGTTATATATCATTGAATGTGTATTATAAACTAGACCAATCTTGGCCCACTCAAAAAAAGTGAAAATTAGTCTTGTATGAAATCCATTCTAAAATTGGGAAACAGGCTTATGTGGAAGCAACTCAGAAATATGGAGGTTAGGCTTTTATGAAAGCCGCTCTAAAATGATGCCAACCACTTGTAGATGCAATAAGGCATGCAACTGATGAGAATTCCTAGGTAATAAACTAAACTCATATAGAAAAGAATTCAAATGTGTTATGCACATTTCCCCCAATCACTAGTGTCTACAACATGGATTCTAATATAGAAGTTATACCAACTACCTAATCTAAAATTAGAATCAAGAGCCATCATGTCATGTATGATGCCCCTAATATCTAAATTTTCTATGAATGTCTATACTAAAACTACTACATTTAAACTAGTCTATTGTGATAAATATATAGCTAAACCTACTTTTTGTCTATTTTTAGAAAATGTGATTTTTTTCTATTTGGATAGGAGTGCCAAAAATGGACACCTTTCTATCCATATTTGTAGTCCAATCTTGGCACTATTACCCTAGGCTAATTTTTATGATTGTTCCATACTTTTCACTATCTTCTTGGTCTGTTCTACCTTGTTTGAAGTCTAGTTGCTATTCTGGGTGTTCTAAAGCTGATTTGTTGACTGGTAAGAGCTCTGATCTCTACCATAAAACCCTTATTTATTTTCCCATCTTCTGAGGGTAGGAATGAAGACCCTATAATGACTATCCTTAGAAGAAAGAGCCCTGTAAGTGTGTTATACTAAAAGAACACATGTTATAGTAATGATAATTGACAATATATCTGAATATATAACATGGTTTTTTAATGGAGATTGTTAGATAAATAGGAGTATGCCTAGATAGATATAACAATGTAATAAAATGTGTAATATAATGAACTTGAACTAGAAGTCTAGTTAGTTGTTAGTTTTTATTTATTAGGTGTTAGGTTTTAGTTGTTAAGGAGGGATGGAGCATGATGTCCATCATGGCATTCAAGAAAGCAAGGTAATGGATGATGTAGATCATGGCATTGCAAACAATTGAAAAGAAATTAAGAAATAAGCATACAAGGAAAATATAAAGAATCATACAAGAGTGACCAAGGGACCAACCAAACAAGGGACATGGGTACATGTCACTCAAATTATAAAGCAGACATACAAGGCATGTTCAAATGCCACATACACATACAATTGAAAACAAGCAAGGATGGCTTGAAAGCCACAATCACATAAAAGAGTAAAATCAAAGGACATTATAAAATGTCCTAAGGCACACACAAGAATAGAAGAAAATAACATTATAAAATGTCCTAAGTCACATATATGAGATAAATTATGAACTGATAAATGCAATCACATCTAGCTATGAAAAGCAAGAAAAGAAGGTATGTAAATACTAGAAATAAAGTCACATCTAAATAATAAAATCAAGAAGTGAAATTATGTAAGACATATAGTAAAATACTAGGTATATGATAAGAAATACATAAATTCTATATACTAGTGAGATGTCAATAGAGTAATCTATTTAAGCTAGTAAGTAATATATATCAACATGATAAATAAAATATGTGATGTAGGAATGACATAACCTGGATGGTGTGGTCATGTAGAAGATGTTGTTAGGTGGTAGATATATTGATATGTGTCTCAAATGTAGAATTAGGATGCCCCCTCAATAGGTAGAGTGAAGTAATCAAGGATTTGGATGTCACTACACACACTCAAATAAGTTTAAGTGAAGCATGGTAATGTAGATAAATCAACAAACAATAAATTAGAACAAAAAATGTAAGTCTAGCATTGTAGTAGAAAAGTAAATCATGAATGATGCATATAATTAATTTTTTTATTTTAAAGTTATTTGAATATATATATTTTTTGAAATGTTATATTATTTTTTAATATTGATATAAGCTATGTATAATCAATCATGAGAAGACTATGTACAAGTGAGAAAAAATAAACTATGTATAAGTAAGGTTGAGAAGAGATGATACTAACTGATGAGTCTCATGGAAGGCTCCTTATCATGGTGTCCTATATCAAGGAGATGGATCATGTGTGTTCATGAAGCATAATGAAAGGGCTAAGACTATAACTTGAAATCTATGTATGTTGTAGATGATCTAAAATATTTGAAGTAGAAACTAATTGTGGGATCCCCTTGTAAATCTAAGAAGTGGATTTAACTATAGGGCTCTTAGTGACCCATTTGGTAGTAGGAAAATCTCTATGAACATGTGCTCTATGTGTAGAGGCATAATACGTTAATGATAATGCTATGGGTGTGAACACTATAAATGGAAGCTATCTATAGTTATGAAACTATGGTTACTCTAAAAGATACCTCCATGGAAGTATATGAACTCTCTATGTTAGTGATGGAGGCCTTGATTGTGTCTAAATATGAACTAGAAGAAGAACTAAAACTAGTGGTTGAATTTAAATTAGTGAATGCAAAGTAGAATATGTCTCTAAAGTGGGGAGTGATAACTTTTATGGAACTCCACCAACTATAATAACTTGATTGGCATGAATTAATTTCACACATCTATGAACTGTATAAGGTACTAATCAAAGTTTTTGAATCCATGGTTGACCAAGTAACATATCAAAAACTCTTACACTGGGAATAATAGTAAATGGTGTGACCATGTGTGTTGGACCAGCCTACAGAGGAAGTAAAATCTCACCCAATGAACTCTGTATGTGCTCACTAAAGCCACTGATAACTATTTCCATCAAGGTAATATCATGCTCTGAATATCCCAAATTCTATAGTAATGTCATAGTGCACATGTTCACAATAGGTCCATTGTATATGATAACACTATGAATACAATGATTATCAATTAAGCTCTAATAGAGAGTGCATGATAATGTGAATCATCCTCAACTATCTCCTACTCTAAGAAGGAGATCAAAGGTCTAGTGAATAGTCTAGAATTTTACACACCAATCATATTGTTCAAAGGATGTGACTCAATTGAAGGTGCCCTATATGTATCTAGTGGGGGATGTGCATGATATGCATGTGGAACCCCTAATGTATCTCTTGTATCTTTTTTAGAATTCTATGGGAAAGGATCTATAAATAGTTTCAAAGCTTTATCCTATGTTTTTTGTGCTTGAGGAGGCTCAACTAAAATTTCAAGATCAATAACATTTCCATCTATCAAGTCCTATATCTTATGTTTCAAATTGATGAATTTGTTGTGTGGCTTAGTGCCATATGAAAATAAAAAAATACATTCAAATCATATCCTCATGGAAGAGGCTTTATTAGATCAACTTCTTGAATAAGAGGGAGAGATATGATATTACATTCTAAAAGCTACTATAAAACTCTAGCTGGAGATACTAGTAGATTAGAAAATGTTCACCAAGGAGGTGCTGATAAAACCACTTGTTGAGGGGGATCTAAAGCTACATTGACTATAGGTTGATTCTAATTCTTACTATCATTGACCTTTATTTTATATAGGACTTTGTTGTTACTAATTTTTTATATACTCATGTACTTGATTTTGTTGATTGAAATTACTTTGACTTCCCTTTCCTTTAGTGTATGACATAACTCAATGAAGGAAGAGAACCTTTTAAATATTATTGATTCATGTAAGGATGGTAGAAGAATCTATTTTAAGAGTTCTTGTAACTCTTGATCAACCATGGGGATATTAATTTTAGCCAATATAGTCTTATATCAAATAACATAATCTATGAGATGCTCATTTGAACTTTGTTTCTATTGTGCAACTTAGGCATATGAAACCTTATCACCAATGTTGATGTAGAAATGAGATAGGAACATATCTACTAAAGGATTGAATGCATTTCCAAATTAATTTTATAGAATATAGAACCAATATAAAGCATTATCATTTAGACTCCATGAAAATAGCTTGGTAAGTATCTAGTCATTTGCCACATAGTCCAATCATGTTGCATGAAAAGCTCTCAAGTGTGTCTCTGGATAACCCTTGCCATCATATAGAGTGAGTTTGGGTTGAATAAAAACTTGTGGTAAGGGTATGTAAGTAATGTGACATGCCAATGGTTTATGAAGTAGAGCATAAGAATCCAAGGCCTATGTAGGTCTAGAGGCACCTTGCTTAAGATGTAGCACCTTGGATTGAAGATATTTTATCTCTTGCACAAGGGCTGTTACATTAAGAGAAAAAGATGTACTAGTTGTAGTTGGTGGTGGCATAGAGGTAGGTTGGGATACTATAGGGGGTTGTTGAGACATAGTTGCCCCCGTAGTATGACTTAAAACTAGTTACTCTATGGTTTGAGAAGATTAACCATTGTTCATTTTATATTTCTCTTCTTGTAGCATTTTAAACATGTCATCTTGCATATCAGGGTGTCTAATTAAAAGTTCTTGGACTTCCCTCTTATTATTTTCATCAAAACTGGTGTATTGGATCATTATTAAGGTAGGAAAACAATTTATAAATTGATTGAAATTTTTGTAATAATTTGTAATAATCAAGGTGTTGTAAAAGGAAAGTACCAAATATAGGAGATGTAAAGTCCTAAAAATAGCAAATTGGAAAGTGCATAAAAAAGATACAAAGATCAAAAACATGTAAGGTGATACCTCAAAATTAATAGGACCTAATATATGGAACTAGGATTTTGAAAATGATATATTCATAAATTACTAAGGAATTTTAATATTTAATGTTAAATTTTTATGATAATATGTAGGTAAAAAATCAAAAAATTATCAAAAAAATCTTGATTGGAAGGGACCTATTATGTGCAACTAAGGTTTGTAGAAAAAATAATTTTTGAAATTACTATAGAATTTTAAAATTTGATGCTAATTTTTTTTTTTAAATATGCAAATAAAAAATAAGAAAATTAGTGGAAAATTCTTGATTTCAAAGGACCTAGTGTATGCAACTAGAATTTAGAAAAAAATATTTTTTCAAAACTACTATGTAATTTTAAAATTTGAAGTGAATTATTAATTTAAATATGCATGTAAAAAATTATAAAATATTTTTAAAATTAGCAATAGATTATTCCTAAGGTTTCTAGGGTTTTTGTGTGCAAAATAACCTAGTAAATTCAACTAGGGTTTTAAATTAATTATTTTTAAAATTACTATGAAATTTTAAAAATTTAAATTTAGGATTCTAATTTAAATATTTAGGAAAAATCAAAAAAATATTGGAAAAAAATTAGAAGGAATTTTCCCTAGGGTTTTTGTGGACAAATGAAATAAGTCAGGTTCACCAAATGATTTAACAATTTTTGGAAATATTGGAGTCTTATTCCTAATTTAGTTAAAGGTCTGAGATAATTAAATTATTAAATAATATTACAATAATTAAGTTACTGATTTGTATAATTTAATTATAATCTGGCCATTTCTATAAATAACAATAAATGTGAAGAAAATAAGACTTAGTTGGAAATTGACTGAGATAGCTATTATAGGGTCTAAAATTCAGTATGCAGAATTGGGATAGTATCACAAATCAAAATCTAGAATTCATTTCTGAAAGGATAGGAGCCTAGAAATAGGACACCCTAGGGTCTAGTAATATAGCCCTCTTATGTCATTGTTGTCTAGGAGACCTAAGCTTTTTAAGTTTCGTTCGATGTGGTTGTGTGATCCTACTTATGAAATTTTGACTACTAGATGTCTATGGAGCTACCTATATAGTGGATTTAGTCTTAAAACCCTAGACTCCATTGTGCTTTGACAAATTTTGGGAAAGAAGGGGGCAGTGTGTGTAATATGCATTAAACCTATATCCACACCGCTTGTGTGGGCACATTGCCTACATACCAATACTTCGAAGAGGGATCAATCCATATGTAGTTCTCCCACTTGATATGATTTGTGAAATTATGTATATGAAGATGTAAAATTCTCAAACTAGGTGTGTTTGAGGTGGATAGGGATTGGTGTAATGATTATAATAATTTTGTGGTTATATTGGATGGTTGTATGCAAAGAACAGGGAAATATGCTTGAGTAGTCTTGATTGTATTCTTTCTTGCTTTGTGATATTTTCCAACCCCTTATAAATTAATTTTTAATGGGATTTATAGATACCTATTCATCATGGGTCAAATGTATTCATTTTAGGCTGAAAAGAAGAAGCATAATAACCAAAAGGAAATGACTATTGGAGTTAAAAACACACTTAGATAGGAGTGGCAGAAATGGACACCCTAGAGTCTAGCACTGTAGTCCAAGTTGGGTGTTATTATCCTAAGAGTACGAGACCTAAGAGGTGGATTTTTCATGGGAAAATATGCTTGAAGGAGGTAGAATCACTGTCCGTAATGTAATGAATGATTGGGAATCAATGAAAATATTCCTATGAGGGTCATGACAAGAAGCAAGATGGATATATGGGTTGGGTGTCATGAGCCACACTCAAGTTACCAATTTTCACATTATATATGACTCACAATAAATTTTATGATAGGTTATGTGTTTCAATGTCCTATGATGATTCACATCATACATATGCATACATAAAAAGAAAGTGTTTTTAGGATTTCATCCTCTATCAATCTCTCAAATAATAAATTCACTTGAATACATAACTTAGTCCCTTGTTTCATCTCATTATCAATTTAATACTTCAAAAAGTAAATTTATGATAACCCAATTGTAGAAATAGATAGAATATTCTATGGAAACTCCCCATGTTTCTCTTTCCATGACAACATTGGAAGATTTCCCATTTAACACTCATATTTAGGTTTTTAAATATTAATTTGCAACCCCTTCCACTTTAATAAAAATCACTCAAATAACTAGATTCTATACTAGGCAATTAGATCTAAGGATAGCTACCTAGAGCCTCTAGTTTCTACTCTACATGTTCTAGTAGTTGATCCTGCTACTCAAGTATAATTTCTAGCTCTATCTTGAAATATGAAAATTTCCTCTCCATTTTCGGTCACCAAAATAACATTGGATAGAAAATTTCCACTCAAGAAGGCTTAAATTAATCCTAAGGCACCATTACTGATAGTATATCCACTAAACATATTACCTACATCAAGGAATGTTATCATGACTGATTTATCTAGTGTTATTGATCATGTCATATCTAAGCCAAAAGAGCCCAATATAAAAGATAAAAAATTTCAAATTGTCATTGAGAAATAAAATATTACCTCCCTTGGAGCCATATAAACTACTCTTACAAGTTTATTTTCCATCACTCCTCAAATCATATCTTTTATTCCTATCACTACCATCCAACACCCTATATCCACAACATTCACTACCTTCATTCTTTCTGACTTTTCTCTCACCATTTTATTGGTCACCCAAATTCCTACCACATTAGCTACATTGGATATGACACCCATATATTTTGATACTAATTTATCCCAAGAGGATTAAAAATGGATAAAAATCATCCAAATTTCCAAATCTAAGAATTAGGAGATCATCATATTCAATGAACATAAGTTAAACAACATTTTGATCAAGATACAAGTAAGTTTAAGAGAGTCACCAGAAGGAAGATAACTAAAGGGGAGACTTGTAATCTATATTAAATTTTATATTAATTATTTACATTGAATAAAAATAAAAAAAATTCACCTAGGATATAAGATGAATTTGCTAAAGACCTTGAATTAGTGGTATTAGAAACTACAAAATTAGCCAAGAAAGTAGTTCAAGTCATGAAAGAAAATATGAGGATATAAACATAGACCATGGTTGTGGTCCTATAGAATATTATTTAAATTTTTTAAAATACTTTGATTATTTATAAGGAATCTTGATTATAATTTCCATGTTAAGGGTAAAAGTTCTCATATGTAACAAAAGGTTAAATTGTACCGAGAGCATATTACTTAGATAGAGTTTAGGATTGGTAATTTTGATAAGGTAATAAAGAATAACATTTTTCCAATTTTAATTTTATGACATTGCTTGATATTATTTATTATTATAATTTTTTTATGCACATGAGTAATTACCTACAATAGTGGTCTAAAAACATGAGTGTGGTCATAAATTCAATTTCGAATTCAATAGATAAAATTTTAGACTTGTTCAGGAGGCAAAGATTATTTCATTTTTTTCTCCAAATAATCATTATATTCCACTATATAATTTATTCCCCATATAATCAAGTTCATGACAAATTTCAAAGGAAAATTAGAGGTAAATCTTGGATGTATTAGCAAAGTCATTGATTTGGTAAACTATGTTAAGGATACGATTGAAGGAGACACTATAGTGAAAGGACACATTCAAACTCTGTTATTCAACAATGCATAATTACTAAATTAAAAAAAATCTCTATTTATAGTTCTAAAAAATAATTTGAAAATAATAAATTATTACTACAAAACATGTGAACTTGCCTTGAGAGTCAAAAATCTAGATCTTCCAATGTACCATATAAGGCCAGATTATCTAAGAGAGTAAAGTTATTTTGGTTGGGTATTAATTTTAGAAAAAAACCATTGTAAACTTTTTACATGTTTTATATTAAATATAATTCTAGAAAATTTTTAATTCTTTGTATGAAATTTATAATTTAAAATGTGGAAGTTACCATCTAAGAACTTATATATACATTTTTATTCACCTCTCAAAAGAGAGAGGAAGATTTATGCAATAGAAGATCATAAATTATTCAAAACTTTCAGTGAGCTATGTTATCTATTTTTTCTCAATTTATAATTAATGCATGAAATGTTTTGACTATAATGATTAGTATATGTGATTCATGTGTGTGAATTTTATATTTTAATTAGACCAAGGAAACCAATTGTTTTTGATATTTTGTGATTGAAACTTCAGTTATAACTTTGATTTTGTGAATGAATATGTATGTTGATAATTTTAACGCAAATAAATAAAAATTCAAGTAGATTTTGCAATAATTAATTTGAAATAGATCTCCCTTAGACTCTTCATTATATCCATATACATTTTAGTAACAACTAGAGTTAAATTAATATTGCCTAAATTACATATTTAACTTCATATCTCTATTATCGTAGCAAACATTCTTTTCTACCTTACCTTTATTTCTCTTTTATGTTGATTCTATTCAAGACATAATTTGTACAATATAAAAATTATGAATATATATGTTTAACATCATTTAATATTTTGGATTGAGAAAACTTAATTTAAGAGAAATTATGGGACATATTAGAGAATACATTGCTTAACCACCATTCTGCCCCTTGATTTTCCATAAAACTACATTCCTACAACTTGAGACCAGGGTTACATCCTATGATCCTATAAAAAAAGGTTGAAAACCCATTATCCTTCTAGTTGGGTCAAAAACCAAAATCAAATTTTTTTGAATAAGACATGCTATGATTTTTGTGGTATGGCAACCCATTCTAATGTGACTTATAGTCTAGGTTTAATAATGACTTATTAGCATATCAAATGTAAACATTAATTGAATGACCTTCGAATAATGGTAGTTTGTTTATACACACTTAAGGTAATGGAAATAAAATTTAAACTAGAACATAAACTTTTATATGAATTCAAATTATAACTATCAATGTTTCTATGTTTCTCATGAGAAGAGGATTGATGTTGAATTATCGACTTATAAATAATATATGACTCATCCTTATTAAATAGTTGTTTCATAAGTTTTTTTAGGAAGATTAGTTTAACCAAACCTTAAATGAACCAAAATTGAGCAAATGTTACTATTTGTAAGAATTCATTCTATGAATCAAATATATAATTGTGTAAGATATAATAGTACTTTAGTTTCACATCACACTATCTTCTTGACTTTTTAAAAACCTTTTACTAGATAGATAATTAAAAATAATAATTAATCACTTATTTATTTTTATGTGTCACACTCACCCTCTAAATTATGTTTTGGGGTAGAAAAATAATAATTAATTATAATTAAATTAATTAAAAAACAAATACTATGTTTTACTCGGGTTTTCGGGATAAACTTTTTGGGCATGAATTTTTCATATCAAAGCTTGGGTTCAACATTAGGATCTCTATGTAAATAGAATTTTGATGGTTAATTATATTTTATAATAAATAAAAAATGATTATATATTTTTAGTATGGTCCTTCAGAACATTATTATATTCATTTTAAACTTATGGCACTTTTGATGCACCATCCTAATCTATGTGGGGATGTTTAATCAGACATTAGTCATTTTTACAATAATTTAGATTTAGGATTGATTAGATATTTGAGGAAAAAACAAAATGTGTATATTTTAGCTGTGATAAAAAATTATGACCACTTAAATCATGTATATTGGTTGTCTTCTCATTCCATTGTGTTTTTATGTGCTCATATGCATTATACCTATTTTTTGTGAGCCAATGTGGACTAGTGTTACATAATTAATTCATATGTTTCCTTAACCTTAGTATAAATTCATGTATGTTTATGAAACTTAGTGATTAGCCCCTCACACATAATGTATTTGTGTAAACCTAGAGAACAAGATTATCCTCTCTAAAATACCTCTTTTATTCTATGATCATGATGTATCTGATAAAGTAAAAAAAAACATTATTTAATGTGGATAGATCATGCTAATGTGAATGTGAACATATTCTTAATTTACCTCTAAAATATAACACGTATGTGAAACTAATATATAATGAAATTAATATCATTGTAATATAGTGTTGTGTTGTGTAACCCTACATCATTACTATACACATTAAGTATTAATGCAAGTGAGGGGGTCTAGGGAGAAGCAAGGAATTTTTTTCATACTAGTATAAACTAGGTAATAATATAGGAGGTGGAGTTTCACATAGACTAAAGCCCAAATTTTCCAGTTTACACATAGTATCACCTTGAATTAATCATATGTGTGAATTATGAGTTATCTATACATAATGATTGCATTATGAACAATATGCCCCTCCACTCACCACTTATTGGTTCTCAAAATGAAAACATTTGTGATCAAAAAATCTATATTGAGCCTTGTGAATTTTTGTGGGAGCCATAACAAGGATTTTAGCTTGATACTTTATGTACTTTTACCCCCTGATGGATACTTAAGCCACATAGTGCAAGTGATGTGAAATTTTTAATCATGGTATGTTATAATTTTATTTTTGATGGATTTATAATTTAAGTTAGTTTTGAAACTAGCACTATTTATTTTGAATCAATTTTTGAAGGCTAGATAACCAACATTGCTTAGGTTATTCCTAATTTTTTTTAGATAATGGTGAAAAGGTGGGTTTTGATAGGACTTTAGAACCTTATCATGTGATAAATCATTTAATCATGAGAAAGCAAATAGTGACTAGCCTTATACTGAAAGGCAGACAAAAAAATAAAATTATTATAAACATATCATTAATTATTCCACCAAAGTTCAATAAGAAAAATCAAGATAAACAAAAATATATAGCTATTCAAATGAGTCTTCCAAGCATTTGTGGGTTTCTAAATTTCTATTTTGAGCTTGATTCTTCAAAGTGTTATTGTCAACTATGAAATTTTTCTTCTTATATTTAGTCTTCTTCATGTTTCCCCTAGTCATTTTACATAGCCCCTGAATGTTATTTTCCTTATTTATTTTTCCCTTCTTATCTTGTTTTACCTTGGGTTAATTTTTAGGTTCTTCTTTCCCATCTGCTTCATTGATCTAGTATGTTCTTGTTCCTCCTTCCATTTATCATACTCATATTATTCTTATCATTTATTTTAAAACTCTAAAAATATTGAGATTTAATCAATTACTCTCTTATGCTCTTAGATTCTGCATTAAGTTATTTCAAAATTTCAATTCACTTAATAATTTTCTCCTCCAACTTTTCCAACTTAAAATTAAATAAAACAATCTTAATGATATGTCTAGTAAGGGGGACTCCTTATTATTAAGAACTTATTTTCCATTTGGCCCTAGATTATACTTAGAAAAAAGGGGATATCCTCAAGCTTTTCAGCATAGTATCATCCTTACCCAATACAAATTGAGTTTTCTTAGAAATCTAATTAACATACTTGAGATTTAAAGTTGTTTCTGCCTTCTGATATTCACCTTCAAGGTTCTCATCCACTTCATCATGTGCATATCCATTTACAAAACCAACATTTCCTTTACCATTTGTTTTTATTATGGGTAAAATAGGTTTTTTAAACTAGGGATTTGGCCTTATACAATGAATAACATACAAGGCCTCATAAATCCTAGATAATCATAAAATTATAATAAACAAATGAGAAATTATAAAATATAAGAAATATAGGAAACACACAGTAGAATAATAGTAGAGGAATGGATAGGGACCTTGGCCACCAATGACTTCCTCTCAGCTATTGGTGATTCTTTCTAGATCCATGTCTAACCTTTGGTAAACTTGGGATCATTTCCTAAAAATCCTTTTTTCACTCACTACATTTAGATTAATCGCCACTTTGCTATACTTTTCTTGGAGTAAACCTTAGAGACTATATAGCTTCAAGATTATCCTTCATGGTTGCCTGACTTACATCTAAAAGATATTTTATATTGACCTTCAAATCACTATTTTCAAGAGATTTTTTTTTCACATGCTACTTCAAAGTAGAGTGTTCCCTCATAAAACACCTAGGGATAAACTTATGTAGTTCTAATTCTTATTCAAAATTTTCAATCCTACTTTCACCCTTCAAGTTTTACATGACATTATCAAATTCAATATTATTTTTCTTTTTTCCTATAATAGATTTCACCTCATTCTATGGGATATCTACATATATCCCATATTAGATATGTTTACATTTATAATACCTACTGGATATTACATATTACTAGATATCTTAGTATAGTCAGTTTAATCATACACATATGCTTCACTTGTTCTTGTCGAGTGCTTGCATATTACATATAGGACCTTGATCCACTACATTGATATAGAATTGTTGTCATCTACCCACTAGGGTATATAAACTGATGCATATTTATATATTTGATATATCTACCCACTTTGGGGGATCTCATACATAATTTTTATTACCAATTTTTATCCTTACATTCTATAGATTCAATATTACACATTTATACATCTTGATATTGATAAATACTACTCATTTATTTATTTTTTCTTTTGATAATAACTTGTTATAATCAACATATTTACATCTTAGCATTTACATATATTTGTACTACATTATTATACATGCTTTCATTTCTAGTTTTCCTAGATTATACTTGATTATTTTTCCTATGTTTCTTCCATTTTTAGGGCATTTGAATATGCCATTATTCTTTGGTTATATGAAACTTATCTACTTGTATGTCTTGGACATGTGCCCATGTACCTTGTGTGTGTTTTCTTTCTTTTATATGAAAACATTTTAACATGTCCTTCTATGTGGATTTGAGCTTAGTTTCTTATTTTTTGTGTATGTTGACATTTGAACATGTCCTTTTATGTCTTCATTCTCATATTTGGTGACATGTACCCATGTCCCTTATGATATGTCCCTTTGGCCTAATTTTGTGTGCCTCATGTGTTCTTATGTATACTTATTTGTATCCTTCTTCACCATGACACTTGTATTTACTTATTACACACACACACACACACACACACAAGTTTTTGATGCCATGAGGGACCTCATGAATATACCCTTCCTAATTGGGTGTCCTGAAGGACATCATGTTACATCCCCTATGTATCTAATAATACTTATTATTATACAATTATTAAGTATATCTTAACACCCTTATGCAATTATAGATTACAACATATAACTTACATTACCTAATTATGCTTAGATTCATTTGCATTCTAATGTTATGTTTGTACATTATATTGGAATATCATATATATGCTCTGGCTAATACATTCTATAGAGCTACTTATTTTGGGGATAGTTTTTACATAGGTTTCATAAATACCATAAAAAGAGGGGGCACTCAAAAGGTTTTTTCATAGAGATTAGGCTCCTACTTTTCTATTCATAGATAAATTTCAGTACACAAGATAAGTTTCAAAAATTAGACACAAGGCAGACATAGGAAAAAATAAAGACTCAAAAAATAGTTCACATCACCCAAATTTTATACCAAAAATACATTAGAATCCATATTGGGAAACTAGTACCATAGGGTGCTACTATCCACTAAAAATAAATACTACCCAATAGTTCCAAATTTATGACAATACAAATTATCCAGAGTAGTACACTAGGTACAATATAGATTTGCATAGATATAGTCACAAGTTTGATATTTATGTTTAGATTTTTCTCATATACATTAGTTTTAGATCAGATTCATACCATTTACTCATATTTGGGTTCATATGTGTAAAATTGCCACTCTCACATTTATTTTAATTAAAAATATTCATTTATTACATAGTTTAGAATCAATATACTTAGATATTAGATTGGGGGCATGTGCATGGTACATAGTTTCTATATTCTCAACTACACATAGGTTGATCATATGGAATGGAAAAATCCATGTGATTCTCTATGTTATATAAAATTGGTATCACATTATAGGTTTTCACCAAAAATATACCTTACTCCATATATAGTGTTTGGCATTCCTAAGTGGCCTAGATCCATCTAATGTACCCAAGTGGTTGCAAAGATGACATACATAATTATATATACCTGATTATATAATTTCATCACTTTGAATAGTTTAGTTATAGATTAATATAATTCACATAGGTGGGTAATGATGGAGTCATAATCTACTTGAATTCTTGAGCCACCCACATGAGAGGGTTAGACACACTCACAGTCTTATCCAAGCTACTCACAGATTAGGATCTATTGAGTAGGGGTGGGTAATGATGGAGTCAAAATTAGAATGAGTTATTAAAACACACATATGAGGATTGAGTAATATATCACCTCAATGCAAACTATTAAATGATATGATCACTATGTACTCTCACACACATAGGTTGTCACTAGGTTCATTCATTGGTTCACATACCCAACAAGGTGTATTCATTCCTTTACTCACTCTTTACTCAGCTTTACATACTTAATTTTTGTGTAGTATTTTGATTTTAATCATCTCTTAAGTAAGGATTTATTTTTACATGCTTCATTGTAGGTCATTACTTTGGATCATGTTCCACATACGTAGACTCAAATTCACATACTTAGACTTAGCTACATGGGCTTCACTTCCAAGGTAAGTCCATATATGATTTTTTTCCTTTATACTAGTCATTTCACTTTGTTTCATTTATATAATAAAGAGGGGGCATATTTAATCAACTAAAAGTGGTATTTGGATGCTAAGAGTGTTGATTGAGTTAGCCTATTCCTAAATTATCCCTAAACTTATCCTAGGGATTTTACCACACATTTCCAATCATTGTGCATACCATAGACATCTATAGTCAGCTCAAACATAGTCCTAAGACAGCCCTCCTAGATCCTAACCTAGTTTTCCTAATATTTTTCCTAGTGGATATTAGTGCCACATGGTGTTAGTGTCCCCAACTAGGCACTATTATCATTTGCCCTAAATCTCAAGAATGGATAGTTTTCCAAATGCATGCCCCTTATAAGGTCATCCTAAGTATATTTTATTATTTGAACAATCTATAGATATCTATAAATAAAAGTCTATTAGACCTTTAATTATAATATTTCAAAGCTTAATCACACTCAAAGCATTCAATACCACTCTTATTCTAACATTCACTTATACTTACACCAAACACTAGGTGGAAGAACTACATCTAACTTAATCCCTCATTGGAGTATTGGTATGTACGAAAATCTCTTCATAATAGGGTGTTGAGGATGTCTAGCCTATCCTAGTAATGAACACACATTTTTATCTCATGACATACTTATAAGGAGTATTAGGGTTTGCACACTAAATAAGGTTTTCTATGTACAATAGATAGTTCCATATTTTATGTGTGTAAGAACAAGAACTAAAAATGTAGGTGCATGTACTCCCCAAAAATAAGAACAATCCTACAAAGAGGACACTAGTGACACTTTGAGAACACTACAATAGTATGGTGTTACTATCTAGGTGGGGTGGTACTATCTAGTGAGTAAATAGATCCTGGAACCCTATTGATGACATTCATAATATACAAAACTTAGTTTTTAGAAACAAGATCATCTATGATAGTCACTTTCCAGATAAGTCTCTATTTTTGCATATTTTTTATTATTTTTTGAAATTCAAGTAACGTCAAAATTCATAAGAGATTAGGGATTAATTATTACATATTATTTAACTAATTTAAACATCTTTTCCCTTTAATCTAGCTTAGGAATTACACATGTACAACCTTAAAAGGTTAAATTAGTTTTCCATTTTTTGGTGTCTATAACTCAATAAAGTGGGTGTTTTGAGTAATTTCAGAATTCCTTCAAGATTTTTAGAATATTATCTAGGACCCAAATGAATGTATGAGTGATATACTTTCTCCCAAGATAAATAGACTTTTTTTATTTCTCTTCTTAGTGTTAATGAGTTCAATATGAATATTTAGAAAGAAAAATTAAATGTAAGTTTGCATGTGGATTATTTTTAAACAAATAATAGATAATTTATGCATTTGAGCATGGTTGAAAAAATCTTTGGTATTTATTCTTTTGATTATTCCTTTTATGGGTATAATGATATCAATTCATTTTTTTAAATATTTTAGGTTGATTCAAGTAGTTCCTTGTTCTTATTCTTGAATTATGAGTCAATAATATTGTGAATGCAAAAGGATATTATGTTTTTTTTTTAATATTTTTTGGGTCTATAGTCTATATATAAAAAAAATTCTTCAAATTTTTTATTATTTCAAGGTAATTAAGTTTTAAAATATTTTAATATTAAAGAATTTATTCTCAGTTAGGTTTCAAAGTTAACATAACCTAAATGTCTTCTTTCTACATTGCATTTATATGTTTTTATATATATTTTATTTTGAACATATAGACTTTTTTCTCTCATACATGCATGTTTTGATTCAAATGCATTTATATTCTTATTCTATCATATCTCATTTTGTTCTAAATTTGAATAGAATAAATGGTTTGATATGCAGGTTTGAGAAAAGATAGTGTAAATATAATGGGTTATTCAATTTCCTTGAATATGAAGGCTTTTGGTCTTAGAACAATTTTTTTTTAAAAAAAAATATATAAGAGCTTATTTTATTTCAAGCACTATCAATTTATTGCATGTGTTCTTTTCTTGCATGTATTTTGAGATAATTTGTTGAATCAAAAAGGTTATAAGAAGACATTTTTTTGAAAGTTTGAATATAATGAAAGGGATTGAATATATATGCAAGTTTATATATGGATTTGATCAATGAAATAAATGAATAATTTTAAATACTAAAAATATGTGGTTTTTTATTACTGATTTAGATTTTTTTTAAATGGATAATATAATTTTTATTATACCTAAAGATTTTTAAATGTGGTGCTTGATATTATTAATTATTTATGTTTTAAATCCATTAATTTTATTCTCATTAGGGTGTCTTATAGGTTTGCTATAGAATGATTTATCAGTTATAATTTTTGGTTTCATTGCTATTTGTGTCATTTAGCTTTGAAACTAAGTTTGTTACATTTAATGGCCTTTCATGCAAAAATTTAACATTCAAAATATATTATTTTATGTGTGATAAATTTAAATGGATTTTTTTCATTAAAATATATTGCATTATAAAATATATTCAAGAATTATTTTATAAAATAGTTTCAAAATATTTTAACCATGTTGTAAGATGAGGATATTTTGTTATGGTAAAGTGATATTGCTCAAGGCACATTTTGGATATTGGGATTGTGGTTGAACACATTAATTGATTTTATCTTTCAATTAATATTATAAACTTTAATACACATATTTGTCTTTGATATATAGAAATTTCTTAGGAAATAAATAAAAAAATTGTGCATAAATGATTGTATTTCTTAGATGGTTTTATTGAATCATAAAATTTGACAATCAATTCTATATTTGTGTTTTTAGAATGACAGCTATTTTTCTAATTTTTTAAGAGAAACAAAAATATCTCATCATATATTTTATTCTTTTCATTATAGAGATAAGATGTCTGATTGGAGTTAGGAATCTCATAGTTTAGGTACAAACAATAATTGGGATAAAGGTAGTCAACAAAAACATAGTGATCCACCTTATTGAGGTAATTACCAAGGTAGATTTTTTATGGAAAAAATGACCACTAGTGAATTTGTGAAAGTTTTAATAATATTACCCATGTTTACCTAACCTTTGATGTTAGTAATTCTAATAATTTGGGATTTTTTTAACTTGTTGCCTAGTAGTTCTTCATCATTTCTTCTTGGTAATAGTTATTGGCAGGGTTCCCAAAGAAATAATTGGTGATCATGCCCAATTATACAGGGTTAATCAATTATTTATTCACATAAAATTTATAGTTATAATAATGAAACCCATAATCATCCTAATTTGACATTTTAAATTGTTAAAATGCTTCACCCTACAACCATTCAAGATATTGTTGATATTATTCAAAAACATATCACCTCTTCTCATGGAAAAAAAACTAGTATCCCTTCAGCCCCAAATATGGTAAGATATTTTAAAAAAAAAAAAAAAATTGGAAGTGGATGATGAATTTAAAAGATTAACCAGGACAAAGTTTCCATGCATGCCACTGGAGTACACTGAATACGAAACTGAGCAAGGAGAACCTCTCATTGATCTAGTTTATGATTAGGATTAGTTGTTTAAATTTAATCTTGATTATTTATATTTTTACACTTGTTTGTTTATTTTGAATTATTTGGAAATGATTATATCATAAAATATTTTGGTTTTAGTGAACAATTTGAATACATAGAAGATTGATGGTTATGCAAAATTTATCATAGATTTCTTAGAATTAATTAAATAGTTGTAGTAAAGTTTTGATAATGGAATTAATTAATCGATAATTATTTTTTAGTTATTTTATAAATGTTTTTTTAATAAAAATTCCACGTTTACATTTCTAATTTGCAATGTGCATATCGATTTGTTATCATTCTTGAAGGATAGGACTGATAAATAATTAAATTCAATTTATATATTAAATTAATTTGACTTAGTAATTTATTTTTAATTAATTTACATGATAACATGTATTAATTATTAATTAAGTTTTTTTTAAGTTAAGTGGGGCCCCACCCATTGGATATTTCTATATTATGGTCTACTTTATGAACTTATTATTATTTAAATTCTAATACATAAGTTCACTTTATGAACTTATTTAAATTTACAAAAAATAAAGTGGTTCAATTATTACAAGTGAATTAAATTTATTTTAAGAGAAATAAAATTTAGTTTTAACTTTAAAGTACAACTAATTTTTAAATGAAGGATTTGCAAAGAGACTCTAAGGTGATTCATAAGAGAGGAACATATACAAATACTAGAGCTCTGAAGTTTAAATTTCATATTAGTTTTTTATAATTTGTTATAAAATTTTGTGAGATCAATTATTACTTATAGGATGACCAAAAAATGTAGTTTGTAACAAAAAAATGTTTCACTTGGTATACGGGTATATGCAATTTAATTATTTGATTTATAAACTAGTTATCTTGAGATGCACAAGAATCTTAATACTTTTATGATTTTAGAATAATGTAGTCATACATTTGTATTGTTATCAAATAAAGAAGAATACTTCATATTGTATATGATAGATTGTTGAGTTTTCATAAGCAACGACTTATTTTTCTTAGAATTATTGTGACTAGTCATGGAATTCTTGGTTTCTCAATAAAATTTATTTATTTCATTATAGAGCAAGTTCTCTTTTCTCATTTATACTTAATTAATTATAATGTTTTTATATTTCCTTAGTTAATCATATTTTTTTAATTTATTTTTTATTTAGTTTAGATCCCTTTAAACTTCCTTTTCATAGTTTTTTGTTTTCTTAATCATTTATTAAGATAATTTAGATTGTTCTAACTTGAATCTCTCTAATTTATAATATTTATTAATAGTTTTGTTTAATTTCCATATATGTTATTTATTAGCTTCTTTTATGTTTTTTGTGTTTCTTTTATTTATCGTCTTTTTCTTTGTTATTTATTTTGGTTTGATGTTTTAGGAATCATAAAATATTTTTTTCTTTGAATAAAGATAAGTTGAATTTTTTAATAAAATTTAGAGTGTTTGATCTTATAACACATTTCCTCTTCTATAGGATTTATGATGCAAGGGTATTACTACCCCTTTATAAATACTAGTCTAATTTCATGTTTTAAGTATTTTGTAGGTTTTTTGGGTATTTTTAGGTGTGTAGGAAAAAATTGAGATGATAGAGTAGTTTCAAGTTTGAATTTGGTCCACTAAGGCATTTTCCTACTATAATGGCCAGTTCAAATATTTGAAATGTTTTATATAGTTTTCCCCAATTTTAATGTTGTAAAAGGTCCATGTGTGATGGCCTTGTGTCTTATATGTGTTTAGGGTGTATAGAACTTGTTGGTAATTAAAATTACAAATTAGACCTAGATCTTTTTAGTGATAACCTTTCTTGCTATGTTGGAGTAAAAGAGGTAGTTAATTAGTTATGAGTCTTTTAGCTTAAATAGTGGGTTTTGGTGTAAAGTAGGTAGGTCATTTAAGAAAGTTTGAGTAGTTTGGGGTTGGTTTCTAAGAAAAATAAAGATTTAAACCCAAAAATAATATGAATGCATAAATTTTGTGTTATTGAAACAAGAGTGTAGTCTCTGTATTGTATATATGCAATGCCATGTTCTTGTAAATAGACCTTGTTCTGCTGTAATTTGATGTTCTTGGAAATTAAATGATTATATGGAAGAAAATCCTATGCATGAGATAATTTGGTAAGTTATATATTATAAATGGATTCATATTAAATGTGTAAAAAGTATGAGATAAAGGTGACCGAGAAGTTTTTTAAATAATGAAGAAGAAAACTCTATCAATGTAACCCTGTATTTCTTGCATGTTGCCATTTGGGATAATGGTAATAAGAATTTTTATGGCAAGAAGATTTAATCATATAAAATTTATATGATTAGAATGAACTAGTGAGTTCATATTGAAATTGTAAATGTGTTATTCAATGAATTTTATTTTGTTTCATATCACTATTTTAAGAAACCCAAAATAGTCCTATTGAACATAGGCTTGCATAGATTGTTAACTAGAAAAAAGTTGTTCAAAAAATTAGTAGTGTGTTATGGTGGATGATTAGTGATTCTATAGAGTAAATAGAAATGAGAAGGAATATTTTAAATGTTAACAAATTTTGAGAAATGTTTAACACACTAAAATCCTTCACACAGTATTCATATTCTTGCAATGGTAATAGTTTGGATAGAATAAGTAAGAACCTATATGAAATATTGATTAAAGGTGAAATGGAGAAAATTTTAACAAAAGAGAAAGATGTATGGATGTTTTATGATCTTTAATAAACCTAGTGTAATGTTTGAAACCTTGCATGTGGTTAAATACCTTCAAGATAACACTTATAGGCTTGATTTCCTATAACTATCTAACCTATGAGTTCAAGAAATTGGTTTCACATAAAAGAGGAAATTTGAAGAAGCCACTTAAGGATTGAAAATGGTGTCCTAGAGTGGAAAAAACCCTCTCAAAAAATTATAGTTTCTTGAATCTAATTTTGGAAGTTGAAAACTAAAAATATCAACTCTCTAGTCTTGTAGAGCCCAAACTAGGGTTTCAAGAGAAAAAGCTCATTTACTATCATTCCCACTAGTGTAAAAACCCAAAAATTCATATTTTTATATATGTTCATATGATTAAAAATATTATTGTGGTTTATAAGTAAATAGTTATGATTTTTATGAGTTTAAGGCACTTGTGTGTGTGTAAGAAATAGAGTAGGCCTAATTGAGCCTAATAGGGACCTTGAAGGAGTTGGAAAAAGAACTTCTCAGATGAATTTAAGGGATAAAATTCATACAATAGTAGAGAATAATATGAGGTACTGAGAGTGATCATTTATTTCACAAAAAATAATCCATACAAATCTATATTTAGAGAATTGGAGCCAAAAGCGGATACTAGAAACTATGTAAGTTATAGATAGAGAGGAGTTTGAAGTCAAGTGAAATTTTGACAAGGGTATATGAGGATTGAAGAGTCCAATAGGACTATAGAGAGAAATATTAAGTTACTAGAGTCATCAAAAAATTCAATTAAATTAAGATTCATTAAATTCATGTTGAAACCCTTGATCGATAAGAAAAGAATTGAGTCGAGAATAAAGTAAAGAGTGAGAGAAGTGTGTTTTTACTCTACATCATTTTTGGTATTAGATTGAGTAATATTATATGAAGAAGGACAATTATATAGTTTATATTTATTTTTAGTTTATGTATTTAAATATTTCAATGAAAATATGATAAATATTGTTTGGAAATACTACTCAAAGAAGATTGTAGGTGAATGAGAGAGGTTGGTCAAGGCAAATTGAAAACTAAGAGAAGCTTGAGGAGAGAGAAAGAGATAAATAATATCATTGATATAAGGAGATTTATTGGATGAGAGATGTATCAAGGTGTAAAATAGTTTATTAAGGTGGAGAAAGGTGGAAAAGACTTACTTAATGTGGAGCAAGGTGAAACAGACTTGCTTAGAAGAATACAATTCCCCAATATGAAAGACTAGCTAAGAGAAGAAGAAAGAGGTGAGATACTTTTATATGAGTAGGTAGAAATATTGTTTCCAAATTTATCAAATCATGTGTCATGAATACAAAATAAGGATATTTTAGATTACTTTATTAAGAAATTATGTATGTTGAGGGCATTGGATATGGAGATAGAAGTTATTGATCAAGTACAATAACAAGAAGAGAATAAAGAGGTTACATAGGTTGATATGTTTAAAGGAGACAAGAGGACATAAATAGTAAAAAAACAAATATCAAATCAAAGAATTTACAAAACAAGCATGTAAGTACAAAGGAATGATTGCCAAGAAATCAAGCAAAAAAATGTTTACATTGACATGTGTGTTCCATGTGTAGGTTGGTTATAGGACAAGAAGCAAGTGCTAAGTATAATCAAGTAGAAGATCAATAAGAAAGATAATGACTTCAAAAGAGAGAGAAAGAGAGAGAAGAAGGAAGGATTAGCCATCATAATATTTAGCAATCACCATGAATGTCTATGCATCTCAAATAGACCTTGGGATCTTGGATGGAATTCCATTGTACATGAGGTGCTACAAGGAATATCAAAGATCAATCATTTATAACTTTTAGTGAAAGTTTATATTTGATCCTTAGTAGTATGATGTAGGGTCATCACTATCCCTTTATAAATACTAGTCTAATTTCATGTTCTGAGTATTTTTTAGTTTGCTTTGGTCCTTTTAGGTGTGTAGAAAACTTTTGAGATGATAGAGCAGTGTCAAATCGGAATTTGGTCCACTAAGGCATTTTCCCACATAAATGGATAATTCAAATAATTGAAATGTTTTGTATAGTTGTCTCCAATTTTGATGTTATAAAAGGTCCATGTGTGATGGCTTATGTATTAGAGGTGTTTAGGGTGTTTAACACTTGTTATTATTTAAAATTCTAAACTAGACCTAGAGCATATTGGTGATAAAACTTTCTTTCTATGTTGGAATAAAAGAGGTGGTTAGTTATGAGTATTTTAGCTTAAATAGTGGGCTTTGGTGTAAATTAGGTAGGTCATTCAAGAAAGTCTAAATTGTTTTAGGTTAGTTTCAAATAAAAAAGAAGATGCAACTCCATAAAGAATATTAAGAAAGAAAATTTGTGTTCTTGAAATAAGAGTGTAATTTTTGTATTGTACATATGAAATGCCATGTTTGTGTAAACAAACCCTATTTTATTGCAATTCAGTGTTCTTGGAAATTAAATGATTCTATGGAATAAAATCCTATGCATGAGATAGTTTGTAAAGTCCTATATTAGAAATGGATTCACATTCAAGGTGGAAAAAGGGTAAGGGAAAGGTGACTGAGAAGTTTTTGAAAGAATGAAGATGGAAACTCTGTCAATGTAACCCTGTATTTATTACATGTTGCCATTTGTGATAATGATGATTAGACTGTATATGGAAAGAATATTTAATAATTTACTATTTATATGCTTGTAAATAATTGGTGATTTCATATTGCATTTGTAAACATGTTATATAATGAATTTACTTTTTTTCATATCACTATTTTAAGAAACCCAAAATAGTCCTATTGAACATAGGTTTGCATAAATTGTTAACTAACAAAAACTTATTTAGAGCATTAGTAGTTTGTTATGGTAGATTATTGGCTATTATAAAAAGTGAATAGTGGTGATAAAGACCATTTCAAGTGTTAACATATCTTTTGAAACATTTGACACACTTATATCCTTCACATGGTATTCATAATCTTAAAATGGAAATAGTTTGGATAGAATAAGTAGAAATTTATATGAAAGATTGAGAAAAGTCATAATACAGGACATTTTAGAAAATATAAATATGTATGGAGGTATTTTAATCTTAAATAAACCTATTGTAAAGCTTGAAACCCTACATGTGGTTAAATACATTCAAGAGAACACTTATAGGCTTGATTTCCTGTAATTGTCTAACTTGTGAGTTCAAGAAATTGGTTTCACATCAAAAAGGAAATTTAAAGAAGACACTTAAGGATTTTAAAGGGTTTCCTAGAGTGAAATAGACCCTCCAAATAAATTATAGTCTCTTTAAATGAATTTTGGAAGTTGAAAACTGAAAATATCAACTCTCGAGTCCTATAGAGCCCAAACTAGGGTTTCAAGAGGAAAAGCTCCTTTATGAAATTCCCAGTAGGGGAAAAACCCCAAAATTTATATTTTTATAGATGTACATATGATTGAATTTTTTTAATGGTTTATAAGTAAATAATTATGATTCATACAAGTTTAGTTCACTTGTGTGTGTGTGTGTGTAAAGAACATAGTAGGCCTAATTGAGCCTAACAAGGACCTTGAAGGAGTTGGAAAAATAAATTCTTAGAGGAGTTTAATGGAGAAAATTCCTAAAGTGGTAGAGGAAAATAGGGGGCATTGAGAGTGATCATTTATTTCACCAAAAATAATCAATACACATCTATATTTAGAGAATTTGAGCCAAAAGGGCTACTAGAGACTGTGTAGGTTGCAAACAGAGAGGAGTTTGAAGTCAAGAGAAATTTTGAAAAGGGTATAATAGGATTAAAGAGTATAATAGGACTACAGAGATAAATATTAATATTATATAGTAATTAACGAATTAAATTAACTTAAGATTCCTTAAATTCATATTAAACCCCTTGATCCATAAGAAAAGAATTGAATCAAGAATAAAGTAAAGAGTGAGAGAAGTGTGTTTATACTCTACATCATTTTTGGTATTAGAGAAAGAAAGAGTTTATGGAGAAGGACACGTATGTATTTGTTGTTGATTTTTAGATTATAAATTTGAATTTTTCAATGAAAGTATTATAAATATTTTTTAAAAATACTACCCAAAGAATATTATAGGTGAATGAGAGAGGTTGGTCAAGGTAGATTGGAAGATAAGAGAGGCTCGATGAGAGAGAAATAAATAAATAAGCTCATTGATCGAAGGAGATAGATTGGATGAGAGATGGATCAATTTTCAAAAGACTTGCGTATGGTGGAGCAAGGTGGAAAATACTTGATTAACATAGAGCAAGGTGAAACATACTTGCTTAGAAGAATAAAATTTCCCAATGTGAAGGACCAGTTAAGATAAGAAGAAAGAGGTGAGATACTTTTAGATGAGCAGGTATAAATATTGTTTTTAAACTTGTCAAATCATTTTTCATGCATACAAAAAATGAGATTTTAGATTACTTTGTTGATAAAGTAAGTATGTTGAGTGCATTGGCCATTGAGATAGAAGTTATTGATTAGGTAAAAGAGTAAGAAGAGGATAAAGATGTTACATAGGTTGAGAGGTTTAAATCAGATAAGAGGACACAAAAAACACTATAATAAATAACAACTCCAAAATTTAACAAAACAAGCATGCAAGTATAAAAGAGTGATTGCAAACAAGGTAAGAAGAAAATTGTTTACATTGACATGTGTGTTTCATGTGTAGGTTGGTTTTAGGACAAGAAGCAAGTGATGAAGATAATCAAGTGGAAGATCAATAAGCAAGAGAATGACCTCAAAAGAGAGATAAAGAGAGAGAAGAAAGAATGAGGAGCCATAATAGGATTAAACAAGCACCACAAAGGTTTATGATTCTAAAATGGACCTTAGGATCTAGGAAGATATTCCATTGTACAAGAGGTGCTACAAAGAATATCAAAGATCAATCATTTATAATTTTCAAGGAAAGTTTCCATTTGCTCCTTAGTGGTATGATGTAGGGGAATCACTACCCCTTTGTAAATACTAGTATAATTTCATGTTTTGAGTATTTTTTAGGTTTTTTGATATTTTTAGGTGTTTAGGAAACTTTTGAGATGATATGGCTATGTCAAATTTTAATTTGGTCCACCAAGACATTTTCTTGCCTAAATGGCCGATTAAAATATTTGAAATGTTTTGTATAATTTTCATTAATTTTGATGTTGTAAAGGTCCATGTGTAATGGCCTTATGTCTTAGAGGTGTTTAGGGTGTTTAGAATTTGTTAGTAGTTAAAAGTCCAAATTAGATTTAGAGCATATTGGTGATAAACCTTTCTTACTACGTTAGAGTAAAAGAGGTAGTTAGTTAGTTATGAGTCTTTTAGCTTAAATAGTGGGTTTTGGTGTAAAATTTGTAGGTCATTCAAGAAATTACAAGTAGTTTGGGGTTCATTTAGAATAAAAATTAAGATTTAACTCCCAAAATAAGATGAATAAAGAAGTTTTCTATTCTTGAAATAAGAGTGCAGTCTTTGTATTGTACATATGCAATGCCATGTTTGTGTAAACATACTCTATTCTATTGCAATTCGATATTCTTGAAAATTGAATGATTTTGTATAATGAAATTAAACACATGAGATAATTTGGGAAGTTATATATTATAAATTGATTAACATTCAAGGTGGATGAAAGGTGAGGGAAAGGTGACCAATTTTTTTTTGAAATAATAAATAAAATTGTCAATGTAACCTTATATTTCTTGCATGTTGTCATTCGAGATAATGGTGATTAAACTGTATATGGAAAGAAAATTTAATAATGTACTATTTCCATGTTTAGAATGAACTGGTGAGTTCACATTTTGTTTTTAAACATGTTAGACAATGAATTTACTTTTTTTATGTCACTATTTTAATAAACCTAAAATAGTCCTATTGAACACAAGCTTGCATAGATTGCTAACTAACAAAAAGTTGTTCAAAGCATTAGTAGTGTGTTATGGTGGGTGATTGGTGATTATATAGAGTGAATAATGGTGAGAAGGAATATTTCAATTGTTAACAGATCTTGTGAAACATTTGACACACTGAAATCCTTCACATGGTATTCATAATCTTAGAATGGTAATAGTCTGGATAGAATAAGCAAGAATTTATATGAAAGATTGAACAAAGTCATAATGGAGGGCATTTTAAAAAATATAAATATGTATGGAGGTGTTTTGATCTTAAATAAACCTAGTGTAAAGATTGAAATCCTACATGTGGTTAAATACCTTCAAGATAACACTTATAGGCTTGATTTCCTATGACTGTCTAACCTGTGAGTTCAATAAATTAGTTTCACATTAAAAAAAATTTAATAAGACACTTAAGGATTGGAAAGGGTGTCCTAGAGTGAAAAATACCCTCCCAATAAATTATAGTCACTTGAAATGAATTTTGGAAGTTGAAAACTAAAAATATCAACTCTCAAGTCCTCTAGAGTCCAAACTAAGGTTTCAAGAGAAAAAGGTCATTTAGTGACATTCCCACCTATGTAAAAACCCCAAAATTTATATTTTTAAAGATGTACATATGATTGAAACAAATTATGGTTTATAAGTAAATAAGTTTGATTTGTACGAGTTTAAGGCACCTATGTGTGTAAGCTGAAACTTCATATAGTGGTAGAGGACAATAGGGGTACTGAGAGTGATCATTGATTTCATCATAAAGAATCCATACAGATATATATCTAGAGAATTTGAGCCAAAAGGGGCTACTAGAGACTGTGTAGGTTGTAGAAGAGAGGATTTTTAAGTCAAGTGAAATTTTGACAAGGGTATAAGATGATTAAAGAGGCCAATAGGACTATAGAGAGCAATATTAAGTTTCTAGAGACATCAACTAATTACATGAAATTAATATTCATTAGATGCATGTTGAACCCCATAATACATTAGAAAAGAATTGAATCAATAATAAAGTAAAGAGTGAGACAAGTATGTTTGTACTTTGCATCAATTTACTCTAATGACTAGGATTGATAATATTTGATAATGCTTTAACATACATTATCATATTAATTAGATAAGGCATTTGATTTATATATTTATTTATATGAAACATTTTATTGAAGGTTAAATTTAATATAATCTTGTCTTGATTTTACAATTGATATTAATTCATATTTTGATCATTTTAAGAGAATATTTCATAAGCGTGAAAAAATAATTGACAATTATATCAGAGTATTATCTTTCCTTCAAGAAGTAACCATTTTCATATGTATCTTTCATTGAATGGATTTGATAACTTTTCATAAAATCTGACATAAATACAGACATGAAGTGATTGGTGATATTTGATAGATATTTTGATATGATATTAATTCTAATGTTTTATATATTTCCTTATTTATCTTTTTCATATTAAGACTTATTAAGAACCAAGACTTTAAAATATCCATTTTACATATCTTAGAACTAACTTTTAGTCATCAGTTCCTTTTAATTAAACTACTATGATTCCACCTTGACCTTCATGATAGGATAATGGGTAGAAGCATTGACATTAAAATTTTAATTGTCAATCGGGTGAAAGGATTAGGATAAGCATGCCCCTAATGTCCTCTAGGCATATTAAACCAACTTTAGGTGAATCATGAAATAAACATATTTTTAGATTTTTTATGGTCATGAGGTGGTATCTTCTATTCAATTTTTATCTCCTAGCCTCATATTATCTCTATAGTTTCCCTAGATGATGATTATTACTTATAAGCATATTTCATGAATTTATTTGTGATTGAATAAAATTGGCTGATTATGTAATGGATTCAAATCATCAATAATAAACATTATAAATCATGGTATGACCAACACATAAAATATAATTCCTTCTCGTTGGGTGTCCATGTTTTCATGTATGACTCCCATTACATGAAGCACCCATGGAAGTTATATGTTTTCTATCTAGTTATCTTTGTGGTTTCTTAGGTATTGGATAATGATTTAGTGAATTTAGTTAGTTTGGATGGTATAAAAGTTGTAATTTTTGTGAATAAAAATTATCTAAATCTAAACTTTATTTCAAAATCCTGATTCCCTATTTTATTATGATTTAAATAAGGTTCCTCTAACCAACATAATCTATAATTTCATTTTGTTTTGCCATATGTTGTCTTTTAGATTCTAGAGACACTTTTTTCATGTGTCATTTAATTTGAGAAAAAGATAAATTTATGTATATATTCTTCATCCTCTCACCTTTATTATATGGGAACTTAAAAACTTGAAAACTAAATCTCTTGCCTAGACACAGTTGGTATTTGTACAATATTGCCTTAATATATTATGCCCCCAAATTTGATACCAATTTAAAATACATTAAATATTTTATACTTATTCCCTAGGATCTTAGTTGAAGACATGGTATGAATCCCTATTTTAATCTTCATTAAATATTTAGATTGGTATAACCACTTTAAATATCTGATTATAACATTAGAGTATAGGTCACACAATAAATAAATTTGTTCATCAACCATATATGGATAAATAATAACATAATGGCATGGTTGATCATAATCTTGAGGAGAATAATTGTGGAACACTTGAGGCCTTGAAGAGAATGGGTATCAAATAAAATTAACCACTAGTATAAACATTTGAGTAAAATTGATGTGTGTTCACATAGTTTACTGTATGATGGATGTGGAAGATGAAACATGACATGAGGGTATACCCAATGATACACCTGAATGGTCACATAGTTGGATGATACATGACCCTTTGTGGGAAAAATTGAATTTAATGATGCTGCAAAAATAATTATTTCCATTTTACACTTTTTAATGGTTATAAATCATTTTAAAATCTTGATTTCATGTTCCACATGTAAAAATATCGCTTTTGAGTCCAAATTTCAAACATGTTCTTTATTATTATAACACGAAGTATAGAATTTTTTTTTAGTAAGATAATGTGTGAATTACCCTAATATTTAATTTAGTGTGAATAAATGTGCATCAGAGGATGACACAATGTGTTCTAGATATTGTATTAGAAGATGATTCTAAATAAGAGGAAGCTTGAACCAAAGAAAAAATAAATTTTGATTACCCTTGGTGATACCCCATAGAAGGCATATTGATTTCAAATATTTTTTATCCATCAACTAGTAGCATACGTGTAATGTGTAGTTATTTTAAAAAGGAACACACTGAAATAACTAACATAATGCCTTTTCCACCCATTTTCACAATGATAAACAATCTTCAAGGTCATCTATACTATTTTGATATTGGTGAATATAATCATTGTACCCTTAAATTTTGAGTGGGAATTTATCAACCCATATCTACCAATCCTTATAATAATAATAACTATTATTGGTAAAATGGGTATTTTATATGGACCCAACCCTATTACAAGAAATAAACACACATGCCATAAATTTTAAAATACAAAAATATAGTATTTTAAGTAAAAAATAATGAAAAACTAACCAATAAAAAATAAAAATACACTACATATTTTAAAAGATAGAATAACAATAGAAAAAAACCAACCAAAATAGTTTGAGATCACAATAAGGGATTTAATTCAAATCTCCATCATATTATTTAGCATCATTTCCATGTGATGCATGCCTTTAATTTCCATTCCCCCTTACTTTTTCTAAATAATTCCTTTGGAGTTTTTTCATGGTTTGATCAAGTCTACATCCTCTTGCCTCCTCTTGAGCATCTACTTAAGTCTATTCATACTATAAATATAATTGTCAACAACTATCTTACTAGACTAAGCTAGGTTACCTATATTATTCTTGATCATAGTATTTTCATTCTCAAAATTAGCACATTTTTCCTATAAACTCTTCATTTCCATCAAAACTCCCTTAAAACTCTCATTGTGAAAAAAATCCTCACATTACATTTTAAGACTTTTAAGGGATTCTTTCATGAGTTGTGTGTCCTTCATAAGCCACCTAAGGATTATTTTATTCAATTCCAAATCCCCTAAAATAAAACTCATATTATCATGACTAGTGTAATCATATACAACTTAATAAAACTTATCTCCAACTTCCTCTTTTCCTATTATGTTACCGTTGGTAATTTCCTTCTTTTTCACTTCATAACTCTGATCTTTTAGCATATGTAGGCCTCCATTTACTTCCTCCATTTTCTCATTATAATATGTATTATTATTCTCAATTTTATCAATTAATTTATCATTCACAACCTCTACCTTATCATTTTATTTCTCACATATCTTGATTACAATCAATTTTTCATATTTCCCTTTACCAACACCTTTTAAAACACCTTTTTATCCATAATAAATGTATTAGTAGTATCAATAATTTTTATTTATGAATTAGGACATATCATCATAAACTTATCATACTTGTAAAATAGGAAAATGATTGCTTGATGTAGATAAAATTCCATTTTACCTAAATATACTTCCATGATAGAGCTTTCCATTGACATCATAATGTAAAATGGCAAGCTAATAGGAACATTGTTCCTAAAATAGTTTAAAAACACAAAATGATAACAATAAATGACCTTGTATCTTCCATATAATGTGACAAACTTAATAACTTTCTTGGCCACTTAATTATAATGATGAGGGATCGAATCTCTCAGGGTCCCTCCTTGAAAATCAATAAACTACTTTTTAAAAAACTTATCCTTCTCCTCTTTTTTATCCTAATTAGATTTAAAATTATTTTATACCATATAATTTCAATCCTATAACATGAGAAATTATATCCTCTAAGACAATAATGTATACACCACACATCTCAGCCACTCAACTTTTCCAATTCTTAGAAAAGTCAATCTAATTATAAGGATCGTATCTTTTTACTTTATGAATGAAATTGGTAAAATCCTTTTCTTGGAAAACCTACCATAACTTTGTCTTCTTTTTCAAAATATACATAGAGGAGGGATACACCCTACATAATAATCCTCTCATCTTAGCTCAAAATTGGGAAATACTAACCAAATTGAACCCTTTTTCAACTTTATAATTGGCTTGATAATAACCAATAGAAAATAAATAAAAGAAATTCAATAAAAACCCATGAACCCCTAAAAATGATAGTTCCAATGATTTTTGATAAAAATGAAATGACCAATTCTAACATCCCCCATAACATGATTAATTTTATGGTCATCCTTTTCAACATGATTATCCATTAAGACTCTTGAATATTATATCTTAAAAGTAATGTGATAACATTTCAAGCTTCCCATTAATCTAACTTTAATAAAAATGATTTTTTCTCTCTCTTTGATTTTTTAATGGCACCCTATTTAATCTAAATTTTATCCTCCCTATTAATATTTTTAATAATATCATTAAAAAATATTCATTTTTGCCCTACTCATTAAATTATTGGGAAACCACCCCTAGATTAGTAAACCAAAATGCAATTTGGTTCCATATTATATAAACATGTTGAATATAAGCCTTCTTGAATAAAATAAATATATTATGAGCCTCTTCCATCATAATTTTAATTTATTAATTCAGATCATATTTCTTAGATAAATTATTATTAATATTTATTAAATCTCCTGCTATCAAGAAACAATTAACACCAACTTATTTAGTTAGTTGATTTCCCTAAAGTGATGTCAAAGCTTCAGCCTAGTGATTAGTTTATATCCCCATGTTGACTTAATATACTTACATAAATTATCCCTTACTATCCCAAAGGATTATTCCATCCAAACAATCTTATATTACCTTTGGAAGTACTATGAAAATTTTAGTTAACCCAACCTAGTGATGGAACACACCATATCACATATTTCTTAATTTAACTCTAGGATATATAATAGATATACCATAATTATTAATATTCCAATTTCTCATAACCCTTATATCATATTAATTAAATTTATCCTTTTTACCTATTTTAAGGTTCTTGAAATTTTCAATAAAAAAATCCTTAACTTTAAAGGCAACCATCTTACTTGAATTCTTTCAATTCTTGAAAATTTTGCTATTCCTCTCATTCCAAAGGCCCCATAAGATATGGGGTAATTACAATTACAAAATTTTATTAAGATATTTATTATTAAATATTTATTTACAATAATTACATATATCAAACAAACATGAAGGTTGAATCCAAGCAATTTGAAATTTTTTTAAGAATGACACCCAAACTTTAAAATCAAATGAACATTCCAACAAATAATGAACATCAAAATTATATGTTTGAGATGTCTATATTAATATTTTTTTTTTAAATTTCATCCAAAGGAATATATTAATTTTATGGATCAAATCATTAATCCACAACTTACTCCAATGAAATCCATTAGGTATTACATTTAACACTATGTAATATCCTAACTTAACATTATAAGTGCCATCAAAATAATTCCTTGAAATTAATACATCTTCATTAAATAGATTATTAACATAATTTAATTTAAATAGATAATTTAAATCATTAAACATAATATTATCATCGATATTTAATTTATTTAATATTGGATAATTTTAATACCTTGCTCTCTCATACGTTTGAATATAATCTTCAACTTCAATCCCTTATTTCCTTTGAATGATTTCATCATTATGATATCAAGGTTATAATTCATTTAAATTAATAATCAATGGACCAAGGATATTCCCAAAAAATTACTCTAATACCATTTCCAACTTTCCATTTATTTCCTTGAATTATAAGTTTACTATTGTTGACTACAAAATTATAAAATGAAGAACCTCTAGTGAAGTGATCATCATATATGAGATTAAATGCCTCTATATATTCTAAATATTTAGATTTTAGGATAATTTTCCATGCATTATATTCCATGATGAACCTCAAACCCATATTATTTATAATATCCTTAATCATAGACACAATCTTAAAAATCCCAAGTTTTCCAAATTTTTAAGGAGGTAAACCTTATCCCATAAAACTAATGGGAATCTACTTTTTTTTCAGAATATGTCCATAAAAACCCTTTTGGAATCCTTTATATCTTCTCCACTATTTTCTTAGTAATTTTGAATAAGTACTTTAGATACAAAAGAAAACACTAAAGATTAATCTTAATTAAAATCATTACCTACCTAAGAAAGTATCACACCTTTCCATCCTACTAATTTTCTTTGAAATATATCCAAAAGAGATTTTCAAACTTACTAAGGAAAATTACCACTAAAAAGTGGCATAGAAAGGTAGGTGGGTGGAATTTATCTTATCTAAAAACAAATAATATTAGAAATATTACGTTATCTTACCCAGGGAATGTTAATAAAAAATAAGGAATTTTTTTCAAAATTAATATTCTATTTAGAGGTCTCCTCATAATCCTCAATTATATTCTTTAGTTTTTTAGATTCTTTAACTAATGTAGCAGCCAACACAATTGTATCATCAAAAAAATCTTTATGGGTGATGGGTTTTTTATCTCTTGTAAGTTTGAAACCTTTGACTCTCCCTTGAATTATAGTTACATATAAGGTCATGCTAAATTTTTTAGCCATAATAATAAATATAAAAGGAAACAAAGGATCTATATGTCTATTTCCTCTCTTATTTATAGTGAAACATTCAAGAACCCCATTAAACAATCCTATGAAATTTTTATTAGAGATACATGTATGTAAAAACCTCCTAACATGAGGATAAATGATCCAGACAACAATTCAGATGATAATTCAGGTGATGGGTCCACCCTAATTGATGGTGGAACTTCTGAGAGCCATAACTTTTACACCGTAGCTCCAATTGACACACCGTTTGAACCATTGGAAATATAATAATGATTAAAACATCATGAGATGGCATTTAGATCAACTTAATGAGTTTTTACCCCCTAAAACCCAATGGAAGTGTCCCAAATTTCAATTTTAGTAGTGCAGTCTACAAATAGTAAGTTTCTAAAAATAGTAATTCCTCGAATTCTTTATTGTTGTAAATCGTGGAAGTAAAACCAATTAATCTCCCTTGATATTGGTGACCTTACATATCATCCCCACACCTTCAAAACATGTATAAATGAAGATGTAACCTGAAATGGAAATCAGACATTTCTTCTCAGAGATAAGCATATGTTTGGGTCTGCAAATTTGATAAATAAAACATCTCTTATCAGAGATAGCATTATTTGAATTGTTATATTATTTTTTCTTGAATTATATTACAACCAAATATTTCAAGTTTTGGATCAATAAAACCCAAATTTAATCAAGATTTTATCCATAAACTCATAATACACTTTTTCATAAGCCTTATTCATATCTAATTTAACAATCATTACAAATTTATTACCTTTGTCCATTGAATGCATAATATCATAAACCAAAATGACACCATCCTAAATTTTTATACCCAATACAAAACCTCCCTTTATTTATAAATTATCTTCTCAAGTAATGGTTACATTCTAATAGATAATAGTTTTGTGAAAACCTTATAAATTGTATTACAAAGGATAATAGTGTGAAAGTATTTGAATTATAAATCATCATATTTTTAGGAATTAAAAAAACTAAAGTATTATTCATATCTATAATAATTTTTCCTAAAGAAAATAATTCATACATAATAACATCAATAATATTCAATTTGATAATCTATAAAAAATACTAGAAAATGATGTTGTGAAGCCATTTAGACAAGATGTTTGTCCTTTTTTAATATAAAAATAACATATTTGACTTCTTCCCAAGATACAAGATTGATTGACTTCTTGTTGTATTCTAGAGATATCAAATTTGGAATGTTACCAATGAATTTATACACCATTATGTATTTGAATAAGTATTTAGAGAAAATATTTTCTTAAAATACTAAACTTTTCCTTTAATAAACTATGAGTTATAAATAATCTCCCCTTTCTCTTTATAATTTTCCATAATTATACAGTGGCTTCTATATTTAAGAGTGGTAAGATGAAAAAACTTAGTGTTCTTATCTCCCTCATTAAGCCATAATGATCTATATTTTTTCACAAAAAGGTTTCCTCCCTAATAGTGATAGTATAATAATCACAAATATTTTATTTTTCTCTAGAAGAAGCTTATTGATCTAGACCACTATTATAAATTTAATCTTCCAGCTAAGCTAAGTTTTCCATCAACTTATTTTGATAAAACATATTATCAAAAACTTTCTTAATCTAGATTATGATATCTATTTTAACATTGTTAAGATTTTTATTAAGTATAAACATTATTATTATTAAAATATCCCATTTTCTCCATTCCTTAATTATTTATTTTATTTCAAACTATTATAACCACATATGTTCAAATCTAAATGGAATTCTGACCTTTTTTACGTAATAATACAAATTAAGTAGTAAATGATTATGGTTTGAACCAATCATAGGCAAATAAGAAAGACAAAAATATTGTTTCAATATCTAGTCAAAGGAGATAATAATTATATCAAGCCTTACCTAAATTAAATTCTCACCAATACTTCAATTATACAAAGTGAAAAATGATCCTATAAGCTCCAAATCAACTATATCATTAATGGATATAAATTTAGAGAGATATTCCATATTATCAATATACTCTTGATTAACCCTTTTTTTCTCCAAGGGGGAAAGCATAGTTAAAGTCCCCAAAAAATCATCCAAAAATGATTAACACATGTTTTTATGAAAAAATTAATCTCATTCTAAAGCTTCACATGACCAAAATGGGTATTATGCACATAAATGTTAGATAAAACCCACATTTTACCATCATCTTGATTGGTAAAGATCATAGCTAGATAATGAGAATTATTGATCAACATGTCCTTCTTAACCACATTAGTATCTCAAAAAATGGAAATACCAATATAATAACCAAATTAACTAGCACCAACCTTATAAAAATCCTTCCAAACCTTATTATTGATATCAACTAACATTCTATTAGACATCTTAGTCTCTTGGATAGATAGGATACTAGGATTATTATTCTTCTTCAAATATATAAAAAATATATGCTTATTATTATGATTCAAACCTATAATATTATGGTAAATAATATTCATTTATATATTTTAGATTGGTATTTTTCCCCTTCATTGTGTACTCTGAGTAGCATTAGCAATTTCCTTTTTTATTTTTTTCTTGAGATTTTCCTTTAGGGAAGGTTCTAATTTATTATTATTAGACCCAACTTATATAACATTATTCTAAAATATATTAGTCACATTTGAACCTAACTAACTTATTTTAATTTTATTCTCTTTTAGTATCTAACATTCTCTTCTAACGATTACAGAGAAAAAGGTACAACTTCCTCAAGTTTCTCCTCTAGCATACATTTGTCTATATTAGACTCCTCCTAGACAAAAATAGGGGAAAAAGATTATTTCATATATTTTACACTAGGAATAAATATATGACATGAAGAATAAATTAGGTTATTACCTTGAGCATATTTCTCACTATTATCTTTCTCCTCTCCTTGGTATTCAACCCCATCAGAGTTGTTGTGGTCATCTAAGTTATACTCTTCCACTTACTTTACTAATTTTTTGCATATCCTATTTATCCATGGACTTAGGGGTTTCATTTACCTTATTATATTAATTTTTATACATTAATATATCTTTGTATCACTATTTTTTAAATGTAAAAATTGATTTTAAAAGTCCTTTAAACATTCTACTCCCACCTCCTCTTCTCTTAGTCATACCACTAGTTTTATCATTTAATTTAATTGATCATTAGAGTTAGAGTGGTAAGGGGAATATTAATATAACTCATCCAAAATCATATTTATAAATATTATATTTATACTTTTATTGGTAGTCAAATCCATCAGAGTTTTTTTCTCAACGAAGTTATACTCTTCCAATTCCCTTACTAATTTTTGCATCTCCTCTTTATCCATGGACTTAAGGGTTTCATTGTCCTTATTCTCTTAATTTTTATACATGAATATGGATTAATTTATATCATTATGTTTTAAATGTAAAAAGTGATTTTGAAATTCCTTTAAACATTCTACTCCCACTTCCTCTTCTATTATTTTTACTACCATTTCCATCATTTACTTTGGTTGATCATTAGAGTTAGAGTGATTAGGGGCATATTCCTTTAACTAATACACAACCTTATTTTATAGATTTTATTATATAAAAAACATAATAATTATTTAAATAGTTAATATTTATTTTATTTTTAATATTTTAATGCCTTGTAAGTTGTACATGTTCTACAGTTGCTAAAATTTTCCTTATTTAGTAAGGCATGAAAACTAGTTTAGTTCTTATTGACTATTTTGACCACAATTAAAAAATAGGTACATTCCATATCATCAAAAAAATTGATGTATGGGTTAATTATAATGTCATATAGTGTTTCATAGTTCATTTTATGTTATTTAATATGTTTCTATCCTTGTTCATAGTCTAATTTAGTCCTTATGTCATTTTGTGTCACTTAAGGGTCATAAATTAAAGTGGTATAATTTTAAAAGGCATAAAAGTGTTATAATATATAATAAAACATATAATATGTCATATTAGTAGTTAGGAATGTCAATTATAACTAAATCTTGTAGGTTCCTAACTAAAAATCAAGAAAACAAGTGAAAAAGAGGGATTTTTGAAGGTTATACAGCCTATGGGGAAGAAAGGCACATGGGAAAAGCATATGAAGTGAAAATTTAGCTTCCTTAACTATATTTACATGATTTATATACTTTTAAATTTCCAAAAATGGTCCAAAACCATTTCTCTTCTCCATCACTCTACTAGGCATATGAAACTAGTCAACAAGTCTTTGGATAATATTGCCAATAGAAGAATTTCCAAGTAAAATGATGTTGGTGGTGGATATTATACTTGTTATAATTAAAATTAATGATATTATTTGTAATAATGGTTGCCTATGCTCTATGAACCATTATTAACAAGTTGACTATCTATTTTTGCTTGTTATTTCCCAAACCCTACAGCTTTTCTTCTTGTATGATCAATTCCATAGAGTAAAATAATTTAAATTGATTATAAAATATTTTAATTTTTTTTAATTTAATGTTTTCTATCTTTTATTTCATGTTTGGAGTTGATTTCATGATCCAAATAGTTCAAGTTATAGGTTGACGTCACTAGTGGACTACCAGTCAAGTTTCACCAATTGAAAAATGGTTTTTATCTATAATGGTTTCAGATCAATGTGATATTATTATAAATGAATGTCATATTTCATAATAATCTCATTATTCTTAAGCTTACTCTCCAAGACTAACATCATGAAATTTGTAGTCAAGAATATTTCACATAATTAACTTCTTGTAGGTTTCCATCTACGATCATGTTGTATAAAGCTCCTAAGCATGGTCATGGAGGTGTGATGAATAGTTAAAAGTTTTTTAAAATATTATTTTTACGTGATTAATTAATCTAAACTTCCAAAATATCATATAAGGGTCTATGATAGTCAAAATAATTTATACACAGTCATATATATTGATATGCACCTACAGCTGCCTACAGAAAGATATCACATTGAATGAATTTTTTTTGAAGAATTTCAAGGGCGTAAGAATTAATTTGAACACATTTGATAAGTTTATGATCTATTTTAATAACCATACACCATATAAATTAATAATCTCAATCACACTGCCTTGTATATTTAAATGTCCACCTAAAGGTGGCACTGGCAAAGACTTGAAATTGTTTGATAAAGATGTTAAAACATGTTTTAAGACCTTATTAAACTTTTATGAAGATGAATATACCTTGATAACCATGTTTTAGGCATTAAATTGGTAGGAAGAGTGAAAATTCACCTCAAGAGAAGATAATTGAGCTATAAGGACTTACTTCCCTAAAAACCCTAAAATAGAACCCTGTGTACTTTTGGTGATGTCATCGAATAGTGTAAAAAGAGGTTTATCTAGATCCTAATAATTCCATTATTAATCCCTCATATATTTTAATATATTTCAAATTTAATTTAGTGGTTTATCCAACAGGGGTCCATACTAGAAGGCTTCAAATCTTGGCATTTGTTCACTATAACTTTTTAGTGTTATCTATAGTTTTGAATCTCAAATGACCTTACACTCCAAGGCGGTAGTGAAAGAAGAATTATTTAATTTTTAAGTGATAATATGAAGGTGATAAGTAAATTTTTGTCTCAAATAACATTAAAAAGGGTTGAAATTTAGGGTATTGATCTCCATCAACACCTATAGGTATGTCATTGCTCAAAAAAGTTACCTACAACGTGACTATAGGTGACTCACAAACCCATGAAGTAAAATTTAATGGCACTAGGCTTGTAGACATAAACCTTTGAAATTTTGATTTGGTTATAAAATATTCAAATGATCCTAAGGTGTGAAGCATTGGTTTTCAAGATTGGAAATTCACTTATAGCCCCCCGTATTACTCTAATAGGGTCAACTATTATTGACTATAGTTAATAGTGTTCTAAAGTTAACTACCTTAGTTATTGGATTTGAATGAACATGATATGAAGTGACCTTGATAAATTAAAAAAGGTATTATATCAATATCACATAGTTTAATAGTTAAAACATACCTACAAGACTCCCCTTTTTCTCGAAGATAGTCAACTACAATTTATTGTGACATGATAGTGAGCTAGAACAAGGGATTTGGATTATATTATATTATGAAAATCAACTTGAATAGATATAAATGTGTTTAAAGTTACCTTGGGGACTCTAAAAAGGTATTTAATAATAATTTTCAAGGTCCAAACATGAAAGTATATACCTATAGGTGTCACTTTCTAAGCAAGAAATTAAAATCGTAATTGACTATCAACAAAACCATTTAAGAGAGAATAAACAATGGAATTTTATATTAATTTTATAAATATAAATATAATATCATAAAGTATAAAATAGGACATGGAATTGGTCTCATACAAGAAACCTAAAGTCCATAGGTAAACCCTGTACATAGTGAGTTCTCAAGAGTCTATCCTAAGGATTTGAGTTGTTTAGAAGTGATATAAACTTGATCTAACCATATAAATTTATGTTTAATGTATCCATGACCTATTAAATAACCTCATATAATTTTTTTACATGAATTAATAGGGTATATGTACTCTTTTATTTCTTAGATAGAGGTCACTCCAAAATGACTAAACCCTACATGTAAGCTATGAAAGTGATGAGGTGGTGAGCTATAGGTTAAGGAGACATTGAAGATATATGTTGAAAGTTTAGTCACACATTAAATAACATTAAAAACCATTCACACTAGATATAAACTCAAGAGGATAGTCCAAACCCATATGGATGCAGTTAAAATCCACTAGGCCTAATCTACGCTTAATGCCTACAAGGGGTTAAACTTCATTTATATTGATATGAGAGCATTAATAAAATGAAAATAATTTAAATTGGATTAATAATAATTGTTTTAACTATTATAATTCAAGTTATACCATAGGTAAGCCATTTATTATCTTAAGACCATCACAGGGTATACAAAATACATGAAAAATCTCAATAGGGTAATTTTGAGAGCTCACACCTACATGGAAGCTTATCATAGGAGTATAAGGAGTTAGGATATGTTTAAGGATGTATTTAACAAATATTTTTTGGTATATGTTCAGGGTTCTTGACCTTTATGAAAAAACCTTAAGGTCCAAAAATACTCAAAACCCTCTAAAACCCTTATTAAGGACCTGATTGGGAAGATGAAGTATGAGAGAAATCCATATGAAATATAATGAGAATGAAAGTGATTGGATATTATATATTACTCCTCAAGGATCTTTCCCATACATTTGGATTGCACCCTACTTGTACAAACAAGGTGTAAAATGTATTTACTTGAATATTTTTAGTGTTGTGAAGGTATAGATGGGTTCAAAGAGATGAAATTAACTTTAGGATAAATATTTGGACTTATATTAACTCATAATATCCATTTAATTATATAGGATTTCTCAAAAATATTTCTACAAGGCCCTTCATCTCATCCAGTCCAAACTGGCATAGTGAACAAGTGAGGTCAAAACTCATAATGGGAAGCCTTATAACATTTAACTAAGGTATCTAAGGGTATGTGGACTCTTGAAAATTTTAATACACCCCTATCTATATATATATATATATATATATATATATATATATATATATATATATATATATATATATATATATATATATATATATATATATATATATATATATATATATATATATATACAATTTGAAAACTAAAGGCAACCTTGATGCCAAGTGTGAAAGGTGAGTGCAAGAGGAGTGATTATGACTACAGGTAGTAATAACTCATATCTATAAGAATTTTTTTGATTAGGGACACCTCTAATTCATGTTGGAGATTTTTTATAACTCCTTGTTATTTAAATAATCTTACCTATCCCTATTCTTATTTTTAGCATTCCAAGGAGGCCTAATGATGAAGATAGTTTCCAGACATGTAAATGAAGAGTCATGCCATATTTCAAGAGTTTCATTCCTTTAAGGGAAATTGGTCCACATATACCTTAAAATATATATATCATACTTCATTATCCTATATATTTAACTCATTTTCTCACATTTTCACATTTTCTAGTGACTCTTGGACTTCATTCTCTTCTCGCCTCTCTCAAATTCTATAATTAGTAGCCATTTTAGCTCTTATAGACTAATACCACACCATGTATGACAAAGCCATACTAGTTTTACAATTGTAATTTTACTTTTAATAATAAATTAAAGTATATTTTTTAGTTAATTAACATTTTCCTAAGTGTGCAAAGTGATTTATGGTGATGTTAAGTGATAATCTCCTATCCTTGCTTCTCATTATCCTCTTGTTTATACAATAGATATTATTATAACATGTCATATAGAGTGTGGCTAGTGAGTCAGGATCCTCTAAAGTGTAAAATTATCCTTATATTTTTAAATATTCACTCCATGTCACTTACCTTGTGTTTCTTCATGCATATTACCTCTATATTGAATCACTTATGTTAGAATCTCTTGAGAGTTCGAAGCTGGTTTGTAGGTCTTTTTTCTTTGTGATAAAAGTATGATGGTCTTGTGTAAATTTTTTTTTTGTAAAACCATTTTATATTATTTTAATTTCATGAAAACTTATATCTATTTTAACACAATTAACTAGTTAAGTAGGTGATAATCACTTCAAGGCATATTTAGGGAGCTAGCCCTTAAACCTAAAGGTCTACTTCTACTATAGGTAGATCCACATACCTATAAGTATTCCCATATTTAAAAAATATAGAGGAGGATTGAACACACTCATCTAGGGTGAAATATTTTGTGATAATAATTATGGAATGCCTAGTGGGACCTATTATCCTCAAGATAGCTTGTCAAGGTGAATGATGGTCTTGACAACATCAGCTACAAATTGGTGTGCTACTTAGCATTTTGTGACTCAATTCAAGGTAAAATATGGTTCAAGACAAATTTTTTCATAAATTTTCTTTCATAATTCATGGTCCTTACTACGTCATCATCTAGTAGAGTTCTCAGTCCTATCAATCCACCTACTCAGCCTAAACTTCTTCTTGAAGCTCAATACCCTCAACCTAATCTACCCTTTGAAGAATAAGAATATTTTGTTAGTCAAAAGAGTGAAGATATTGAATAAATCCAATCCATCATTGATAGGCCACATTCCTTCCTACTAAGAACCTAATCCATCTTGAAGCATATGATGCCATTCCCCCTAATTCCATAGAGTGTGCCTACATTCAATGGTTAAAGTCATGCCACACCTAGTGAACACATCAGGGATACCTCCAATTTTTTTAGTTTATAAAATGTTAATAAGAAGAATATTTAAATTAGACTCATTTCCATGTACCTTATATGAAAAGTGTTTTACTGGTATATGACTTTAGCTGGTGAATGCATCACATCATGGGATGATTTTGGAGTGTTGTTAAATTCAAGGTTTGAAGATGAAAGTGACCATATACCTCTCATACATCAGCTCAATGTGATCAAAAGAGCTCCCAAGGAAATAATTCATGACTTCAATTAGAGGTTTCAAAAGACTTGGTATAGACTACCTCCTCTTATGAGACCACCTATTATCTTTGTGTTCCCTACATACATAAGATCCATTGGTACTGATATTGATATCATGCTTCAATCCATGGGTGGTTTCAATCATCAAAAATCATATGAGCTTGTCATTAGAGATGAGAATGGCCTCATTCAAGATAGAAAACTAATTACTAAAGTGTTTATACCTCTTCCACCTAATGTCTCTACTTTTGCTCCAAACATTGCCCAAGTTCCTAATGCAAATTTTATGCCTAAGATTTCTCCTAAGAAGGCAAATGAAACTAATCCATATGCAATAATTCAAACCTCATAATATGAGATTAAGAAATGGATAATGATAAGAGGCATGAATAAGAACTCTTATCTATATCAACAATAATATGGTTAGTAATATGGGAGAGGAAGAGGTCAAGGTCAGCCCAACCTCAATAGGCCTACCAATGTGTACAATCCTAATTCCACCACTAATACAAGGGAGATGGTACCAGTGCATATTAACTTGGTGTAAGGGGAAAATTGGCATAAAGGCCAATTTATGAATTCCAATGAGGGTGGAGAAAAAAATCTATTTAATCAAGGAAAAGTCACTCCTCTCCTATCAGTGGAAGATGAGGTTGTGATGCAAGCAAATGAAGATTGGTAACCTCAAGGAGAAATCTTCACCAACTTATTAGTTTAAGATACTTAAATCAAATTACTTATATTTCAAATAACACAAGATCCAATAAGAAGGATTTAGGAGGTGATAATAGCATGCCTTCAAGCTCATTTAATCCTTCTACAAGGAAACAAATAATGTTAGTCCCAAACACTCCTACACCTCCTATAAATCATAATGTGGTAAGGTCTACTCGAGGTGATTCTATTCCTCAATTTTCAACTTCTTTTTTTTCAAGGACTCAAGATAAGGTAAGAAAAATTTCCATAAACATAGTAAACTCATTGAAAAATACTAAAGCATATATCTCTTTATGGGGCATCCTCTATATGCCTGGCCAAAAGGAGCTATTACAAAATAAACTATCTACTATCCCTACTATTATTTCACCTTCAATTCAAATTCATGGTAATGTTACTCTTACTAATTCCCATAAAAATATTATTAAACCATCTATCGGTATTGAGAAGCCTCCACCCTTCTACCTCACTCTCATAGTGGGGAAAAACTAGTACATAATTATGCCTAATGTTGTAGTTGATAATTTGGGCCTAAAATATGAAACCCATATAAAAGGAGTGCTTTAGCTAGATGGTACACCTACTAAGACAATAGGTTTGATCAAAAAATTGAAATTTTTCCTCCATGTCTTCCCTAGTTTTCTCATCCTTAAAGACATGATTATTGTTGACCTTCCTACTCATTTATGCAATATGCATTTTAAGAAAATTTATAGCCAAGACAGGTGGCTACATATAATCTTGTTTGTCCTTCTTGGTCTTTAAGACAAGATATAAAACTAAGGTAACCATAAGAACTTAGCCTCTTGCAGGGTTTCACATTGATCCCTATGTTGAAGCAAGCTCTAACTATAATTGTGTGATCAATAACAAAGATGAGTCTAATGTGGATGATGATAATTCTAAAATTGAAGGAATAGAGGGCTTAATTATATATGAATATGTTGTAAATGCTTATGAGCATGATCATTATGCATACTTTGATAAAACTAACCTTGGCACCTATATCATCCATGAATAACCATTTGAAGGAGATGAGGTAAGTGTCAAACATTATTTCTCACAACCTACTAAGATTAATTACTTGATTCATGTATATGATGATGATGTATTTAAGAATATAATTGATCAAGATGGTGAGAAGAACAATGTGATTCTACCTACTATTGATGAAACTACCCTTGATGATGATAATCATCAAGAAAAGGAAGATGATGTATGGCAAAATATCAATACCATATGTCAAGAATTTTATCAGCTAAAAAATGTTCCTTCCCTCCCAAAAAGTATATATCTAATGATTTTGATAATAATCATAACAAACATGATGTTAAGTGTTGTATTGAGCAATGAAAATAAAGGTTCATCAAGCATGAAATTAAAAGTCTTGCTATTATCCAAGATTCTACAATCAAGGAGGAGTTTCATGAGTCCAAAGAATATTTTGTTGTGATTCAAGGATAGCCAAGGACTCCATCTAATTTTGGTTCATATTAAAATGGGTTGAATCATAAATAAGAAGACATTGATGACAATATACATCAATTATAGTCTACCCAATGGGTGAGAAAAGTTGAGGCAATTGTCATACACTCTAATCTATAGTTTGAGGAATTCATATCAGATGTAACAAAGATCAATCAACTTGTAGATCCAATAAAGGCTCTTAGATAACAAGAAATAACATTCATGAGGTTTCAAAATAGCCCACTTGTAATCTTAAGAATATTAAAAGGTGGTAGACTTATTGATCATATACATATGTAAGTGGTTGATGATGAGCATGCTTCTGATGATATATTACCTTCATGGAGTGACAAAGATGCAAGAGGAAACATATTCGACCATGGTTGAAGTATGATAATATGTTTTCACCTTAGGATTAAGGTTTTTTAAATAATAAAATAGGTGTGTGTGTCTTTTATTCAATTATGTTGTGTTTTATAAGTGTTCTTAAGAACACATGTTTGTTTCCCTTTAGTGTGTCTTGTTTTGTGTGTATTTCATTTATCTTTAGTGTGGATTAAAAGGAAAATTATTTTTCAAATTGGTGCATAGGTGACTCCATATCCCAATGGATAGGATTAGGCTACTGGTCAAAATAGGTCAACCCCATATAGTCCAAAACTTCATATAGGGGTCTATCATAATGTCATAGGGTGTGTCATATTTCATTTGATGTCATTTAATATGTTTATATCCTTAGTCATAGTCCAATTCAATCCTTACATCAGTTTATGTCACTTAGGAGTCATAAATGAAGTGATACACTTTTCAAAGGTGTACAAGTGTTATAATATCTCTTCTAACATCTAATATGTCATATTTCATGTCATGAATGTCAAAACTAATTAAAAATTATAGGTTACTAACTAAAAATCAAGAAAATAAGTGAAAAAGAGGGATTTTTGAAGGTTGTATGGCCTATGAGGAAGAATGGCACATGGGAAAAACATATGAATTTACCCTTCATCTTCCCAAACTCCATCTCCATGTTTGATTTACTTTACAAATTCCAAAATGGGCCAAACCCATATCACTTCTCCATCACTCCACTAGGCATATGAAACTAGTCAATAGGTCCTTAGATAGTAAAGTAAGTAGAAGATTTTCTAGGTCAAATTATCCTAGTGGTGGATAGTACACAGTCTACTTCACATTCATGGTATGAGTTGTAATTTTTTTTGTTTATTCTTTATGAACCATTATTAACAAGTTAACTATATATTTATGCCAGAATCTACAGGTTTTCCTCTTCTATGAGCAAGTCTATACAATGAAATTGTTATACTTTGTTCTATATGATGTGTAATTCCTCATTTCATGTTTTATATCTTGTTTTTCATGTTTTTAGTTGATTTCATGAGCCAAATAATTCAAGTTGTAAGTTGATCTCACTTTTGGACTAGTAGTCAGGTTTCACCAATTGCAGAAGGTTTCTTTCTTTGTAATGGTTTAAAATCAATGTGATATGATGTTTTATGCATCTAATATGTCATAACAATATCCTTATTCCCAATATTACTCTCCAAGACTAACATCATGAAAGTTGCATTCAAGAATGTTTCACATAGTCAACTTCCTGTAGGTTTCCATCTATAAGCATGTCATATAAAAGTCTTAAGCATGGTCATATAAGTGTGATGAATAGTCCCAAGTTATTTAATATCCTCTTGTTACATGATTAATCAATACAAAATTTCCAAATAATGTAAAAGTGACTATGACAATCAGTACAATCTATACACACAATAATATACATTGATATGAACCTATATGTGCCTGTAAAAGGATATCAAATTGAAATGGGTGTTGAAAATTTTTTGAAGTATTTTAATGTTTTAATAATTCATTTAAACACATTTAATGAGGTTTGGAACTATTTTCAATCCCATACAACATATAAGTTGATTATCTCAACCCCATTACCCTATATATTGAAATGTCCACCTATAGGTGGCACTGAGAGAGACTTAGAATTATTTCATAAGAATGTTCAAACATGTTTTGATACATTCATCATGTTTGAGGAAGATGGAGATATCTTTAGAACCATTTTTAAGTCATTAAATTGATAATAAAAGTGATAAGTCACTTTAAGAGAAGAGAAATGAGCTTAAAGGACTTGCTTCTCTAAAAACCCTAAAGTAAAGACCTGTGTAGTTTTGTTGATGTCATGCAATAGTGTAACAAGAGATTTAGATGAATACTAAGAGTTCCATCATAAATACCTCATATAGGTTAATATATTTCAAAATGAAGTGAGTGGTTTATCTAATAGGGGTCTATACTAGAAGGCTTCAAATCTTGGCATTTGTTCATTACAACTTTTTAGTGTTGTCTATAATTATGAATCTCAAATGACCTTACACTCCAAGGTGGTAGTGTAGGAAGCACACTTTCATATTTAAGTGATATTATGGATGTGAGAAGAAAATTTTTGTCTAAAATAACATCAAAAAGGGTTGAAATTTATGTTATTGATCTCCATCAACACATACATGTGTGTCATTTCTCAAAAAAGTCACCTACAACTTGACTATAGGTGACTCACAAACTCATGAAGTAAACTTTGGTGCCACTAGGCCTACAAACATAAACATTTTCCATTTGGAGTTGGTTAAAAAACCTTAAAATGATCCTAAGGTGTGAATAATTATTTTCCAATATTAGAAATTAACCTATAGGCCTTCTTGTTTCTCTAATTAGGTCAACTACTGTTGATTGGAGTTAACAATGTTCTAAAGTTAACTACTTTAGTGATTGTCTTGACATGAAAATGTTATGAAGTTAAATTAATAAAATTAAAAGGTAATTATATAAATATTACAAATTTAAATAGTTTAAATAACCTACATGACTCCCCTTTTGCTCCAAGAAAGTTAACAACTAATTGGGACATGACAATGAGCTAGAATAAGGGATTTAGAGTATGCCATAACATGAACATCAACCTGAATAGATAAAAATGGATGTAAAATTACCTTAGGTAATAAAATAAGGTAATTAATAAATATTTTCAATGTTTAACCATGAAATTATATACCTATATGTGTCACTTTATAAGTAAGAAAGTATAGTCATAGTTTAATGTCAACTAGACTAGTCAAGAGAGGATATGTAATGGAGAGTTTATAAAAGTGGTGAAGTGTGTCATGAATGATAAAACCTATAAAATTATATTATACATATCAATATACTCTCATATAGTGTAAAATAGGACATGAAAGGGTTCTCATACAAGCAACCTATAGTCCATAGGAAAAGCTTGCACACAGTGAGTTCTCAAGAGTCTATCTTGAGGTTTTGAGTTGTTTAGAGGTGATAAAAATTTGATATAACCATGAAACTCTGTGTTTAAGGTATAAATAACCTATTAAATAACCTAATATTTTTTTTTCATGTAACAGAAGATATGCCCTTTATTCTATCTCAAATAGAGGGCACTCCAAAATGACTAAATCTTATAAATGAGCCATGAAAGTCATGATATGGTGAGATAGAGGTTGAGGAGAAATTTAATAAATATGTTGAGAGTTATTTCACACATAAACTAACATGAAAAACCATGCATATGGTATATAAACGCAAAAGGGTGGTCAAAACCCATATGGATGTAGTCAAAACCTACTAGGCCTAATCTAGGCCTAATACCTAAAAGGGGTTAAACTTCATTTATAGTGATAGGAGAGAATTAAAAAACATTAAAAAACTTTAATGGGGAGTCATAATCAGTTTTTTTACTATTAAAATTCAAAGGATACCACAAGTAAGCCATTTCTTATCTTAAGACCATCACATGGTATGTAAAATGCATGAAAAAGGCTTGAGAGGGAAACTTTGAGAGCTCACACCTACATCAAGGCTTAGCATGGGAGTATTAATATTTGGGAGATGTTTAATGAGGTATTTAAAAAATATTTTGTGGAATTTTTTTTATATTCCAATGTCAAACCTTTATGAATAAAATTTAAAGGTTAGAAGTACTCAAAATCCTCCAAAACCATTACCAAGGACCCAATTGGGAAGATGAAAAAGGAGAGGAATATAAATGAGATATAATGAGTGTGAAAGTGATTGTATATTTCAAATGACTCCTCAAGTCTCCTTCCCATCAATTTGGGTTTCTGCCTACTTGTATCGACAGGTCAAAAAATGGATTTTCTTAACTATTTTTGGTGTTGTGTAGGTAAAAAAGGGTTCCAATAGATGAAATTCACTTTGGGAGAAATATTCAGATTTATATTAAATCATAATATCCATTTAATTCTTCAAGATATCTCATAACAATCTCTACAAGTGCCTTTATCTCAGCCAGTCCAAATTAACATAGTGAACAAGTAAGTGAGAAGCCTTTTAAGGTCCACCTGAGGTATCTCAGGGCATGTGGACTCTAGAAAAGTGTCATAAACCCCTATATATATTTTTTAATCTAAAAATATAGGAAACCTTGGTGCCAAGTGTGAGAGGTGAGTGAAAGAGGAGTGATTATGATTACAAGTAGTGATAACTCATGTCGAAAAGAATATTGATGATTAGAGACACCTCTAATGCATGTTGAAACTTGTTTATAACCCCTCCCTCTTAGTTTAATGTTGTCACATGTCCCTAGTGTTATCATCAAATTGTGCACCCTAGGATGTTCTATGAAATTACTTAAATTTGATGCAACATTGAATCATCCCTCAAGTTTGTGAGAACTTGTAAGAGAGATGAGTCTCTAAGATTGAAAAGAGCTAGCTCCCTAAATTATTCTCTAAGTTTTTATCACCTAATATACTACTTGTTCATGAAAAGAGTCGATAATTTACATAAAATAGAAAAAATATGCTAAAGAGGTGATCCACCAAGAATTTATCCCACCGACTATCACATTTCTATTGAGTAACAATGTTTTTCAAGACTAATTACATGCATTGAAAGATATTAACATAGTGTTTCAATGTGAAGGTAACATGCTTGATATAATTAATAAGATAATTGACCTAAGGGGTAGATTTCACACCATAGATACAATTGCATACTTTAAAGATATTTTGATATGTTCAAGATAATTCACATGACCTTTTAACATCAGAACCTTTGTTCAAACATGAAGGATAAAGGGAGTAAGGATGATGTTATCTCTTAGCTTCATTATACGTCACTCATATACTCAAATAGAATTTCATAACTCAAAATTGGTCTTGTATTCAATTTTAAAAAGCAAAGTGTAATGTCATTTTATTAAGGCTTTACCATACCAAAAATGTGGTTATAATCAATGGCCAAAATGGCTGAATTTATATAACTTTAGGGAATAGAGAGAAAAGATAAGTAAAAGAGGTACAAGGACATGTGTCATTGACATGAAATTTAGATACAAATCCATGAGAGATATGGATGAGTGAGCCATGTCATGTCAAGAGTCTTACTTTTCCAAAATATGTCATGAGAATGGTGGCAATTGGCATCAAACCTTTAGGAGTGGCACAAGAAACTACTTCTATCGAAGATTATCCATGAAAGTTCAAAACTAAAAATAGAAAATTTGACACATCACACTACTAATATTCATTATGGTAGTTATAAAATTCTCTTTCTAATTTTTATTTATGCTCTAAACACCTGTATTTGTCAATTTCATGGAATCAAAGACTCAAACTATCAACTTATACTTTTTACTTGCTTTGTTTACTCTCATGTTCACACCAAGTCTTTTGAATAACAATGGATATTTCTTGTTGTTTGAAATTTATGTTCTATGGGCCATTACCTTTTGATTATTTCCTTTAAACTTTTTATCTTGACCCTTTCTTGAAAATGATTTTCCTACAAAAAATCATAAAAAAATCTTTCTGAAAGAATTTGTGTCTTTGAGAGCTCTATTTTTATCAAACAAAATGTCTGAAAGAAATGGACCTTAACACCTTTTCAAGTTTTTTAAAATAATTCTTCAGATAATTTCTCTAAAAAAATCCTTTGAAATTTATTTTTGGCCCTTTGGAAAATTGAAATGGTCCTTTATAATATTTGAAAGTGTCCATTTAGCCTTAGAATTTCCCTTCAAATTATTTGCAATATACCCTTTGGAAAAGTTTCAAAGGTCCTTTTTGGCTTGAAAGAGTCCTTCAAAAAAATTTAAAACTTCCCATCGAAAAAACTAAAGTGCCCTTCAAACTTTTGAAATGTACCCTTCAATTTTTTTGAAAAGGGCACTCTCTCTGCAATAATTCCTTCCTTAAAAAAAGTTACAAAGTACCCTTCAGCTTTGAAAGGATATATTTTGGAAAAAATGTGTAGGGTAACTTTTGGAGACTTATCCTTTGGGAAATTTGAAAAAAAAAATGTCTAAAAGAAATATACTTAAGGAAAAATGTTTCAAATAAAAAGTTTGAAATAATTCAACAAGGGATGAGAAAAAAGACCAAAATGAACTTCCTAAAAGAAATAACACTTGGTATTTTTATGGGCTTTGTCAAAGAACATTTATTTTGAAGAAAAACTAAGTACTAGACATGGCCAAATTTGAAAGGTGCAAACCTGGGGGTGGAATTTGACTAATATTCTTAGTGATTCTTGGGTATGACATTCCTACTATTCCTAAGACCAGTTGACTAAATCCTTTCATCAGGCATGAAGTCATGCAAATGGGCACTCAAATTATCATAAACAAACTTTGGATTGACTATAAGATAATAAGGAATGTTTTACAATTTAAAATACCTTCTTTGTGACTTGTTCAAACCATTAGAAGAATCACCATTTTGGAGGAAACTAATGATTTATTGTGTCATACATTGAATTGTTATGTGACCAACTATTTGGGGATGAGCTTGATTGACCAAAACTTCTTCCCTTGGCCCTTAAAGATCTGAAACTAGATCTTCACACAATCCCTTTCCTCTTACCAAGTTTGTTACCTTGATATCAACATCATATTCTATTACCTTTGTGATCCATCCATCTCTCTTCTCATTAAGGTCTTTACTTAGGAGGAGCTCTTTGGTGCTAGAATGAGAGACCATGACATGTATTTTATTATTTAACACCATGTGCCTAGCATTTTTCAAACATCTTATCATAGCTAGATCTTGCTTCTCAACAAATGTGTACTTGACCTCATAATATTCCAATCATTAACTAAATAATACAATGGGTTGTTCAACTTCCTCATCCTTCTTTTACATAAGCATAGCTAATATTGTTTCAAGATTAGAAAAAGTATATAGTATAAAATCCTTGGAAAATTTTGGGTTAAAGAGAGTAGGATATGGGGAAATTTCTTCTTTGATTGCCTCAAAAATGTTCTTACCTTCATTTTTCTAAGAAAAATCTTGGTTATTCTTGATCATGGTTGTAATAGGCTTCACCAAAGTAAAAAATCCTAGAATAAACCTTCTTACAATGTTGATCTTGCCTAAGAAATTTTACAAACCTTTCTTGTGTAGAGGAAAAGATAAGCCTAGAATGGCTTCAATCCTTTCAAGATCAATAGATAAGCCTTGCTTTGACACAATGTAACCAAATAATTTACCATCATGAATAGCAAAGATACATTTGTTTTGGGTTAAGAGAAACTCCAAACTCTCTACACTTCTCAAAGAATTGCCTTATATGTTTCATGTGGTCATCAGTATCCTTGAAAAAAATAGTTATATCATCAAGGTATACAAGCAAAAACTCATTGATCAAACCTTTAAAAGCCATGTCCATTTATCTTTGGAAGGTGGCACCAAAATTAGACATACCAAAAGGCATCTTTCTATATGCAAATGTTTTCCATTTTGTGGTGAATTTTATCTTGAACTGATCCTCCTAATCTATCAATATTTGGTTATAACATAAATAGCCATCAAGTAGTGAAAAACACTAAGAACCTGAAACCACTTGCAAAAAATGCTCCATGGAAGGTAGTGGATAATGGTCTTTGAGTGAAATTATATTTAGCTCCATAAAGTCCACATAGAGCTTGATCTCTCCACTCTTTTTTCAAATAAGTAAAAGGTTAGCTACCCAAGTTGAGTGTTTGATAGGAAAAATAATCCTAGACTCAATCAATGGTAAGCTCTTTTTTCGTGAGTTCTTTTATCTTGGGATTGATAAGCCTCTATTTTTTCCTCACTAGTTTATTTATAGGTTCTAAATCAATGGTATGATAAAATAGACCTAGATCAAACCCTTTCAAATCCTTATATTCCCTAAAAAATATATCATGAAATTATTTACACAATTCAATGAAGGCTTGTCTCTCAAAAAGAAAACAAATTTTACCAATTTTTAGAAGTTTGTCATTAAGTATCAAGATTTTTTAATAGTTCTCTTAGTTTGTATAGATGATTACCCTTTCCTTCCTTATTTGATCATATTAATTGAACACAATCTCAAAATTAACTAGCCCCTTGGGTATCTTGTTTGTCTTCAACTGGATAACTTGTTCTTCATATTGATTGTGAAGCTTCTTTTGATTCTTGGAAGAAAATTCTACTTCATTTTGAATGAAGTGTACAATGTGTTTATCACTCTCAAACACTTTCCAAAAACACTTCATTATCTCTAATAGAAGGTATCATAATGACCTTGATTTTAGGTTGGTCCTTCTCTCTACTTACATCATCCACTATATCACAGTGTGATCCTATCACAACCAACCTATCAGCATGTTTTTATGAGTCTCTTGGTATAGGTTGGATATTGAAATCATCAAAGTCATCAATTAGATCCCAAACCCTATGCCTTTAATACTTAATCAAAGGTTTCCTAGTTGTAGATTGGTTTATCACTTGATGTATAATCTATTCATTATCTCCATATACCTTCAAATTCTTGATTGCCTTTCTCTTTTCCTATTGGATGCTATGAATCAAGCCTTCATATTCTACTGCATTACAATTAAAACTAAAATGATATATATATATATATATAAAGAATAATAATGGTTGTTTGAAAAAGAGACCAACATGACACTAACTCCTACGTCTACCTTGCTTCTAGATCCATCAAAAAACATTTCCCATATCCCTTCAAGTTCATTCTCTTCATTAGAGAGTGATGGTATAGGAGTGTTTTTCTCATGCATATAGTATACTCCTTATTTAGTTTCTTCTATGAATGCATAGGGGTCATGATCATAAGTTTCAATACCATACTCATCAATAAAGAGGTCAAAAATACTTTCAAGGGGAAATGATGTTTCACCACCAATGGCACCTTCTTCCTGTTCACTAATCATATAATTCTGATTTGAATTTGTCTCCACATATCGTTCAATGTGGAACCTTACCAAGGGATATTATCTTAAAGTCACTTTTCTCCATATCTTGTTCTAAAGGATAGGAAATACAAATTGTCTAGAAGGTACCCTCCAATCTTATTTGTGAAGTCTCTTGACAAGCAAATAGCAAAATGAGATGGAAGATCAACCACCACAATGTCTTGTAGGATGGGGAAACTTGGAAAATCATGTAGGAATACTTTCAAACCATTAACCAACCCCATAGTCTTGGATGGAGTTCCATCAATATTCAACACACCCTTATTTTGAGGCTCATATTTTAGTCCCAATTTATTAGCAACCACTTTAGGCATAACTATGGGACTGGCCCCACTATCCATAATGCAATTGTGAACCAATTTGTCTCCCACAATGAGTACGAGATAAAAAGGTGGAGGATTTTTAGATTTTGTAGATGCTTCTAAAACATAATTAGGTGTGTTGGTAAGGGATAAACTATTATATCTTGGAACATGAAGGGCTACATGAATGCTTGAGAGTTGTTCTTGCAAAAATTCCTTTTGGCCAAGCATATGCAATACTTCCAAAAGAGAAATGATAGTTTTGGTATTATTCAAAGAGTAAATAATATTTAGAGAGGAAGTATTCACATTGTCTTGCATTCTTGAAGGAAATGAGGGAACTTTAACTTGTTTTACTAGAAATTTGGAAGCTTTGCTCATATTCTGAGTTTGAGGAGTAGTGTGACTAGTAGGATCTAATACATTGGTACTTACACTTTGTGTCCTTGGAGAGGCACTACTTGGAATTAACTTTGATACTAAATAATCTCATAAATCCCTCTTTTTATCCCTTGTGTTTTCTAAAACTATTTTTTTTATTCAACACATAATTATCTTCTACTTGGAAGTTCATAAAACTAGTACCTTGGCTTCTACCTTCTCCTTGAACATCTTTTTATATGAGATTTTCTTCTTCTAATGTAACATAAGGAGTACCTCCTTCTTGAGTTACCAAATCTTGATTACCTTATCTACCATTATGCATAATCTTACCTTGAGATTTCCATCAGTGATCCAAATGCTCCTCTCCTTGAACTAGATTGGTATGGATTAGAACAACAACCTTTGTTGATGGAATGGAATTAGGATTATAGGTATTGGGATGCCTATTGAAACATTTTTGGCCTTGTCCTCTTCCTTAGTGTATTGGGATGGAGGTCTATATCCTTGTTAAGGATAGTATTAAGGATTGGGTGGAACACTTGCATACATGTATGCTTGCTAGAGCTAGGATTGCAAAGATCAAATCGTCTCATCCTTATAGAATCATCAACCTTATTGGGAGAATTTATAGGTTTGGCATTAATATTGGTAACTTGTGCTATGCTTGGGGCTTCAACTGAATTATGAGACAACAAAGGCATGGTGACTCTTAGAGGTAGTTTCCTAGCTTGTATTAGACTATTCTTATCTTCAATGGCTATCTCATATGCCTTAGGTAAACTAAATACTCCCATTTACTACAACATTACTGCTACATCAATGCCAATAGCCTTAATATAGGTGGGGAATATAAATCTTGGAGGAGACCTCATAATAGGTGGAAGCCTATGCCATGTTATTTGAAATCAAGTGTCTTCCCTTTTAGAGACATGGAAAGTAGTCTAGTAACTATGTTAGCTTGGGTGATTTGTGGAAATTGTAAAATTTTGAAATGTACCTACTATGCTCAAATGGGGTAACAAGACCCTCTCCATTGAAATTAGGGATACTTATGGTAGCATCAGGAGGAATAGGATCATACGTAGGAAGGTTAAAGGGATTTTGGGTGTTGAAGGCTAGGAAAGGATGTCTGTTATCCATTTATTCTTCCTATTGATCTACTATTTCTTCAATTTCCTCTTATTGCTCTTCAAAAACTTCTTCTTAAGGATCTCTAAAGGTTAGAAATGGTTCAGGGTGTTATTTTTCAATAATATTTTTAGGTTGAGGAACTTCATTGAAAAGCCTAGTAGAAGATGATCTACTGAGGATCATTAAGTATAGTGTGATGAACTTGATATATAACCATAAATTCTCACCTTTTGGAGTCACCAAATGCTGAATGAAGAAAAATTTTACAACCTTGGGTTTGTTAAGGCCAACATTCACCTTGACATGGAAATAATTAGGACCAACTTTCTCACTAGGCATGCTAGAACTTTTTCATCAAATTGTGCACCCTAGGACATTCTATGATATTCCTTCAATTTGATGCAACATTGAATCATCCCTCAAGTTTTTAAGAACTTGTAAGAGAGATGAGTATTTAGGACTGAAAATGGCTAGCTCCCTAAATTATTCTCTAAGTGTTTATCACCTATTCTATTGTTTGTTCATGAAAAGAGTCAAGAATTTGCATAAAATAGAAAACTATGCTAAAGAGTTGATCCACCTAGAATTTATCCCACCAATTATCACACTCATACTAAGTAATAATGTCTTTCAATATTAATTCCATGCATTAAAATATAGTAACATAGTGTTTCAATGTGAAGGTAACATGCTTGAGATAATCAACCTAAGGGGAACATTTTAAACCATAGATACAACTGCATACTTGAAAGATATTTTGATACATTCATCACACTTCACATGACCTGTTAACATTATAACCTCTATTCAAACATGAAGGATAAAGGGAGTAAGGATGAAGCTATCACGTAGCTCAATTATACATCACTCACATAGAAATTCACAACTCAAAATTGGTCTTGTATTCAATGTCCAAAAGCAAAGTGCAATGTCATTTTAGTAGGGCTTCATCATATAAATTATTTGGTTATCTAAAATGGATGAAATGTCTCAATTTATATAACTTTAGGGAAGAGAGAGAGAAGATAAGATGAAGAGGTACAAGGACATATGTCATTGACATAAAAGTTAGTTACAGATCCATGAGAGATATGGATGAGCAAGCCATGCCATGTCAAGAGTCTTACTTGTCCAAAAAAAGTCATGATAATGGTGGAAAGTGGCATCAAACCTTTAGGAGTGGCATAGGAAATTGATTCTATCAAATATCATCCATGAGAGTTTTAAAATGAAAATAGAAAAGCTGAAACATCACACTACTAGAACTCATTATAGAAGTTAGAAAATGCTCTTTCTAACTGCTAGTTATCTTTTAAACACCTATACTTGTTGATTTCATGGAAGAAATGAATCAAACCATCAACCAATAATTTCATTTGCTTTTTTTTCTCTCATGTTCTCGCCAAGTCTTTTGAATATCAATAGCTATTTCTTGTAGTTTGAAATTAACATTCTATGGGCCATCACCTTTCAAGTATTTCCTTTAGATTTTTTTTCTTGACCCCTTATTATGGATAATTTTACCACAATAATTCATCAAGTAATATTTTTTAAAGAAATTGTCTTTGAGAGCTCTATTTGTATCAAATAAAATGTCTAAAAGAAATGGACCTTAGCACCTTTTCAATTTTTTGAAAGAATTCTTCAGATAATTTCTTTGAAAGAATTCCTTTAGAATTTTTATTTGTCCCTTCAAAAAATTAAAATTGTCCTTTGGAAGATTTTAATGTGTCCATTTATCTGTAGAATGTCCCTTCATAAAGGTTGCAACATACCCTTCAAAAAAGTTGCAAGGGTCCTTTTTGGCTTGAAAGAGTCCTTCAAATAAGTTGAAAACTACCCCTCAAAAAAACTAAAGTGCCCTTCAGACTTTTGAAATGTACCCTTCAAATTTTTTTAAAAGGGCACTTTCTGTGCAAGAATTCCTTTGAAAAAGTTGAATTGGACCATTTGAAAGGATAAAATACCCTTAAAAAAAGTTACAAAGTACCCTTCAATTTTGAAAGGATATCTTTTATAAAAAATGTGTAGGGTAACTTTTGGAGACTTATCCTTTGAGAAAGTTGAAAACAAAATGTCTGAAAGAAATATACTTAAGGAAAAATGCTTCAGACAAAAAGTCCAAAAGAATTCAATAAGGTCTTCAAAAAAATACCAAAATGAACCTATTGAAAGAAATAACACTTGGTATTTTTGTGGGCTTTGTCAAAGAACATTTATTCTAAATCAAAACTAAGTATTGGACTTGGCCAAATTTGAAAGGTACAAACCTAGGGGTGGAATTTGACCAACACCTAGTCTGTTGTGGATCATTCCAACGAGGCCTAAAGATGAAAATAGTTTCTAGACATGAAAATGAAGAGTCATACACCACATTTTAGAATTTTCAATCCTTTGAGATATATTTATCCACATAGACATTGCATGATCTATTCCATACTTCATTATCCTATTGATTTAACTCATTTTCTCAACTTGACACATATTATAGTGACTCTTAGACTTCATTATATTCTCTCATTTCTCAAATTCTATAATTAGTATCCATTTTGGCACTTATAGACTAATACCACACCATGTATGGTGATCCCTACTAGTTTTGACATTATATTTTGGATTTGAATAATAAATTAAATTCTAGTTTTGATTTCATGAACATTTTTCTAAGTGTGTAAAGTGATGTATGTTGATGTTAAGTGATATTATCCTATCCTTTCTTATGTAAAGTGATGTATGTTGATGTTAAGTGATATTCTCCTATCCTTTCTTATCCTTATCCTCTCATGTTTAAGCAATAGTTCATATTATAACAAGTCATATAGACTATAGCTAATGTGTTAGGCTCCTTTCAAGTGTATAATTGTCCTTAGAGTGTGAAATTTACCCTTTGATTCACTTACCTTATGTTTCTTCATGTATATCACCTCTATATTAAAGAACTTATGTTGGAATCACTTAGGAATTTGAAGATGGTTTTTAGGTCTTGTTTCTTTGTGATAAAAGTATGATGGTCTTGTGTAAATCCTTATGGTGTATCACCACCGTAGGTTAGTTTCATTTCATGCAAACTTATATCTCTTTTCCCATAAGCAATTAGTTAACTAGGTGATAAGCACTTCAAGGCATATTCAAGGAGCTATAACTTAAACCTAGAGGTATACTTATATTATAGGTAAACCCACATACCGATAAGTATTCCCATGTTTCCCAAATATGGAGGAGGCTTGAACACCCTCCTCTAAGGTGCAATATTTGGTGACAATAGTTCCTACTAAACTAATTCCACCATGATGTTTTATTTTTAGATGTGTTGAAAACTATGCATTTTATTCCCTTAACACTTAACCAATTGATTAGGTTAATATATAATCTCACCTTCAGTGATACATGACTTGACTTGTTATTCATGTTACCATTCTTGAAACATGGTGTAAATTTTATCCTATTAAAAATATCATTAAAATTTGGATGGGAAACAAAGTTAGTAATATTAAAAATATGGAATATCTCAATATGTACACAAAGAATTAGTTTATATATATGAAATGTATGATAAAGACTTAGTATGAGGTGAATACTATAAGAGGAACCTATGTAGCATATAATATTGTGGCTAAAGGCATTATATATTTTTATATAACTATATTTATAATTATATAGTTTTTTATTCCTATGATGACTTAGATTATGTACAATTATTTTTTGGGCTAATGTTGGTTTTATATTTTCTACATCTATCTTATGCTACTGATGACATAACATTAAAACATTTCCCATTGATTGATAACTAGTTTAAAGCCATTAAAAAACACTTCATGGGTGTTCCACATATTTATAATTCATTTTGTTCTTTACTCCATATGTTTATATTTTTTAATATTATGTAACCATATATAGTTATGTGTCACAAGACCAATCTTACATTTCTACCTTGTCAATTATTGTACAAGTTTGATGCTAGGTGGGTGCATCTAAAGATGGATGGTATAAAAATTGAAAAATGTTCCCTAATAAAATGATTCTAATTTTTTTGGTAGGTATTTATGTTCAAATTATAATTTTTATTGATGTGAATGATAAGTTGGTGGTTGGTAAATAATTTATCGAGTCACCTAAAAAACCAAGCCAAAATGATGGTGGCACAAGTGTAGTGAATTTTAAAGATTTTATAGAGGAATAAACCCATTATATCAATCCAATCATGGGTTTTTATCAATACCTATCTGATCCATATCCAATTTCAATTTTGGATAGAGTGTGAACATCCAAAATAGCTTTCTTAAGTGTATTTTTTTCAATCTCCTATTTGTACAGATTTCCTTTAAATGAAAGAAAATATCCCATATTATCCTATCATTATGATGTTATAATAAATAAAATACACTTCCATGAGTTTTGGAAATCATTCACTTATACAATTTATAAACCTTCAACTCTATCTCTATGTAAGCTTATTATTTTTAGTGTATGCATTTACCATATTTTAAGCATGATTTTTGTAGCAAAAAGAGGGTTCATCTAGTTGAGTGCAACCTTGATGGTTTTCCTAAGATATTTTTTTTATGAATTATTGAGAATAATTAATTATCCCCCATATGATAATAACATCACCACTATTTTTTACCCAACTAAATCTTAAGCCCTAAATATTGAATAAGATGATATGAGTGAGTCATTTCTTGTTATGAAACCTAATTATTTCACTAACAAGGAATTCACCATGTTTATTTTTGCATCATTTTAAACTACATATGAACATATTTTAGGAGTTCATCTTGCCTTGTATAAAGATACCATGGATCATGCCATTACTAAAATTGAAAAGGACATTTATCGTGAGTAAATTTATACCTACAATAAATTGTTACGAGATCTATAAATCATGAAAAACATGTATTAAGGTCATGAATAAGTTATTCAAAAGAATATTTTGTCCCTATATGTATAAATTAATGTTTTCTAAAAAAAATTATACTATTTCCTTCTCATATAAACATACCCCTTATACTCCATCTATTAAAAAAAATTAGCTAGCACCTTATAAATTTTTTCTTCCACTCCCCCTATTGACAATTCTAAAGGATACATTATCTCATGTTATTTTATTACATCCTATCATGTGTTTAAAAAAATCCTTATGCAATGATATGAAGATATGTGTGAAGTTTCCGAGATATTTATTTTTAGGTTGAGTGGATGGCCTAAATGGATGGGTCATCAGTGTATTATGCTTGATACATAGACTGAGTTTGATTGTGTAAATTTTTAATTATAACTTGCTTGGGTTTGATGTAATTTGAACTTAGATTAAGGTCACTAATTTTTAAGCTTAGTTAGATAAATATAAGTCTTAACACATAACCATGATTAGTAAACTTATTAACCATGAGCAACAACATCATGAGGTGTTATATAATTCCATTGTTTACCTAATGAATGCCTTTAAACTGCTCACTTATATTTGGATAAAAACATCTAACATATTTTCAAAATGATAAAAATTTACTTGTGCTCCATAAAATAGTTAAAAAAACATGTTTTCAATATCATATGCCTATGGACTAGTTTTATGATGGGGTTATTCATAGTCACCCCACAAATAATTAACCTTTTTTTCCCATCCATATCAGGTACTTTGGGATGAAGTTTGGGTTAGTTTTGGGAATGTGTTGGAACTAAATTAATAGTCATTTATTATATATTTTAAATAACACAAGATTAATTAATGTTAATAAATGTCATATTTCTAATTTTATGATAGACATATTCATAAAAGGTGGTGCCATTAACTATATGTATACACAGTAGATGAATAGGTAAGTATTAAATACTCTTTTGATGTAGTTAGATTGTAGCCTATTTATACTTATTAAAGATCTATAATTAGATAAATTAAATATTTCACTTTTTTCCTACTTATTTTACGTGTTAAAATAATAATAATGAAATCCCTCGTGCATATTGAAGCATTGTGATAAAATGTGATGTGTTTGTTTTTTATTTGATTAGGTTAATAAATGGGTTTTAATGTATCTCATAACTAATAAAAAATTGAAATATGTTAAGGAAAGTATTAAAAAAAACATATAATGGGTAATATCCTTTGGGGCTACTAAAATAAAAAGGTGGACATCAGCCACAATTTCACTAAACCAACTAAAAAATTCTATCAAACATCAATAAAAAAACTAGTACCCAACATGATAGATAAATAAGATATAATAACCAAAAATAAATTAAGGGAAATAATCCTTAAATTATAAGTCTTTGACTAAATTTTTAAGTTTGGTGGTGTCCTTTGTCTTCCTTCTTTATTATTTTTTAGAATGTGATGCATTTGTTATATCATTTTTATTATTTCTATTTCAAGTACTTAATACACAAGGGTTTTATAAGTGACATTTTGTGCCCTTAATATATTTTTGTATACTTTATCATATATCTATGTTAGTATAAAGGTATTAATGGTGAAACATAAAATAGGATAACAAGGGACTCTTATTCAACTTTATTTACCCTTTCATCATCCATTGTAACTCCTGTCTATTACATGATCTCCATAGTCTCTAATTGAGCTTGCATTCCTCCCATCAATTCCTCCATGTTTTTAATTCCTGGTGATATTCATGATACTCCAATAAAAACTCTATTTTACATCTCTTTTCCTTAAAATCAACCATAATAATAGACTTTCTACCCAACACTCCAATAGTTACAATATGTTTTTGTTGCTTTCTACCCAAACTCTAAAATGTGTAAATAAACAACTTTATGAAACATATAAATAAAACTTGAATAAATAAAAAGTTTCATGTATTCACTATACAATGAAAAAACTTTATATAATAACATTTTATGTATATTTTTTATGGGGTTTGATGAAGGATGGACTTATACTATGCAGTCTATAGATTCAACTCAAAGAATGGACAAACTTGATGTCATTCTTATGGAAAAAAATCTAGAAAATAAATGAATTATGGATTTGAATAGAGGAATGACAAATTGGACATATACACACCATAAAATATGGTAATAAATGTAATAAATTACTAGTAGTCATATATAAATATTCCTAGATACATGTCACAACCTATCTCTCTACTAATATCATTGAATTTCATAAATATCTAATTGAAATAAACTTGTTTCTCTCTGTTTTACCTATCATCTTGCATATTTTTATAATTTATATTATTTTTATAAGTATTATTATTATATCACTCTCTAAATAACTTTATAACCTCTCCCTTAGTTATTTTGAGCCTCAAATTATCTTAATCTACTCTATGCTCTTCTTGGATCACTACAATCTAACCAATTTTTTAAAAAATACTAATTCCTAATATAGTAATGCAATCAATAAAACATAATAAGTTTAAATTATTCCTTATTACATATATTAAATAAATGTTATCATCTTTTAATTCTTTATATTTCATTCAATTATAATTTGTAAGCTATCGGGGCCATTATTTTCCATTATACATGAAAAAGAACATTTAAAATAGAAAAAGGATAAAAATGACGTGTTGAGTTGATTATGTCACTAAAAAATGACTAAATTTATAATCCATAAATTTATCATATTTTTAAAATATAATGGTACATACACAAATATTTACAAGAAACATTCATACAAAAGATAATACACAGAGTTATGACATTGTAAATGCAGGTTACATCAATTGCAATAGTCACACTAAAGTATACACATATAATATAATGTACAAGTTTTTATAAAACAAATTAAAAGTTTTTCCATAACCAAATATTTTACACAAAATAACTTACTTCTACTCCAAGTTTTTTGAGTGATGCAAAATTGTTTATGAAACTAGATTCTCCTACATCAAGAAGACTAAGGGTGAGAATCATAATATCCCCCCAAAATTTGAATTGAGATAAATGTGAACATCATATTATGACTCAAATTTTGAGGTGACATGAGGATGGGAATCTTAATATTGATTCATATTTTAAGGAAAGCTAGTTTTATATTTTATTCAAATATGAGTTTTAGTTTTGTGTATCTATTACATTTTCTATCATTTTATTCTTGAATCTATCTCCTATTAGTTAATTTAACATTCAAGATAATTTCTTGAGTTGTATAAGGGTATTACTAATTTCCATTGAATTATAATTTAGATTGATGATGTTGAAAATAAATTCTTTGAACATCATCTAGTTGATCGATGAAACTATATTGTCTTGAGTTGATTTCAAGATTACTAACTTGACTAATGCCATTATAAGTCTCTAAGTGTAACTGAGTGTCATAAAACTATATGATGGTGTTGATTTGTTATGAATGTAACTAAGCATCATAAGCTTAGTTGATGATGTTATAATTACATGTTGATTTATAATTTTTTATTCATATAATTGTATTTTTTTTTAATAATACACTTATAATATTATAGGGGTGGATTATTGAGAGGGTTGAAAGGTATATATTCATGTTCATTATCACTTAAATATTTAGATGTATTAAATTTGAAAGTGATATAGAACATGTTATCGTCATTGTTAAAGGCTTGAATTAGAGAGAGAATATTTTAATAATGAAGTAATTCAAAGTGAAGTGTTTGACCTTTGGAAATGATGTAATCTTAATCATAACATGGATAAAATATTCAATCCTATTTTTTAGTATGGTCATGTTTATGTTTGTTAATATATATGTATCATTGGTAGAGATGTTGATTTTGATTTCACCAAAATTTCTAGGATAGATTAATAATGGATCTTAAAAGAGTTGAAAAACCCCATTAATATTGCATTTCAACTATTTGTCATCATGCGTGGCCTCAATTTATATATTTTTAAAATATGATAAGATATTTATCTCTTCATAGAAGAGATGGAGGAAGAAATTTTGTAATGTATGGAGGTAAACTAAAAGTGCTATAAATATATTGAATTTTATTTAGATAATCATCATTGTATTAAATAATGGTGACATGAAAATCATGATGCATGTTGATATACTTAGGTAATGAATCACAATTTATAGTTCTCATTTTAGGGAGTTTATATCCTTTTCAAGGATTATCTAGCTTTAGATCATACAGGTTAGGATTGGCTTCATGTTTGTATCAGACATATTTATGAATAATTTTTAGGCATTAGATACCATAAGATGTGATTTCTAAGTATTTTTTAGTAATTTTTACTATAATCATGCTAATGGGTCCCAATATAAAAATAAATATTATAAAAACAACAACTCACAATTATTAGAGCATAAGAGAGAAAATCTAAACAAAATATTTTAAAGTAGAGCATAATATAAGCTATATGAATGAGAGAATTCAATATAAATCCTTTATAATCTTATAATAATAATATAATTCATATAATGATCATATAATAATAAATAACACCTCCTCTATAAAGCATACTTAGGTTATGGATACTCCATAGGTCAACACTACTACCAAGATGAAGATATAGAAATTATCATCTAAGTAAAAGGTTATCCTATCCACACTTTATCCACACACATCCCAAAGTATGCTAGTGGTTAGGGGTATAACATTTCCCTCCCCTTCAAACCATTGATTTTTTAGTGTATTTAATTATTCATACACTATTTTATGGTTTTAAAATGGACTTTTATTATTTTTAATTCATGGGTATCACTAATTAATGTATACTTACCCACAACCTCTTATTATACAAGATCATCAAGTAATTAAATGATTAATTGCCTTTTACTAATAATAGTTTTGTCTTATTTTTTTTAACTCCTATCTAAAATCTTAACCCTAGACCTAGCCTCCTCTCTTATCTATATAATAACATAGAGGGCTAGTGGATGATTCATATTATGGACGATAGTTAATATTATACTAGTAAAATTAATCTAGTAGTCCTAATTAAAATATGTAACTATGTTACTTGGAAGAATATATGTTATTTTATGTTCAAGGTTATATTGTATAGGTATTATGGGTGTTTTTATTATAGTAACTAACATGATTATGGATAATATCCAATAATTTAATATGGTATTAGAGATATAGAAGCTTCACCTTATTCTAAACATAGTTTTAAATATCAAATTTATAAATTTTCAATTTTTTCTTGCATATTCAACATTCTTTTTAGCTTTTAGATCTATAATTTATTTTCTTTTTCATTTCATATTTTAATACCAAATTTAGTGTATTAATATAAATACAAAATATTATGCTCTCAGATAACCCCTATGGTATCTTGGTTGATTATAAATTGGTGATCATAGTGGGATACTAAGGGTTGAAGTAATTTTATTTCATAGAAAACCCATGGGTTAGAATTGTGTTTTGGTAGTTTTAAAACTCATAAGAGTTGTCATTCTAGCAAAGTGGTGATCATTTTTACTTGATTTGTGGTATGAGGGGTATTTTACTAATACTAAATCTATAGGATAACATTGTATATAGATCTCAACTTCCACATATCTCATATTATATATGAAATGCCTAGTATTTTTTTTAATAGGAATCCTCTCAGTCTTTTGATTCTATGGTATACCAATAACCAGTTAGCCATGGGAAGTTAATCTTTTTATACCTCAAATATGAGATAGTGTGGTTTTTGGATAGTGTAAACCTCCATATTTAGTTCCTTTTGGGCCTATTCAATATTTAAAATTATGGATTCATATATTAGACAGCCTAAAGATCAAACACACATTACCCTTATTCTCTACTCAACTTCAATTATCATATTTATTATCCAAATTGAGTTTTGGTATCCCTATTTTCGGTCCCTTTCTTTTTAAAAAAAGTGAAAGGGAAAAACAAAGGACATTTTTTTTATAAATGGTTTCTCGTAAGAAAAAAATTGATTCATGTGGGAAGTTATCAAACTAATTCCATGTGAGGAAAAATTAAAAAAACATTTTTTTTGGTTTTCTATCATATGATGACTACACCATTATTATTTTCTCATTTAGACAATCATTTTAATACGTATTTTAATTTTTTGAAAAGAAAATTACACACAATTTTAAATTACAATCCTAAAAACATTTTTTCAAAAATGAAAATTGCCCATAGGCCAATTACACCATTAAAATTTTATAACAAAGATGATATTTTAACATGTTTATTTTGAAAAAAATTGCATCAAAAAAATATGGGCTATTTTCACTCAAGTTTATGTGTTAGCGATGGTAGAGAAAAAGATAACCCTCTCAATTTACAACCAATTCAATATTAAATGATACATACTAATTTTATCCTTACTAAGGGACTCTACCACATTAAAATGAATGAATAATTTACAACTTTAGATATTTAAAATGGAAAAAGTGGAAAAAATCATTTTGAAAAAGATAGAGGTATCCTTGGTTAGTCAACATCCCCTAAATTGAAGTTTCATTTTCAAAGCATCACAAAACCTTATAGAGTATGGAATACCTTATAGGATGTTTTTAAAAATAAAAATAATTTGTTGGAATGCCAACTGGAAAGTAACCTCACTTCTCTTAGTCCAACCAACTATCCTCACATTGAGGGCTTAATCACTAAAGTCAAGTGATTGAGGATTCTACTTGCTAAGACTAGTGAAAACAAGAATATTGGAAAAATCATTATGAATATTTTGTCTAAATTGGGGTTTCCTTAATTTTATTTTTTATTAGAACTAATACACATATCAATAATCTTGGGATCTACATACATGGCATTGAATTTTGACAAAACTGTGAGAAACTAAAAAATAATGAAAAAATGTTTTTTATTAAGGAAATATGACCTAGAGGTACTAAATAAAAGTCATTAGTTATCAATGATACTAATGCAAAATCAAAACTCAAAAATGTCAAAGGCAAGGGATTTACCAAGAAAAAATGGAAATTAACATGAAAACCTAAGTGAAATCCATCAAATCAATAGATTCCTTACCCAAGTTAAAACAAACAAAAATGGAAAGAAAATCCCAACATCAACCAAGATTTTTTTAATTATTTTAATAAAATATGCCATGTTGAACATCGGTGTTTCAATAAAATTCATACTTAAAAGTATAGATAAAAAAATGTAGCTTCCCCCTCCCAATATAAGAGCACCTCTTTCTGCAATAGTAGGATCACTTGTGTTTAAATGGATTATGGATTAAGGAAACACACACCATATAGTGAATGATGGATCATAGTTTTAAAATATCAACCAATGCTTCAAAAAAAACTTTTTTTGGTAACTCTAGTGCTTTATTTTTTTAGGGAGGAGGTATAGTTGAGATGGATAATGGCATATTCAATAAGTTTTTCCATATGACATAGTTTTATGTGAACCTCCTCTCTATGTATTACATCACATATTTAGGTGAATTTAAAACCATTAAGTTTATAGATATTGATGTTTTCATCAAAACTTTTAAATACTAATTTGATATCATAGCCATCGATAAGGTTGATCATCTAACATGATTTTAAAAGTTTTATAGCTTCATATTCATTCAACCTTCACAAGTCTTGATTATAAATTATAATGGCTTGATTAAACTTTGGTATAAGTATTTTTTTCACCTCAACTATCACTCAATGCATTACCTTAGTAAGCATCATGTGATTATTCATTTACCACTAGTTTATTTCAAAACTGGTATTTCTCTAGGTTGTGCACTTGGAAAACAACACATGGATCCACTTACCAAAGGTAAATACTTGAGGGAAAGTGAAATTTTTTAATTTATTCATATTTATTTTCTTACGTTTCTTGATTCTTATTTTTAAAATAAATAAATATGTGCTTACATTCATTGATGTTTTCTCTCATATAACTTGGGTCTACTTTTTGAAAAATAAACATGAAGTCTTTGAGCACTTAGAAATAATTAAATCCCTTATTTAAGATATATCAATATTAAAATTTATAATCTCAAAATATATTATGGAGTATAATGTTTCAAAAATCAAATGATAATCTAATGTGAAAAATTATGCATCCAACTTCAACATATATTATACTACACCCATCAACAAAATGGTGTAGTTGAGTGAAAAAACTACACATTAAAATAAATGTTAAATTACATGGTAAAATACAAATACATTCTTCCAAATTATTGGGATGATTAAATTCAATGTGCAACCTATATACAAAATCACACTCCCTACTTTATAGTGAAACATATGACTCCCAAATAAAAAATGTTTGGTGTCTAAATGTTTCTAATTTCTAATTTTTTAGATGTAATGCATGGATATATATTATAGATTAAAATGATAAATAAATGGAAAGGAAGGAAAATCCTTGTATTTTTTTCATTTACTATCAATATGTGAAGGCATATCAGCTTCTTATCTCAAGCACCACTAAATTAATTTACTAACAAAATGTGTTATTTAATGAACAATCCTAGGCTTTCACACTAACATCTCCTAATCCTTCTCCTTCATTACCTTGTATTAAGTTGGATATAATTTAGAGGTATATTATGAAGAAAAATATAATTTAGATGACTCTAATTTTTATATCTACTATAATTGATATGATGAGAAATGAAGTGAAAAACCAACACCTCCACTAGTGTTAAGAAACATTCATAATGTACCTACACAACCAAAATAATATTTACCAAAATAGGCTTTGTTGTAGAATCAATTTACACCCTTTGAGAGGTTTATTTAGGCCCTTTATAATTGATCTACACTATTGGGACAAACCTAGGCTATGGGTCACCTATGGTGGGGTTGAAACTCCAGAAAAGGCCAACTTCCTTTTGATGAATCACCTATACTAATGTTTTCACTAAGAAAAGGGTTAGATAATGAGTAAAGGGATACTAAAAATTCTAAAAGGGTGATGTACCAATTTAAATTAAAAGTCAAAAAATCATGAAAAATACATTAAATAAGCATAAGATAACACTAGCTCACAAAATCTCAAAATCTAGCTAATTGTATAAGTATTTCATACACTAGGTTTAGGAAGCAATGAATGAAGCTAAGAGGAGTTATAAGACTCAAACAAAGACTGCATTAATGTTATAAAGAACACAAATTTAAACCTACAATGAAATATAAAAATACCATAAAAGTGTCAAGAAAGAAGGACAATGGGCATGGAAGATTGTCCTTCACAATGCCATCATGCACAAGCTTACTAAACATAGTTCAAAACCAAGAGATAGTTAAAGGAAACCTTTATTATATTTAATAGGTATTTCATACAAGTTTTGATAGGGTCTATCCTTATCAAATGAGAATCTCTTTTCTTCCAAAATTGAGAGAGATTCCTTATCAAAAGTGAGAGAATTTTCTTCTAAAAATAGAGAGAGAGAGAGAGAGAGAGAGAGAGAGAGAGAGAGAGGAGAGGAGAGAGAGAGAGAGGAGAGAGAGAGAGAGAGAGAGAGAGAGAGGAGAGAGAGAGAGAGAGAGAGGAGAGAGAGAGAGAGAGAGAGAGAGAGTACATAATGGAAAGAATGAGTAATATATGAGAAAGGGGAGAGATAAGAGGGAGCATGAGTACTAAAATCATTAATTAAGATTCCACCTTTCAAGGAATGATCTACCACCTTTTGGTCAAATAATACTAATTCTCTAGTGAAAATTCAACCTTTTATTTGTCTTAATAACCCTTGAGTATCCTCATTGGTTGAGGAAAATGCACTAGAAGATAAAAGTTTTTGAAAGGTGGTGATTTATGATCTTGTTTATGAAGAAAACCCTTTCACACCCTTAAAAATTTATTAAATGCTCCCACTTCTTATTTTAATAACCATATATCCATTTTGGGACTTTACACCATATTAATTTGATTTATTATGAGGGAAAGGTCCTTGTATCCATGGATTTGAGAGAGTCATGCCTATGTCTACTTTGAATAGTTACAAGTACTTGTTTGTCAAAAAATATGACCATGTCGATAGATGAGACCACTTTTCCAGGATTACATATCCAGCCCTGACTCCATCTTGAATATATATCTTCATTATATATTCAAAAAACCAATCCAATTTATTTATTTTCTTATAGTTAGAATATTGACAAGATCTATATATGTTTAGTATTGATTTGATAATTACTAGTCCATTTTTTATCTCTACATTAGGCCCTAAAATACGTATTATTCCCTCTAGTAATCTTTAATGGCAATGCTTGATCCTAAAAAATCTTCTTTGGTTTATCTTGGATTGTGTTTCAACCTCCAGTCAAAGATTCAAAACATTCAACTTTAATATTGGTTATTTATCTTAATCTAGGCTTTCAAGATTATAACACCTTTGACCTTCATTACTGGTCATTGATATTGAACTTAGCCTCTTCTATTGTGTCAACTATTAGATCTTTTTTTATTCTAAAGTATCCTACTAACTCTTTGACCTCTCACACATGGTTGATCTACTTTTTCATGATCAAATATGATCCATAGATCTTCTGATAGATTAACACAATTGAGACACTTGGTAGGAGATTTTTCATCCTTGAGATATTTTTGATTATTGAATCCTTATTCATCATTAGATATACTTTGTATGATTACATGCTTACTATTGATCTCACTAGACCCACTAACTCTATCATCTAATGCATACCACTAGATCTTTATTAAGACACATAATATATTTCCACTTGTCAGCTTTTTGCTTAATCTAACCTTTTAAATTGATTCTCACCATTGATCTACTTTGTATGATCAAATACATGTTGTTGGATCTTGGGACAAAATAACACTATCAGATTGCCTTTTCATCATTAAATATTAACCTTAAATCTTAAGATTTAGACATTTATCATACTCACATTAAACTTTAGGATATTTTAATTCCAATGGCTACTTGTCAAAGCTTGAACTTGACATCCATGCACATGTCTCATTCTAAAAGTCTAACTTTAAAGATTTATAACTTGAGATAGACAACTCATCAAGTTATTAAATTTGTATAGGATGATCTAGGCATGAATAAATTCATGTACATATGGTCTTTTATCCATGAGAGTCTTTCTAAGCATACTTATTAAATGTAAAATCAAGATGACTATTCCATTTGTGTATGACATTCTTGTGATGGTCTAGTCCTTTTTGACTTATGCAAGAAACTATTATCTATTTTAGAAGGATCTAATGGAATTACAAAACTTCATAAAACTTGGTTCATTCTATTCAATGCTTGAAAAAACATTAGAACCTACTGATCTTTCTTCCCTTGCAATTCTAGACCTCTTTCCAAGCCTACTTTCTAAAGATGAACAAATTGCACTTAAGATTGCTTAAAGTGTTTCAAAATCTTTGTAAGAAATATGAGATCTTCTTATCTCATTTTAGGTCCATTCACTCCATCCATAACTCTACCCAGTTGATCACTCCATACCAGGACCTTTAGAAGCTGATCTATTTAGGCAAATTTCTATATGTAGGCCAAAATTAGCCAACTTTTTTTTGTGATATTCTAAGGTTGCATGCTTGATATGAAAGAGAATAATAACCTTGAACTGATCCATTGGACATGGAGTTTTAAAATTCTTCTCAACTATAATTATTATGAGATTGATAGAAGGTTGACCCTTTTTGAAATATTCCATTGAAGTAAAAAGGAATAAAAGAAAAAAATAACAACAAAGTGCCCAAGGCACTTATTGAAAGGGAAGCACACAATTAAAAGGGGAATGTGAAAATGACACTCAGAGTAAAACATTAAATCTATTATAATATGCTTCAATATTATACAGTAGTTTCAAAATCTTTTAATAACAAGGCTTTAAATGAATGCCATTGACTTATATGGGTAATACCTCTCCATCCAATTGGGTAAAATCTTTTAATAACAAGGCTTTAAATGAATGCCATTGACTTATATGGGTAATACCTCTCCATCCACTTGGGTAAACTAAAAAGAATTATGTTATTTGTATCCTTGGATCAAACAAAGACCTTTCTATAAGCTATCAAACTTGGTATGGTTTCCTTGATTGGCCTTATTTGAGTTCCATTTGAGGACTAGGGCCCCCTTCCTTGAAGTCCCTTACTATGGCTCTCTTGTAAAAGGATTTCTTGACTTGAGATTGATGTGACTCCAAATTCTTCATTGTAAGGTCCCTAGTTTATTTAAGCTCTATGAGCTCTGCCATGCTCATGCTCATAGGCTCACTTTCCATCAACTCAATCTGATGGGTTAAATCCAATGTATGTAGTTCAATAGAAATGGTAAATTTGTCTTCCCTTCCATATAATAGGGGATATAGATAATTGTCAATGGTATATTTGGGAGTCACTCTATCATCCCATAAGGTTGTCCTTAGATTTGTATTCTATGTTCTCTAATTTTCTTCCATAGTTATCTTGATAATCCTCAATAATTTATTATTTATCTACTAGTCCATTATATTTTGGGTAGATGCCCAACTTAAGTTATCATTCACTTGTCTTCATGTCCATAAATGTTAAGGCATTATCTAAAATTATTGTATTTAAGACATAGAACTTGTTTATTATGTTATCGTAGAAGTCTAATACTATTGTTTCATTAGCTACTTTCAAGGTAATTACTTCCACCCACCTAGTGAAGTAGTTAGTTGTATTGAATACCCATTTATGCCTTATAATTGAAGATGGATTTATCATCCCTATGAAGTCCAACCCCCATTTCATTAAATGTTTCTCCACTTGAGTTGGGTTGAGTGGAAGAGATACTAATCTTAGCTTCCCTATAAATAGATCACACTTTTGGAATTTTCTACCCATGCATAGGCATTTTTTAATAGGCTAGGCTAATAATATCCATCTCTCATTACATTTATTATTGTTGTTCTTGTATTAAAATGGCCTCCTGTAGGTCCATCATGAAATTGCTCCAAGAACTTTATCATTTGATTATCATCAATGCACCTAAGATGTACCCCATTGAGGTCCCTTATGAAAATAAAACCATCAAATAATGCATAAGGTATAGACAAAAGTATAAAATACCTTCTTTTTGCTCTATCAAAACCTTGAGGGCATTCTTTTGTTACCAAGAAATGTGTCATGTCCTAGGGCCAACTATTATGAAGTGGAGGTGTATCTATCTATGAGTTGTCTTATGTCACCAAAAAAATTTCTTTGTCTTCTTGAAGATCACCCACCATATTCTCACACAAGCCTTTGCCTCTTATCATCTTGGTGACTTTTATCTCCATATCATACTCCATGACCTTGGTAATCTAGTCTACTCTTTTCTCATTCAAATCTTTATTGAGGAGAAAATCCCTCACTCCAAGATGAGACATCATAAGATGAATGTTACTATTGGAGAGGATTGATTTGAAATTATTTAGGCTCCTTAAAGTTGTAAGAACCTAATTTTCTATAAAACTATACCTCACTTCATATCCCTCTAGCCCTTAACTAAAAAAGGAAATTAGCTACTGAAGTTCATCACCGTTCTTCTATATCAACATATCTAATATGTTGTGAACATTGGAAAAGGTGTATAATATGAAATCCTTTGAGAAGTCAGGATTCATGAATGAGTGTGCTTGGGAAATGGCTTGCTTGATGGCCTCAAATGTTGTTTTACCTTCATTCGAATAAGTAAACACTTGGCTCTTTTTTATCATGGTAGTGATGGGTTTAAATAGGTTTGGAAAACTAGGTATAAACCTTCTCACAAAGTATATCTTCCCATTGAAGCTCTATATTCCTTTCTTGTGCTTGGGTAGAGATAAGGCTAGGATGGCACTTATTCTATTAGGGTCAATAGATAATCCTTCCTTTGAAATAAAGCGAGCTAAAATTTTTCCTTTATAAATAATAAACACACATTTATAGGGATTTAAAGAGATCCCATACTCTCTACATCTTTGTAATATCAACATTAGATGGTCCATGTATTCACTAGCCTTCTTGGATAAAACTATGATGTCATCCAAGAAACTAGTACCATCTAATTCAACAACCCTTGGAAAGCCATGTCCATGGCTATGTGGAAAGTTTCCCTAGCATTTGAAAATACAAAAAGGAATCTTATGGTAAGAAAATGTACCCCACTTTGTGGTGAAGGCAGTCTTATATTGATCTTCCTCTCTCACTAATACCTAGTTATAACTTGAGTACCAATTCAAAAGGGAAAATACTTTCTAAACTAGTAAAAATCTGAAGGAGTTGCTCCATGGATGGTAAGATGTAGTGATATTTTAAAGACACCCTATTCATATCTCCAAAGTTATCACACAATCTGATCTCCCCACTCTTCTTCCTCATATGTACCAAATTGGCTACCCATGAGGAGTACTTAATGGGAAATATGATCTTTAATTCAATTAAATTGGTCAGTAATTTCCTCATAAGATCTATAATTTTGGGGTTTATAGGCCTCTACTTCTACTTGATAGGCTTGGAATTATCCTCTAGTTCTTTAGTATGTTGGGCCAACTTAGGATTAAAGCCTCTCAAGTTGTTATATTCTAAATCAAAGATGTCTACATATTCTTTACAAAGTTATATGAAAGCATGCCTTTCAACTTTAGTGCTTATTTTCCCAACATTGAGGAGCTTAAGATTGAAGATAAGGAGTCTTTCATAGTTCTCTTTATCAAGTTATATCACTACCTTTTCTTTTCTCATATGATATCCTCATGGAAAGGACCTTCAAGGGTGGCCAACCCATTAGGAAGCTTATTAGATCTCAATTGAACTATTTGATCTTCATATTGATGTTGAAACTTTTCTTAGTTCATTAAAGAGAATTCCCCTTCCTATTGTAAGAAACAAGAAATTTTCTTGTCATTCTCAAAGACCTACCAATGAGCTTCATTGTCTGGAACTAATGGTCTTACCACCACTTTGACATATGGCTACAACTTTATCCTTTTCAACTCAATTAGGAGATCAAATTGAGATCCCATAGCTACTAACCTATCAACATGTCCATTTTGGTTCCTTGGCACTAATTGTATATTAAAGTCATCAAAATCCTTAATTAGGTCCTATACTCTATATTTTTAAGACTTCATCAAAGGGTTCTTGGTGATATTCTAGCCTCTAACCTAGTGCACTATCAGCTCACTATCTCCATAAACTTACAACTAATTCATCCCTATCTTATTATCCCATTGAATTCCTTGAATAAGACCCTCATATTTTGATTCATTACAAGAGAAACTAAATTAGAATCTATAAGAAAATAAATAGGTGTTATTTTAGGGGGATACTAAAATTACACCTACACCCATTTCATTTTTTCTCCTTGAACCAACAAAGAAAAATTTCCATAATCCACTACGATCTTCTCTAGGTCTAATGAGGGATGACATGGACTAATTATCTTCATGTAAGTAATATACACCCGTGTCCCTCTCTTCAACTCCTAAGGGATCAATTGACTGATGTTCATAATTTAGTTCATCTAAGAACATGTCTGATATCTACTTAGGGTGAGTGTTTAATTATTGACCAGCCATAAGTTCATCATCATCAAGGATGGTGAAATTGAGGTTTATGTTTTTTAGCTCATAAGGCTCTATGTGGAATTATGCAATGGGTTTAGATTTGATAGACACTTTGGATAAATATCTAGTTCTCAATTCCATGTATGACCAATCAATTACTAGATAACCTCTAATATTTGTAGTGAATTCCATGGATAGGCATAGGAAAAAATGAGGAGGTACATCAAATATCAATAAATATTGAGCCATTGAGACACTAGGACAAGCTTGAAGGTTCAAGTTGAGATATATGATTATGCCAAATGGCTTGGTGAAATATCCATCTAATTGCAACACTCCTTTAGATTAGGGCTCATATTTTATACCAAGTTGGTATAATATAGACTTTTCCATTAATAAGGTACTATCCCCATTGTCTACCAATAAATTGTGTCACCAATGATTACTAAAATGTAAAAGGGAGGAGGTTTGAGAACTTTGCCTAGTTTCCCTTCACTAGGTCCTTTGGTTACATTAGTGAGAACCACATTCTCCTTTACTAGTGGTTTCTTAGAAATACTGATTCTTGACAACCCTTATTTAATTATATCTACCTAGCCAAGCATGGAAATCATATCCCACATTGGCACACTCACATTGGACCTTTGCATTTGTTCCACAATGTTGATGGGTGAACCACTAACATTTGGTTATGTTTTGAGAGCCATAACTACACCTTAAGTTTATGATTTTTGGGGAATAAAGACATTCCACTAGTTTTTATTCTTTGGAGATATTATAACATTTGGAATAGTACTATTTCCCTTTGGATTTGATATTGAAGGAGTAATGGTATGAGGCTCCATGATTGCTTCTTGATTACCATCCATGTTTCTTCTCTTGAAACTTATATTTTTTGCCACTAGGATATGATTGGCTAGAACTAGCCTATTGATTGATTTTATAACACTATTTTTGCTCATATTTAACCATTGTAGTACCCAACTAGCTTGGTCCTTGATTAGATATTTGACCTTGTTAAGGCTCTTTTGGTTTTTTCATCATTGGCACCTCTATGTTCTGATCTATGAGAGATTGATTGTACCCATAATTTTCATCTTGATACCATTGATTATTAAAATATTGAATGAAATTAGTAGTTCAGATAATGAATTACCCAAAATATTGATTCCAAGGTATAGTACCCTCAGCTTTTTGATAAATGTTATTTTGGATGGGGACCAAATGTTGGAAGTGCTTGCATAATTTGGATTATAGTTTTTATACCTATTATAATTAGGGTGACCTATTTGTTTAATAAGCTTATTTTTGAGGTTAATATGAGGCTTGGTAAGGTATATTGAAAGCTTGTTTCCTCTTAACATTCACTAGATCATTTCCCAAAGACTGAAACATGCTCTTAAGCTCTTAAAAGTTCTTATGTTCTTAGGAGTCACCAGATTGGCTTATAGAACCCTTATCCTACTTGGGCATAGGTATGGAATCAATAGTAGACATAGGAGGAATGCCATCAAGGAGAGGCATGGAAATAGGAGATGGTCTAATCTTAGGGAATAAATACATTGATCATCTAAGAGTTAGCTTGCCATCTTGGACTAGATAATTTTTTGCTTTGATTGCCACCTCATATGCATTTGGTAATGTGTTCCCTCCCATAGACTGGATCATTACTGTAATGTCACTATTAAGGGATTTAAAATAGTATAGAAAGACAAAGTTATGGGTAAGCCTAATAAAGACTAGGATTCTATCCCAAGTCTTTTGAAACCTTATGTTGAAGTCTTGAATGACTTCATGAGGGGCTCTTTTTATTGCAGTTAATTAATTTGATAGTGACAAATGGTCACTTTTATCTTAAAATATTTTACACAAAGTCTCTCCTAATTGGTCCCATGTGTTAATGGAATTAGCATTAAAGATTCTATACTATTCTAAGGCTTTACCTTTTAAATAAATGACTAATAACTTAATTGCCACATTTTCCTCATTGATATCATGAATCTTGTAAAAGTTGGATATATCCATGAGGTGTTTAGAAGGGGTTGTATCTTGGTCTCTAGTAAAATAAGGGAAACTTTTGAGAGATGCTACTAGAATAGGATCATAATGAGGGAGGGATAAAGGACTTTTGATATTAAAATTCATAAAATATTGAGGGACTACCATGGATATGCAATGGTTTAACAAATATCTCCTTGAAAAGGCAAGTCTTGAAAGTGATTTAGGAACAAAGTTACCTGTATAGGGGTGTGTATTACCAAACCTTAACCTTTTGAATAAATTTAAAGGAAATTAAACAAATTAAAATGGAATACCTCTTGAATCTAACCTTGTTGTCACTTCTGACATGAGATTAAGTTACTGTTGTGCTACCAAAATGTTGAATGTTCTTTTGGAGTCACCACATGTTGTTGCTTGGAAGGTATTACTATAGTAAATTGATCAAACCAACATCAAAATTTGAAACATATCCCATAAAATATACCAAAAAATACTTTACCATTAATTTTCACCCTTGAAGAGGGTTCTTAGGCACTTTCAAATTTAGCTACACTATTGGGACAACCCTAGGCTATGGGTCACATATGGTGTGGTTGAACCTTTAGAAAAGGATGGATTCCTCTTGATGAATCACATATATTAATGTTTATAATAAGAAACAATTTAGATAAGGGTTAAAGGGATCCTAAGAAGGATACAAGGGTGATGCATGAATTTAAATGATAAATCGCACAAGCATGAAATATATACTAAAAAAGCATAAGATAACACTAGCTCACACAATCTCAAAATCTAGCTAATTGCATAAGTATTTCATACACTAGGTTCATGAAGTAATGAATGAAGCTAAGAAGAGTTATAAGAATCACACTAAGCTTACATTAATGTTAGAAATAAAACAAATTCAGACCTAAAATCAACTAGAAAACACCCTAAAATAGTCAAGAAAGAAGGATAATGGGCATGGAAGATTCTCTTTCACAATGCCATCATGCACAAGCTTGCTAAACATAGTTAAAAAGTAAGAGATAGGTAAATTAAAAATTTATTAGCTTCAAGAGGACTTTCATACAACTTTTGATAGGATTTAGCCTTATCAAATGAGAATCTCTACTCTTCCATAATTGAGAGAGAGTCCTTATCAAAAGTGAGAGATACTTTTCTTCTTAAAATTGAGAGAGATTAAAAATGGAAATAATGGATAATATACGAGAAAGGAAGAGAGAAGAGGAAGCATGAGTATCAAAATAATTAATTGAGCCACCACCTTTCAAGGAATGCTCCACCAGTATTTGGTCAAATCAACCCAATTTTCTATTGACAAGTTAACCTTTTATTTATCCCAATAGCCCTCGAATCTCCTCATTGGCTAAGGAAAATGCACTAAAAGACAATAATTTTCCAAAGGTGGTGAGTCATGATACTATTTATTAATAAAACCCTTGGGCACCTTGAAAATCTATTAAATGCTCTTTCTACTTTATCTAATCACCAGATCTCCATATTGTGACTCTATGCCATCTCCACTTGCTTCATTATGAGGGCAAGGTCCTTACATCTATGGACTTGATAGAGCCATGCCTAAGTCTAATTTTAGTAACTACAAGTAAATTTTTGTCAAAAATATGACCATGTTAATATCTGAGATAGTTTTCCATGATTACATATTTTCCCTTAATCCATCTTGAATATAGATCTTTACTATTTATTCAAAACCCAGTCTAATTTATTGGTTTTTATATAGTAAATATATTGACAAGATCCATAGATGTTTAGTATTTATTTGAAAACTAATAGTCCATCTTTTATCTCTGTATTAGTCCTTAAAAGACCTATTATGTCTTTACTAATATTTAATGGAAATGCTTGATCCTAAAAAATCCACTTTGGTTCAACTTGGATCATGTTTTGACCTCTAGTTGAAGTTTCATAACCTAAACCTTTAATATTGGTTGTTGATATTAATATGGGCCTTTAAGATTATAGCACCTTTGACCTTTAATACTATCCATTGATGTTTATCTCAGCCTCTCATATTGTGCAAACTATCATCTCTTTATTTATTTCAAAAGATCGTGTTGACTCTTTAACCTCTCACACACCGTAGATTTGATTTTACACAATCAAACATAAGATATAAATATTATGAGAGATTAATGCAGTTGAGACACTTGACAAGATCTATTTCATCCCTTAATATCATTTGACTTGTTGACTTCTCACTCACTGTTAAATTTGCTTTGTATGATTGCATTCTCATCATTGATTTACCTAGACTGATTGAATCTATTAGTTGATGTGTACCATTAGATGTTTTTTATGACACCCAAGATATTTATACTTATCATCTTATTTCTTATGCTAGCCTTTTTATGTGATGCTCACCATTGATCTACTTTGAATGATCAAATATATACCATTAGATATTGGGACCCACTAACACTACCAAATTGCTTGCTCACCACTGTATCTTAACCTTAGCTCCTAATATTTGGACACTTATCACTCTCACATTAAACCTTGGTATATTTAAATTTTAATTTCTACTTTTTGAAGCTTGAACTTAACATCCACATGCATGTCTTATTATGCAAGTCTAACTTTGAATCTTTATAACTTGAAATTGATAACTCATCAAGTTATAAAATTTGTGTAGGAAGATTTAGGCATGAATAAAATCATGTCCATGTGGTATTTTGGCCTCAAGAGGATTTATAATCATACTTATTAAATGTATAATCAATTTGACCAATCTATTTATGCATGACATTCTCATGACGGTTTGATTCTTTTGGACTTGCAAAAGAAACTATTGTCTCTTTTAGAAATCTCTAATATAATTATAAGACTGTATTAAACCTAATTCATGATCTTGAATGCTTGAAATTCCATGAGAACCTGCTAATCCTTCTTCCCTTATAACTCTAGACCTACTTCCAACCCTACTTTCTAAATATCAACAAATTACACTTTAAGCTTGATTAAAGTGTTTCAAAAGCTTTATAAGAAATATGAGATATTATTCACTCATTTTATGTCCACTAATTCCATATATAACTCTACTCAGTTGATCACTCCATACCAAGACCTTTCAAAATTGGTCCATTTAGGCAAATTTCTATATGTAGGCCAAAATTGGCCAATAGGTTTTATTTTTTTCCATGAGGTTAGTTATTGGTATGGAATCCAAGATATCCAAAAATGATGATATTGAAACATCCATATGGTGTTACACATTTTTCATATTTTTCAATGATACATGATCCAAATATTTATCATCATGCCTTTAAGCATCCTTAATGATAGGTAATTATGGTAGAAAACTTATTTCAAAAAAAGAACAAAAATGAGGCCTTGGTTCTAATTTTTAAAGGAAGAAAAATAGTGAGGTAAAATTAGGTGTACCACAATAAGTATGTAAAAAATTAGATCAATAATTTTTACAAATCATTACTTATAGTAAAACCAAATTCACAAGTTGAAGGTGTTGATTAACAATAAATATTTTCTCTAGTTTTTTGTGAATTTCATCAATCTAATACTCTCCTTAGATAAAACATAGGGATGGTGAGTCCATCATACGAACATAAAAATTTACTCCTTGCATGGATAATTTAAATATTTAGTCTATATTATCAAACCTCTTAGGTCTATAAGAGTGATAACTCCAACCTTGTGTTTAGATTTAAAAATTCCTTATATGGTTTTAAAAAAGAGTCTCAAGCTTGGTATGAAAATATCAACACATTCTTAGTCAAATTTGGATATACACAAATTCCCTCTAACCCCATTGTCAACACCAATAAAGTGGATAGGAAACTCATAATTTTATTCCACTACATCCATGACTTAATCATCAAATGTATTTCACCAAGTAGACTCATGAATTGAAAGCTCAGATAATGAATTCTTTTGATATGACTTAGGTTTGATATTGTTTTTCCTTGGTATTCATATTTCATAGTTTGAGAAAGAAATATTTTTTTATTATTCCAAATATGCTCAAGAAATACTCAACCACTTCAAATTTAAAATACTATAACTCCACAGTGATACCTTATCAATTTGGATTTAATATTTCTACACATCATTATTCTCCTTTGATTTATGGTACACTCTATAGGAAATTAGTGAGAAGTATTCTATACTACTCATCTTAATCTTCTATTGAATATGAACTTGTTAGCATGTTACTATCAATATCCACATGAAATCTATTAGCAAGTTGTAAAATTCATCTTAAAGTATCTTCACAATACTACTAACTATAGGATTAAGTAAAATTTAGGCTAAAAAACCTCAATTTTTGGTTATAATTATAGTGGGAACACACTAAATTTTAACTACATGGATTTTGATTTGGAGGGATATCCAAATGATTTGAAGATAACCACTAGATACATCTATCATCTTAAGGTAGGTATAATTACTTGGTATTACAAAAGGTAGACTATTATTTATTTATCTAATATGGAATCTTAATATATTGGATTTGTCATTATCGATCATGAGTTAGTTTTGATTCGATTCTTTCTTTTTGAATTTGGATTTCCATAGATCTAACCCACTCGATTTAGGTGTGATAATTAGATATTTATCCAAATTTATTGTATCCTAATGGATAACTGATGCACAAATAATAATTAGATAAACATGCATTATATTCACAAATTTATATAAGGCAAGGTCGTTGATATATTTTTTTGAATAGATGATCAGGTTACATAAATATTGATGAAACCCTTACTTGAGGCTTAAATTTTTGAGCTCAAACAAATTTTGGGAGTGAAGGAAGATGTTTTCATGGTAAGATATTTTAGTTATTCCTCCATCCTTCCCTTCATCAAAATACATCTTAAAAAGGGATGTTAGTGAATTTAATGACTTATGTGATATTGTATGGGTTTAAAATATTATTTTATAATTTGTGATTTATGGGTAGGCACTAATTTATGCATAACTACCCATAACTTATTATTAAATAATATTATAAATTAATTAAATACTTAATTAACTTATGCTAATAATAGTTTTATCTTGTTATTTTTGTAACTATTCTCCAAAACCATAACCCTAACTCTAGCCTCCTCTCTTATATATATAATAACACAAAAGGATAGTGGATGAGGCATAATTTGGATGAGAGTTATTGTTATATTATAAGAATTATTCCAATGCTTTTAATCAAAAATGGTAGCTATGCTATGATGATTTTTTAATACTTTTCTTTAAAGATTTTAGATTTATTATGTAGGTATCATGGGTGTTTTTCTTATAGTAGCTAACACAATTATAGATCTTATCAAATAATTTAATATGTTTTCCTCATCTTTGATGATCTTTATGTACTTTTTTTAGAACACTTCATCTTCCCATGTCACATCCTCACTGGTCAAATTCTTCCACATGATTAGATACTTTATAATCACACTCATTTTAGACAACTTTATGCATGTATTAAAAATTTATTCATGTTTCAAAATAACTATTTTTTGGCTGACACTATTTAGCCAATGTCCTTTCGCAAGCAAAAAACCATGCAAGACCATATGTATTTTTCATTTAATGAGATAACTCCAATTTATATTCTATACTTATGATATTTTCTACAAGTCCTAATATGGACCATAATACTTATGTGAAATATCTTTATCTTTATTATTTTTTTTCAAGGACATTTTATTCTATATTTATAATCGTACAAAAACCCAAACTATTATTTGAATATGTATTTATGTGAAAAGTTGGTCAACTTGCAACTTCATTCAGTATTTTGTCATTTCTAAGTTTTTTTAGATTAAAGAACACCACCTATTAGTGTTTAATGTGGTTTTAAAAAATATAAACCTTTAGTTGAACCCTTAAATGTGAGGTAATGGATGGTGACTAGCATCCATACAATGCTAAGAATGGATACATTTTTTGATGAGGTATGGAAAGAAATGTTATACTAGAATTAAACTAATGGCAAACCATTGAACCCATCTCTCTAATTTATCTAAAGAGAAACTTTGGAGACAACCCTCTAATCACTTATTATCCACCTCATTTTTTCCATTAGCTTTGGGAAATATGATGAGCTAAAATCCAACTGAGTACCCATGAAATAAAATAAATTAGTTTAAAAATTAGTACTAAATATAAGATCATGATTTATTAATATAATATTTGGTGTCCCATGTAGCTTCGAAACTATATCCATTAATGTTGATATTAGTGTACTTTCCATTAAAAAATGTGAAAAATCTATAAAATGAGCATATATGGTGAGTTTATCCATGACAACCATGATAACAGTTTTCCCTTTAAACTTGGGAAACCCTTTTATTAAATCCATGGACACCTCCTCCCACATTCTCACTAGGACCATATAGTAGTTGTAGAAGATTTGAGGTCTTATTTATCTCACCCTTTTTTATTGACACTCTACCACAAATTTTATAACTTCCCCTTTGATACATTTCAAAAATAAGTCATGTTTGATTTTATGGTAAGTCTTTAAGAATCTTGAGTGCCCACCAACTAATGAAGCATGTAGCCATGTAATAACCTTTTAACTAAAGGTTGATTTATTTCATTTTTACAGTCAATCCTTGACCTATGGATCTTACCCTTTCCATATAAAATTGTCTAATGTGTTCAAATCTAGTAAGAGGTTCTGAATGAGACTATGTATTTGTGTCATTCTCCTATTCTAATTTTTATTCTTCTACCTAATTTTCCTATAATATTAATATATCACACATAAATCACTACACTATCATTTAATTTATTTTATATGATCTCAAGTTCATATACCAACATATTAATGACCCAATTTTATTGTTCTTCTAATGATAAAATTTGTTTAAAAAAGTATTTTAGACTATCATGATATGTCTCCACCTTAAAGTGTCTTCCCATAAAATAAGGTCTTCATGTATTGACTATATAAATGATAGCCATCATCTTTATCATAAATTTAAGTCATATAAATATTACCCTTGAGTTATTGAATCTAAATTTAATAGGTATTATTTCTTGCATGATGATTCCCCCATGCTAAACCTTAAATCATCACACTCAAAAATGAATGTTTTGTAAAAAATAATTGGTAGCTATAATTAGAGTGGTGAACCTAGACCATTCAGATTATCAAAAACCTTGGTGGATAATTCATTATAATTGAGGGATTTATTCAATAAATTTATTACTAATGTTGCTATATTGTCATAATTATTTACAAATTAGTGATAGTAACTTATAATCCCTAATAATCCATGTAGATTATTGAGGGTTTTAGGTATTTTAAAATATATTATTGCCCCAATATTTTAATGATACACATTTATGGATTTATGGGGAAAATATGATCTAATTACTCCACTTCTTGACTCAAAATCATACTAGGAAGGTTTGGTATAAACTTGATGTTGTGCTAGTTTTTCCAAAACCCAATTCAGGCCGATGGTTTTTTATAAAGTAAAATGTCACCAAAAAATGAGGTTAAATTTTCATATAAAATTCCAAAAGGTATATTTCATCGATATTTGAAATGTATATGTTGCATTTTTAAGGCCAAAGTGAATCACTAAAAATTCATAGTGGTCCTCATGTATTTTGAAAGTTGTCTTATGTATATCCTCATCTCTTATTTTGATTTGATGATAACTTGAGTGAAGATCAAGTTTAGTAAATTATAAATCACCATGTATATCATCTATAAAATAAAAAAATATTATTATAATAATAAATTTATATTTAATGGTGTACTTATTTAGTTCCCCATATATAGAAACATAATCTATGTGTCACCTTTTTATGCACCATCACCATAAAAGATGAATAACACTTCAACTATGCAAAATAATTCTTTCCTTGAGAGTTTCATACACCATTTTATCAATTTGAATTCTTTATACATTTAGGTAAATATAAGGTATGAATTTGGGTGGTTAGATCACTAGTACCAACTAAATTTTATGATCATGATCTATTTTTGGTGGTAGTCATTTTAAAATATCTCCATAAACTACATAATTACCCAAAAAATTGATTATATATTAGGTGATGTAGGAACCTTTGTTGACTAATCTTTTAATGAGAAAAAATTCACCACATACACATTCACTCCCTCTTTAAAATTATTAAACATATAATGAGACCTAACCAATTTTGGGGACTTTGCATAAATACCACATAATTTAAATGTCCCTCCTTCAAAATGAGAATGCATGAACAAATCCTATAAATCAAACTCAATCATTCCCAAGGTAATGAGACATTGGATTCCTAACATAATGTTTTTTTCATTTACGGGAATGGAAAACATAGGGAAATCTAACATTTAGTCTCCCATGATGAGTTTTATATTATTAGCTTCATATACAACTGAATATACCACTATCTATAATCACAACATGAAATTTTGGAGCTAGATAAACAAAATAGTTCAAGTGATGAGATGAATTATTATTGATGAATATTTGGTTACTTCACAAGTCAACTAATATTGTTACCCTCTTTGTTTTTATGAAACCCACTAATATAATGGTTTATAGGATATTAATGGCTAAAAATTCATGGCAATAATTATTTAACTGGGTATCAACTTTATCCTTATTTGTATCACAACACCCTCTAACCCTATGTCTTCATCATTTTCTTCTTAATTGGTGTCATCAATGTAAAACAACTTTTCATCACATGCATATTCACAAATATATTGTGTCATAATTAAAAAATTATCACTTTTCCATTTTATCTTCCATTTTTTTAGGTGTCAATATAATATATTAAAGAAATGATGATATTGGATTTATTTGATATTTTATTATCTTTAAGGTCTACCTTTTGCTGGCCAATTATTTTTCATCCACCCTAGGTGCCATAATAATAGAATCAAATATATTAAATATATTAAATGTATGTACCTCATGTTAAATGTGATGCTTAAGCCCCACAATAAATAAGTCATTCACAATCATTTCCACATACAAGGATATATTTTTTAATTTCTAAATATAATCCCCAATGAAACCTATTGATTGAAAATTTTCTAATTACATTAAATAAATCTTTGTCACACTTATTGGATAGATCATCTATAATTACTTGGTAAAATCTAACCAGGTGATAATGAGAGTCTATTTATTCATTTTTATCACACAACCATAAATACCAAATAAATTACTCATGTTCCAAAATAAGGATGCAATTATAGGCTTACGTCCACATGGGATATAGTGTAAATAAAAAAATATCCACTTGTTTGATCAATGAGATTAGATATTTTCCATCAAAATTATGCATACCAATTTTTGGTAGCATGTTTTAATTCCCAAAATTAAAACTAACCAATGTATATGGTTTAAGTATATTTGGATTTGGAATGCACTGACTAGAAAATCCACCCTAGCTGGGTTGTGCATTGGTGAATAATGACTAGTTTTTCTAATTTTGTTTTAAGGTAATACACACACACACACACTTTATTATCCATTTTAGAATGTATTTTCTTCACACAATAATCAAGTTGGATCACTTTGTAATCCATCACAAAAATATATAATATAATATCAGTCTATTCTAATTTCAAAATCCATTTCTTTTTTGTTAGGAAATTTCCCTATAGTGTTTAGTGTGTGGTCATACCATGATAATATTTTAATGTTTAGGGTTTAGTGTATAAGATTCAATTTTTAGTGTTTATGATTTAGGATTTAGGCTTTAGGATTTAGGCTTTAGGTTTTAGTGTTAATAATTTTGGGTTTATTGGGGTTCAAAATTACATTTTTCACAAACTTACACTATTGAGATAGCCTAACTAAGCTAAATCCAATTACTAGAATATTTTTAAAAGGTAAATTCCTTGAAAACATTAAAACCCCCAAAACTAAGGTTGATAGAAATATATTTTATTGTGATCATCTTTCTAATACAACTCCAAAAACTACTATATTATGGCAAGATACAAAAAAATACCAAAATTTATTTCTTTCTTTCTAAATAAACATACAAAATTATTGTGTAGTTCTTAAATCCTTTAACACGATTGAATAGGCACTAGTCTATACCAAAAAAATACAACAAACAAATCTTACCTAAATCAAATCTTTAGTACCACTTGAAATGAAATTACTTAGTAAGGTAAAGCATAATCATAACAATGGATTTGAATATAAATATAAATAGTATAATAACCTAAATAAATCACAATAATATTAGTATAAGGGAGTATATCCACATAATATTATTTCAATCAAATCCAATAAATAGAACTATATGAATGAGCCACTTGGATGGGGAAACCTCCACAAATTTATAATAATATTAAAATACATAATATGATCATCTAATACTAACCAATATATCTTATATATACCCTAATTATGTTATGGATTATCCATTAAATAACACTAATACCAATATGAATATATATAAATTATCATCTAACTAAGTAAAAGGTTATGATAGGCATAAGTTGACAACACATTTCAATCCATGATAGTGGTTAATCAATCTCAATCCATGATAAAAGTTAAGCATATATGTTCTGATGTGATTTTTAAAATTTTGGATTAAGAGTATATTGTAAAAAAATAGGAGGTTAAGTACCATTAATGTTATGCCCTTAACCATTGGTGTGTCTAGGGATATGTATGGCTGATTTGGGCTTACATACCACTTTTATTTACTTGTTACATTTCTCTATGTTCTTAGATAGTTTGGCCCATGGAATAACCTTAGATAAGTATATTATATAGAGGAGGTAGTGGTTAGTCTTTAATCATTATGTGTGAAGTATTCCTGCTAATAGTGCATTGTTGTGGAGGTTTACCCCTTGAAGTGGCTTTGTTATATTATCTAGTATTCTATTTTACTATCAATTATCATTGTGTAATATCTCATATTTTCATATTCTATGAAATATACAAATATTGTGTGTGAATATATAAATAAATACATTACAAGTGGTATCAGAGCTTTGATTTGGGTAAGTTTCCTATGGCAATTTTTTTGGATTTGGTGAGGCATGGCTTCTAGGAGCAGTGAAAGTAAAAAAACATAACTTTCAATCTAGGAAGAATTATTTTTTTATCATCACAGTATTGCTCAAAATGCTTTTTCAAAAAAAAAAGGTCTAGAATTTTTTTCCCCTTGCACACTTTTAGTAATTAGATTCATCTCAGTGAGATGATCACAATGGTGTATTCTATCGGTACACTTTTTTTTTGGGGGGGGGGGGGGGGTCAAAAACCCTCCTAGGGTTTGTTTATGGTAGGTCCTTCAACTTGAGGAAGAAAAGGGGCACCAGAAACTCCTAAGACTCCTACTGATGACATAGAATCTAGAAATTTAGATTCAATGATTTATTATCTTTAAGAGGACATAAAAAACTTGGTGAGGCATGATGACTTTGTTGCATTCCAAGCTAATGTTTTAGGGATGTGCAAAGAGATTAATGGAGTTCATAGTGAATTACATCATATCACTACGTAATTGGCTACCCTCACATCTCAATTTTAGCCTAATAATCCTCCATTTTAGTATCTAAACCCTCCTCTCAACAAGTCCCATACTATTATAAAACTAATGTTTCCAAAAGTGGACATGCATAAGTTTGATGGAAAGGATAATCTTACTTAGATTAACCAAATTGAGATTTTATTTAAGCTACATCAAACCCCTAATTCTTAGAGGATGATGGTGGCATCCTTGTATATAAAACCCAAAAAATTCATTTGGTATCACTGGCTATGTGCTCAAAATAAAAATAATGGTGATCCTATTACATGGACTATTTATACTAAGGAGTTGATAAATCATTATCAAAATAATGTCTCTGAGAACTATTTTAGCTAATTAGCCAAGCTACAAAAAGCAAGACTTGTGAAGGAATATATTCATCAATTTTAGAATCTTTCTTTAAGGGTGGAAAATATCACTAAGAGAGATTTGATAGATCTATTTTTTGGTGGCCTCAAAGATAGCATCCAATACAAAGTTTGAATGTTTAACCCATAATCCATATTAGAAGCTATCCTTAAGGCATGCATGATAGAAGAAAAAGAGATGGTCAAAAGGAAAACTTTCACTACTAGTCATGATCACAACTTTCCAGTACAATAATTTCCACAGCCCACCAGATTAACACAATGAAAAATTAAGGAGAAGTGATCCAAAGGTTTGAGTTATGGTTGTGATAGAAAATGGAACAAAGACCATCATTGTGCTGAGAAGAAGTTATTTTACATTAAAGGTGCTAATGATAATGAAGAGGATGCAGAAGTACATGATGTGGATGGAGAAGTTCCTGAGGAAGAATCTAAAGACTCCTAGCATACTATTTTATGCCATGCCTTGTTAGGTATTAGTACTCTCCAAAATCTTAAGGTGATGGGTTTCCTTAAGAAATAGAAGGTCACTATCTTGATTGATTTTGGGAGCACTCACAACTTCATCCATAGTAAATTTCCTACTCATTTGAACTATTTCATTTATCCAATTCCAAAATTTAAGGTTATGATTTAAGATGGTGGTACTATTAGTTGTTTAGGAAAATGTCATGGTATTAATTTGGCCATGGTAAACTATTTATTGGATTCTCCTATGCTTGCCATTCTGATGGGTGGAGCTGATATTGTTCTAGGAGTCCAATGGCTCACCACTTTAGGCACTATTGAGATTAATTTTCAAGAATTATTGATGTGTTTTTATTCAAAATAAAGGACATTTGAGCTAAGAGGATTAAAAGATAAATCTCCCCAACTTTTTATCTCCCTTCAAATGACAAAGATTCTCTATAAGGGTGATGAGGGATTTTTAGCCCACTTGTTTTCTATGGAAGTATAGCCAACTCAACTATCTCCACCTCTTGATATAAAAAAAATAATTGATGCTCATTCTATTGTTTTTAGAGACATGCCAAAAGGACTTCCACCTAGCTACATGCATGATTATGCTATCAAACTTATTCCTGGTAGTACACCACCCAACATTAGGCTATACAGGTATCCCTATGCCAAAAAAAGTGAAATTGAAAAGATGGTACAAGATATTTTGGATTTAGGAATCATTCACCATAGCGAAAGTGAATACTCATCACAAGTTGTCATGGTGAGAAAGAAATATGACACTTGGAGGATGTGCCTTGACTATAGAGAACTCAACAAGTACACTATTAAAGATAAGTTTCCAATTCCTATCATTGATGATTTGATAGATGAATTGAATGGTGATATTTATTTTACCAAGTTAGATTTACATTCTAGGTATCATCAAATTAGGATCTATGATGAAGACATACCCAAAATTGCTTTCATGACTCATGAGGGCCATTATGAGTTTTTAGTTATGCCTTTTCACTTAACAAATGCACCATCTAATTTTCAAAGTTTGATGAATACTATTTTTAATCCATTTTTGAGGAAATTCATTTTGGTATTCTTTGATGATATCCTCATTTATAGTAAAAATTGGGTAGACCATTTGCAACATGTGAAACATGTACTCTCCATTTTGGAGCAAAATCAATTATATGTCAAACCTTCCAAGTTTACTTTTGGGATAGATGAGGTTGAATATTTGGGTCATTTGGTATATTATGAAGGATCAAAAGCGGATCCTAAAAAAATACAAGCAATAGTAGACTAGCCAATTCCAAAGACACTCAAGCAACTTTGGGGATTTTTGGGACTTATTGGTTATTATCACAAATTTGTCAAAAATTATGGTAGTATTGTAGCCCCAAATACCTATTTGTTAAATAAATACTCCTTTTAGTGGATTAATGTAACTACCTAGGCATTTGAATAATTGAAATTGTCTATGTGCACTACTCCAGTATTGACCACTATTGATTTTTCTAGGACTTTTATGGTTGAATGTGATGCATTTGGGTATGGTATGGGTGTTATACTCATGCAAAAAGGTAAACCACTGGAATTTGAAACTCATCAAATCAAGGTTAAAAATGAGCACAAGACCATGTATTATAAGGAAATGATGGCCATTTTGAATTCATCCAAACAATGGAGACTTTATTTGATGGGCCATCACATTTAGGTAAAAATTGATCATGATAGTCTTAAATATTTTTTTAGAACAAAGGTTATCATCTGAAGAATAATAGAAATGGGTAACTAAGATTTTAGGCTATGATTTTGAAATAGTCTACAAAAAAGGCAAGGATAATGTGGTGGTAGATGCACTATCTATAAAAGATGAATTAGTTAAGGCATTGATATGTGCCATAACCATTTTGTAGATAGAATGGCTAGAGGAAGCACGATCAGAATGGGAACATGATAGTACTACTCATGATTTGATTCAAAATATTTAGTAGGTTTTAGATGGATTTGAAAAATTTACATGGAAATTGAATGCATTATGGTACAAAAATATATTGTAATTATGTAAAAATTATCTTCTTAAACAAAAAATCCTTCAAGAACTTCATGCAACTCTAATTGGGGTTCATTCAAGATTTTTGAAAACCTATCATAGGATTAAGAAAGATTATTTTTGGGAAGTTCTGAAGGGGGATGTCCAAAAATATGTGGCTGAATGTATGATCTGTCAACAAAACAAAGGAAAAACCATCAAAACTCTAGGTCTTTTATAGCCTTTATCTATCCCTAGCCAACATTGGGAAGAGGTCTCTATGGATTTCATTATAGGGTTACCAATATCTGATGGTCAAAATTTTATCATGGTTTTTATATATCATCTCAGTAAGTATGCTCATTTTTTTCATTATCCTATCCATTTGTTACTATTACAGTAGCTTCTACTTTTCTCAATACAGTTCAAAAACTGCATGAAACTCCTAAGATCATTATCAGTGATACATAACCCACTTTTAATATTAATTTTTGGACTAAGTTTTAGATTAGAGGTAAAAGCAGGTTTTGAAGGGGCCCCGAAACCCTATTAAAAAGAGCAAAAAAAACATTAAAAAACAACAATGCCCATAGGCAACGCCTAGAAAACACTACAAAGAAGTAGCAAAATCAGGTTTTGAATGGTCTTGAAACCATCAGAGATACATCTGAACAAAACCCAAAAATAGAAGTCTGGAGAAACAACAAACAAAAACTACCAAGTGAAAAACAAAGAACTGTACCAGTTTCTTTACCACCAAGAAGGACCAGATTATTCATCCAGTTCCAGAATCAAGTTCATGGCTTCTTTTTCTTTCAAAGCGGTTTCCTGTATGGTAACCTCCAGCAAAGCTCCTTTTTGTGTATCTTTCTTTTTGGAACTTTGCCTTGTCCTTTTGCTGGGACCCTCTAGTGCTTTGGTCTCCTCATTGGCTCGTTTACCTAAATTGATAGTTGCTGCACAAATGTTAGATGTTACTTCATCCATTTTCTTTCTGTTATCCTTTATTAACTCTCGGAGATTGATTTCGTAAGCTTTGAGCTTCACAGGGATCTTGCTTAGCTGAATTTCCATGCTGTTTACTTTGTTCCAAGCAGCTTTCAAAGATTCTTCCAACGTTTCTACTTTTTTCTTGAGTTCAATGATCTCCCTACACATCCAGAAATCTAATTGGGAGGAAGACTCTGCTTTGCTGTTAACCCAAGTCATAGGAGTGCAAATTTATTCATTCTGATTCTTTCCTCTCCAATCCTCAGAATATTAATTTTTGGACTAAGTTATTTACATGTTTAGGCACTCAATTGGATCATAGTTCATCCTGTCATCCTCAATATGATGGAAAAATTGAGGTAGTCAAAAAATGTTTGTAAGGATATCTCTGTTGTTTTGTTTCTGATAAACATGATAAATGGGTTAATTAGCTACCACTTTTTGAATGGTGGTATAATAATTCTATTCATAGTTATTCCAAAATGTCTCATTTTTTGGCACTATATGGATACCACCCTACATCCATCACTTCTAACATGAAGGTCCATCCTAAGGTTCATGCAGTTGAAGAACATATTCACCATCAAGAGGAGGTCCTTGCAAGTTTGCATGAAAATTTAACTATGGCCCAAAATCACATGAAGTAACAAGTAGATCAACATAGAAGTGAGAGGCATTTTTACATTGGTGATTGGGTCTTTTTTAACTTATATCCATATAAATAAATTTCATTTAAGCAAAAAAAAAGGATAACAAGTTGTCCCCTAAGTATTATAGGCCTTACCAAATCTTGTAAAAAATTGGCAATGTGGCCTACAAGTTAGATTTTCCTTCATCCACTCAGAAACATCTAGTATTTCATGTATCATGCCTAAAGAAAGTCATTGGACATAGAGTTAACATTAAAATAGAATTACTAGAATTGGATGAAGAAGGTAAAGTTATTCTTGATCTTGAGGTGATCCTTCAATGATGCACCAAGTAATTGCATTCTAAAGCAATTACAAAAACCCTGATCAAATGGAAGAATCTACCATGTGAAGATGCCACTTGGGAGGATGAAGAATTTTTTTAGTATCATCCAAAGTTTCCACAACATTGATGATAATTTTTTTTTTAAGGGTAAAGTCTTGTTATGCCCTTAACCATTGGTATCTAGGGATATGTGTGGCCGACTTGGGCTTACATACATCTTTTATTTACTTATTATATTTCTCTATGTTCTTAGATAGGTTGGCCTATGGAATAACCTTGCCTAAGTAGAATATATATAGGAGGTATTAGTTAGTATTTAATCATCATGAGGGAATGATTCTACTAATAGTGTATCATTGTGACTGTTGACCCCTTGAAGTGGCTTTGCTATATTATATAGTATTCTATTCTGTTGTCAATTATTGTTGTGTAATCTCTCATATTTTCTTATTATGTGAAATATAAAATCATTATATATGAATATCTAACTAATTTCATTATAATGAACTTATGACATATTATTTTATGGCCTATAAGTAAAGGAATCCAAATGCATCTAAGGAGATTTTGATTATTCTTGTCAAATCAATAAAAATCAAGTCTCATTTTCTTCAAAAAATTTGTAGAGTGTCCCAAATTATTTATAAGATTTTGGTGGATTCTTAGGTTCTTCATAAATATTAGACACTTTATCCCTCTTCCTATTATACATATCCTCCTTTCACTTCCTCTAAATTTCCTCATGTTGTTTTTGTATCTCTTATTCCTCTTTGAGTTTTACATTAATCTTAGGATTGACATGTACACTTCTTTCTTCCATACCTCACCACCCATACTACCAATGCCATCTCTAGATAGGATAACTTATCTAACAATTTTTATGTCTTTTATAAGGTATATTATTTCCTTTTCTAATCCCTTCAATCTCACTTTTATGTCCTTTAGTACTACCTTCAAATTTATACTAGATTCTCCTCCCCCACTAGTCTCTTGCCTTGTATAGACTCATTCTTACCATTTTTCAAGTGAGATGTTGGGGTCCTCACCTCTCTTAAAACCTAATAACATGGATTCTCTTCCTCATATAGGTATCAATGAATTTGGATGATATTTTATGAGATACAAAAGTGTTTTTCTTCCAAATTGATATGTTTAAGGTCTTCTTCCTCATCCAACATGATCATTATCTTTTTTATTCTAGTTGAGCCCTCCACCTTATTATTGTGAAGGAATTATCTGAGCATATTATTTAAATCCTTTAAATCTATTATATAATCCTAAATGAATCCATTTTACCAATATTATTAGTATCTTTAGGGCATCCTCATCCTCACCACACACCCTAATATTCATCACTGATTTGTCCTCCCTCACCAATACTATGTTGAGCACCTAATGGATGATGACATGTGAAATGTCATTTTGATAGTCCTCCATAATGCATTCTAAGGACCTCAATAGGAAAAATTAAAATTAAGGGTGAAATTATTATTGAAAATGATTGAGTAAAAGGAATTTATGTGAGGACACCAACATTTTATTCCCCTCAAGTGTTAGGTACATAATAACTTACACACACACCTTTAACAAGTGAAAATGAATGCTTTCCCTCAAGAAACATTTTTTTAAATTATTCTCAAGTGCCTAATCTTGGTAAATTTTTAATCAAATCAACCATTCAACAATTATCCTTGAAAGCCTTCATGTTATCAGGAGGCATAAAATTTATCACCATAATGATCTCCTTAGAGACATCAATCATGACCCCCTCATCCTAACTTACTTATCTATCCAAGTTTTGTAAATGTTAATAAATAGTTTGGGGTCATGATCATAAATTCTCTCCATGTACACTGGGAGACCTCCATCCATTATTTAGAATTTTTTAATGGGACTCATGATATCAACACATGAACTGGGCTCAATCATGTATTGTTAATCCCCGTCTTCTCAGCTTTGTGAGTTATAATGTAGATAATAGATTTCAACACTCCTCTTCAATGGGAAATTATAAATTTGGGATTAAAACCAATGTGAAATTTTAAATGTGCCTTAATGATGGACTTGATACCCCCAATTAAAAGGTCCTTCCTCCAAATAAGATGAATGATAGCTCATCTTGGAATATTAATAATACATTAATTAGGATTTAATATTTCCCATTTATTAGAGAATAATATATAATAAATCAAAGCCATATTCATATCAATATCTTCCTAACTAATTATGAAAATTATTTTATTCACCACTCAACTTAATTATAAATTGAGATTGGAGAACTTCTAATTAAAACTTATTTTTAAAACATTTAACCTCCATGCCTCAATTATCCATTATGTCAACAAACACATTTTATTCACTATATTCATGCTTGATATAAACAAATTTTAAATGATTGATAAGGTTATAGCATCATTTATTTATTTTAATACAGTATCAAAATGGTAGTATTACCTTAAGACACACCTTATAATGATCAAGGAATCACCATCTATAATCATATTTTAAATCTTAAGTTCAACTACCAACCATATTACACAAAGATATTCTCTAGCCTCAAACACATGATTGGTTTGGGTACCCATCCCACCTTCAAAATCTTTCACTAGTATACCTTTAAAATTTATAATATCCCTCCCCTCTAACAGGCCTTGGGTTCCCCTTAGATGCTCCATCAAAATTGAGATTGAACTATCCCTCCATAGGTTTTGTCTGTATGACTAGACTCGTATCCATATTGATATTAATATTGGTCTAAGCCTTAGGAACATCAATTCTGCAAAGGGAAATAATATGTTGGTTAACCTCCCTATTTTTGACTTTTTTTTTTGAAGAAAAGGTTGGCCAATTTTCCCAAATGGTCCCTTGAGTTTTGAGAACCACATATTTTAGTTTACTAAATTTATCCCTAAAAATGCAATTATTTATCTCTTTATAGATACCCTAGTAAATGTGAGGAAGTGTGAGCTTACATAATAAATCCATAACTTGATAATAATTTCAAGGTGGATTCCACTACATAATTAATTCCCAAACTAAGTTGGGACTAACCCAGGGCATGTTGAATTTATCAAGATATAAATAAACTATTTTGGACACAAATATACAACCCAATAAAATATGATTAACTAACTCCTCTTCTATATTTCACAAGAAACATATATTAATAATTTGTATCCCTCTCCTCATGAGATTATCTATGGTTAGAATATTATTTTTACCGACTAGATTATAGAAAATATTGACCTCATGTATTAAGATTTTATCCCAGAGCTTAATACATTGAACAACGTCCCTTCTAAATCACATGTCAAACATCTAACTAGATTTAACTAAATAATCCCCAATTTCTTTGTTATGACAAATCATCATGTCCTCTTTTGGGTGTATGAAAATGTGCATTTCCATTAACTTTTGGTTTAAATTGGCTAAGTGTTGGTTTAGGGTCTTGGCCTCATATTCCAAAATCAAATCTTTTTGATTAAGACCCTTATATAAAAGGATCAAATATTTAGGGACTTTTTCACCAATATTGGCTTTAAAATGGCCACTAATGTCCCTCCAATGTTCCACATCATTTAGGGGGAAGTTAAATAGCCATAAATCCTCCAAGAACTTAACCTTTTTTCCATTACAAACCATCCATTATCTACCTTTTCAATGTGTTTATATTCACTTAAAATTTTATTTCCAAAATAAATATTTTTGGGTTGGAATTTCCTCCATAATTAGGCTATTTTATTTTCTTTTTACTACTTATTTAGCTCTTATGGTATTAGTCCATATGGATTTTTCCTTCATAATCTTTTAACGCTACTTTGTTATGTGATATTTGTTCATTATTTTAATCCTCCTAAGACCCAAACCTCCAAGGCATTTTTTCATACAAACCTTATGCCAAGACACCAAATAAAACCTATTTTTTTAAAATTTCCCAACCATAAGAACCTTATGTAGGTTTGTTTAATTTTTGTAGTAGGTGATTCTCTATATTTTGATTTTTTTGTGCTTCTAGTTTTATCTTTGAGTGGCATGTATTCTTGAGATGGTTTTTAGAGTTTAATATTAGTATATTTATGTGTGGTATTACATAAATATTTAAACTATGTCATATTGATATATTGTTAATTTATGTAGTGTTCATCATAATTTATTTCAATGGCATATAAAATTGTTCATATGGGTGATGGTATGATTAAAAGTTTTTTGAATTTTTTTTTATACTTTTGATATATATATATATATATATATATATATATATATATATATATATATATATATATATATGATTTATATTTAGAATATAGAGATGGCATCATGATAAAAAAATTAACCTAACATGAGGTTGTAGGTGATATTTTTAAGATCAAAAATATTTTCATAATAATGTCCTATATTGGCATTCCACTAAAAAAAATTATTAGGGTTATACCATGGGGGTATATGCTTAAAAGTATCTATTTATATTTAAATTTGAATGTTTTGACATATTTTTATTGAGATCTTGGAGACTAAATTATGAGTGGGATGGTATTTTTTTATTTTTACGACTAGGGGAAGAAGAATCCAAAATATAGATGATTGAGAAATGTTTTTTGAGATGTTTGAGTGTTAGTTGAATTTTTTATTTTGAAATATTCATTTTTATTTTTTTTAAATGGATCATATTATCTCAAGAAGTAGTCTTGTCATTTATCTTTATCAAATGATTATTCCAATTTATTATGAGAGAATTACCTTACTTTGTATTATATATGAGGTGTTAAAGTGGTAATAAAAATCTTGAAGATGTTTTATTCACTCATGTTATGATCATATTTATAAATTAAAGACTTCAATTTTTTCATGAAATCATGGTCAAACTCATGAGCTATTTTTTTTTCATTGATGAATTTTTCAAGGCTATTTTATATAAGATAATGATATTAAAATTATATGACAAGATCATTGACCATATCTTCAATATTGGAAATTTAATGTGGTACAAGTAGACTATACCATTATAATGCATCACCAGTTAGGTTTTTTTATATAATCTTGGTAGTTTCATATGTATTTATATTCATACACTATTTTTAGATATTTAAAAATGATATAATATGTAGCATGAGGTTAGTATATCCATCATGAGTAATGGATGAAGTGATACCTCTTATGTATCTATAAGAAATATCAAGATATAAGGACATTTTTTGTATATTTTGAACTATTTTATTATGAGTCTATATTTATGGAATATTATAATCATTTTCATTAATAAGGAAAGGAAGAGAGGGTAACTTATTATATGGTCCCCAAATTCCTTGTTGTGGTTGATTTACTATTCATAGTTTTTTTTAAATTTTTTTTGGCCATATGACTATTATTTATAGTTTATATAAGGATCATCTAATAAAACACTTTGATGAGAACTTTGATGATATATAATGAATTAATTTGGAAAGTATTTGAGCTAAAAGTGTTAATAGGGAAGAGCATTTCTTGATGACTTGACCATTGAAGTAAAACTAGTTCTAGGTGATGGAAGAATTTTATTAATATTTTTATCCCTGGTAGAAGTGTAACCATAATTTTTATATAGATATTTTATTTTTCACATCATCTTAGGATCATCTTGGTCTTGATAAATATAATCCATGTTACATTAAATGGTTGGCTTAGGTTGATATTGATAAAAACTACACCATTAGGGACTACTCTTGATGGTATGCATGGAAGGGATAAAGATAAACCTATATAAAATATTAATGGGTTAAGACTCACTAAAAAAATACTAATAAGTGATCATTGAAATTGAATGAAAAATAAGATAAAGATAAAATATTTGAAGATAAAATAAGAAAACATGAAAATGACCCAACTGACAGTGGGGTAATATTTATTTTAGGATCACCATAATGTGTGTAAGCTTAAAACTATCAATAATATATATATTTCATAAAATACGAAAAGGTGGAATAAAATAATAGATCTCATACACATACAATACATAGGTTCACAAATTAGTCCAAGTTTATAGACAAGGATCATGAAAAAGGAGGTTTAAAGAGATATAAAATGGTATATACACATATAATAGCAAGAATATAACCTAAATTTATCTAAGGTGTCATTAATTTTTTACCAATATCTATAATAGGTATCAAAAGTAATGAAATTCCATTAGATAATAACCTTAAATAAATAGAAGGTGTCACTAGATAATATCCAATAAGTGTAAGAGGTAATAAAAATTAATACATATATGTTAGGTAGTAACCATGAGGTATCTAAACTAAATAAATTAAACATGTCATTAGATGTAACCATGAGGTGTAAATAAAAATCATGTAAAAATAGTAATATTATAATAAACATATACTAATTTAAGCACTAATGGACATAAAATGAACAAATCTAACATCCTAACCAAATTATAAAATAAATAGTATAGGTGTAGGATACTTACCTTGGATTGAATTTTTGATGAATTATTCTCCCTATTAGCTCAAGTGGAATTTTTTAAGAGATGATTGTAGGTGAATTCAAGGCAAAAATAAAAATACCATATTAGACCTAAGTTAGTGAATCTAAATACTAGGTGTACCATATTGTCTTAGATTCTATTTTTTATATATTAAACTCCCTATGATAATTTTTCTTCCTTAAGTGTAAGCTATTTATCCCAATTCATCTTATTATTACTAATGTAGAATTATGTGAATGCAAAAATAGGACTGGATGTCTATGTTTTGGAAAATGAAAAATAATAACCCTAAAAATAAAAATCCAATCGCTAAAAATTTAAATTAAAACTTAGTTGATGTCATCAGCATAGCTAATGTCATCGACCATGATGATTTCATGTACAATGTCTAGAAGAAATAAGATGTAATTAGGCTAACTAATGGTGTTGGAAAAGTTGGGGGAACTATAAGATGCCATTAGTCATGTCGATGACATTATATAAACTAAATGGGAAAAATAGAGTAAAAATAGAGAGTGGGTTGCTAAAAGGACAAGTAAAGCTAGTGTCATGGTAATAATGAAGGTGATAGTAAGAATATATTATCATGACTAAATCTAAAATGAAGTATCACTATGAGATTTCCCCCCCCAATATTAGTGTAATTTATAAGAAAAAACTCAAGGAAATTAGTCTACTAATGAGTCCTCAAAAATAAAAATTCAATTAGCTAAAATATGGTGAATATAATAAATATTGATACAATAACATTAAAATGAATAATACATACACATTGATATAATATGACAAAAAATAACTAATATAAAAAAAATTGTTAATATAAAATTAAAAAGTTTTAAAATTCTATGATCCTTCAAGTGTCGAGTTGTAAATTCTACTTAACATTATCTAAATTGTCTTCTAGATTACTTGTTAGTTCCTTTCTTCAGAAAAGTTCTATTATTATCATTTGAGAGTTTTAGTTTGTGTTGATGATTATGTAAGATAAAAATTAAAATTATTATTAATCTTTTAGATATTTATCTATAAATTAGTAATATTTAAACAAGTTAAAATTTAGTTTTTTAGCAAGCATAATTGGGGGCATCATTAGAACCCATCGTAGATGTGGCATTTTATAAGGATGGGAATCTAAGCATTATTTATTTGCCCCCATAATTTAATCTATCTAATATTTTTGACCCATTAATGGGATGGTAATTTAAGCTCTATATATTGTTTACCATTATTTAAACCACCTTATCATGATTCCCTGTTAATGGGGTGATGTTTTGTCATGGAGTGGTATTTCAACTATGGTATATCACTTACAAATTCACCCATTGACCACTATACTATTTCCCAATGGAAAGTAAAAACTAGTTTTTTCTTAATGAAATTTAATTTAATTATCATTGGATGTTATAATGTTTAGATTTTTAAGTATACTCTTCACATGTTCCTACATAGACCAAAATATGTGCAATACATAAGAATGCTCACATTGATACTATATTACATAACTGAAATACTTAATTTAAGTCTAATTTTCACATGGTCATGCATAGACCAAAATATGTGTAAGATAATTGATTTATGAGTGATTTAACATTTTTTGGAATAATGGAGTTTTATTCCTATTTTAGTTAAGGGTTTGGATTAATATAGAAATCATTATAGTCCCAATTTATGCAATTATTTTTATTTTTAACCTTTCTAAAAATAAAAATAAATAGGAAGACATATAAATTAGCTATAAATAGACTGAGATGGATGATATAGAGGCTAAAAATGGCTATGCAAGACTAGGAAGGTGTTGTAAACCTAAATTTAGATTTCATTTAGTGAAAGGACAAGAGTTCTAAAAAGTGGATGCTTTGGTGTCTAACACTATTTTTTATTCCTACCGCTATTGTTCAAAATAATCATAAATACCTAAAACATTTTGTGTAGTTATACTATGCCTATTTGAGCCTGCCTATGAAAAATCAAGCACTGGGTGTTGATGGAACTCGCTACAGAGCTGATTTTGTTTATCAACCCTAACCCTCCATTATGCTTGATAAAATGATATTTGAATCACTTGAAAAAGAGGGGAGTTAGTTTTTAAGATGCATTGAAGATGAAATCTACACCCCTTGTGTGGGCATGCCACCTACATACCAATACTTTGAAGAGGTATCAAGCCATATGTAGTTCTCCCACATAGTGTGCTTTGTGTAATAATGTGATGTGGATGCGAAAATGCCAAATTGATAGTCTTTGAGGTGGCTAAGGACTGGTATGAGGATTTGAGTAGTTTTATAGTTGTGTTGGGTGACTATGTGTAGAGAATTGGGAAGTTTTCCTTATTACATTATTTGTATTCTTGCTTACTTTGTATGTTTTGTCACCTCCTTTGTAAGTAAACTTTGAGTGGGTTTTTATAGGGAATAATTGGTTATGGGGTAGATGTCTTCATGCTAATCCAACCTAATTAAGGATAAGGACTAGATGGAAATGATCATTGGGGCTCAAAGCTAAAATGGATAGGAGCACCAAAAATAGGACACTTTGGGGTCTGACATTGTAGTCCAAATTTGGTGCTCCTATCCTATAGGATTAGGACCTAGGGGAATAGGATTGGCATAGGGAATACTACTTTTTTGAAGTGGAATCAATGTTTAAATTATTGGTAATGAGTAAAAATGTGTCTCAAAGGGTCAAAAGAGCATGCAAGAACGACCTATGGATGGGATCTTGCAAGCCATACTCAAACTACCAATTTAGACATTTTTTATGAGTATATTTGCCCCCCCTTTATTTTATTGATGTATTAAAGTGAAATACTAATATAAATGAAAAATAGAAAGCATACCTAACTTACCTACAAAGGTGAAGCTCATAAATATGTATCATGTTGAGTGTACATAGAGAGAGCATAGTGTGAAGCATAAATCTATAAAAGAAAGCAAGGAGTAGATACATTCTTGCTAGACATGTTATGTCTAAAATAAGAATGCACAAAGGCTAGGTAAAAGATAGAGGAAGAGAAAGGAAAAAATATACCTCATCGGGTACACAAACCAATAAAAAACATATTGTGATGTTGAGTAATGTTGAATGATGTTGGGTATGTGTTGTACCAAGAGTAATATCATGAACATAGCTGAGTACTCAATTCCTTGAGGATGGATCAAGAATACAAAGTCTGGCCCTTTGAATCCATAATCACCCACTATGTAATTAATCTATATGATTATACATGTGTTCATTTATGTTATGACTATGTGTCTAATCCCTCTGAGTAGGTTGCTCAAGAATATAAAGGCTTGCTAGTCCTTTAGATCCATCATTGCCCACTAAGTTTTAACTATGAACTGATATTGATATGAATTTGTGTCATATGAGATGGATCATGAATCTCATGAATGATCTATAATATGATAATATGGTGTGGATAGTTGAATATGTAATGAGAACTAGGCCAATATTGGCCAATCCAAAAGCTAGAGATTAGGCTTGTATGAAAACCACTTTGAAACTAAGAACTATGCTTATATGAAAGTCACTCTAAAATGATGAAAAACACCTATAAATGGAATAAGGCAAACAAATACTAAGAATACCTAGGTAATACAATGAACTAGAAATAAAATAAGGAAAATGTGCCATGCGCATTGCCCCCAATCACTGGTGTTTGTAACATGGATTCTGATCTATAAGTTGTTCCAACTACCCAATCTAAAACTATAAGTGAGAGACATCATGGTGTGCATGATGCCCCCTATATCTTGATAATTTGAGTAAAAATGTACTGAAACTACCTAATCTAAACTAAACTATAGCTAACAAAACTATAATTGACCTTACTATAATCTATTTTTATTTTTTTGGGGTTTTTGGTTATTTGGATAGGAATGTCAAAAAGTGAACATTTTGGTGTCTAATGTTGTTATCCAATTCCAACGCTCTTGTCCTTTACTATTTTTTTTGATTATTTTGTATTCATCACTATTTTTATAGTCTATTTTTCATGTTTTAAACACTAATTACTATTGTGAATGTTTTAAAAACTAATTTTTGACCAGTAAAGGGCTCTGATATCTATGACAAAACCCCTATTTATTGCTCCCTCTTTTGAAGGTAGAAATTAAAACCCTATAATGACTCACCTTAGAATAAATATCCCTATAAGTATGTTATGCTATGAAATACATGATCTAGTAATGATAATCCAAATGATGTCTCAAAATATAGCATAGTTTGTATTGGAGATTGTTAGATCAATAGGGGTATCCTAGATAGATATAAAAATATAATAGCATGTGTAGTATACTAAACTAAAATTTAAAATCTAGTTATTTTTCAAGGAGGGATGGAGAATGATGTCCATCATGGCATCCAATAAGGCAAGATAATGCATGTTGTGGATCATGGCATTTCAAACAATTGAGAAGAAAACAAGCATGCAAGGCAAGAAGAAAGAAGCATACAAAAGAGGCCAAGGGGCCAAGAAAATAAGGGACATGGTCACATGCCAATAAAATTATAAAATCAAGCATACAAGGCATATTAAAATTCACACATACACATACAATTATAAATAAACAAGATTGACATGAGGGCCACAAGCACATATAAGATTACAAGCAAAGGACATTGGAAACTATCCTAAGTAACACAAAAATCAAAAAAATAAGAACTGAGAAATGTAATCACATATATATAATCAAATAAAGAAAGGAATGCATGTAAATATTAGAAATACTATCACATCTAATTGATCAAAGCAATAAGTGACAGTATGTAAAACATATAGTATAAGACTAGGTAGATACTAAGAAATACACAAGTGTTATATACTAGTGAGTGTCGATATAATAATATGTGTAAGCTAGTAAGTAATTTACATAAACATGATAGATATAGTGTGTGGTGTAGGAATGACATGACCCAGATGGTGTAGTCATGTAGAAGATGCCCCTGATGGGTAGATATATTGATGTATGTCTCGAATGTAAAAATAAGATGCCCCCTTAATGGGTAGAGTGAAACAATAAAATATATAGGTGTCACTACACACACTCAAAGAAGATCAAGTGAAGCATGGTAATGTAATTAATTTAATACATACTAGCATAGAATAGTAAAATGTAAATTTAGCATGCTAGTAGAAATTTAAAGCATGGATAATGCATACAGTTGAATTTTTTTTGGTATTTTTGAGTTATTTTAATGTTTTTGTATTTTTACATGTTATATTTTTTTGGTATTCTAAAATAATCTATGTAAAAGTAAGCTGAGAAATTAAGTACAAGTAAGCAGAAAGAAATAATGTACAAGAAAGATTGAGAAGAAAGAATGCCAATTGATGAGTCTCAAAAGAGACTCCCTATCATGTTGTCCTATATCAAATAAAGGAATCATGTGTGATTGTGAAGCATGAGAGAATGGATATGAATGTGACTTTGAATATTTGGATTCATTGTCGATATCTTGGAAATCATAATAACTTATATTGTTCCACTCATCATTATCATCTTGCTTTTGAACCAATAGAATGATAGTGTTGACTTTTATTGTATCTTCATATTTTCCTTTGATAAATTATGTATTTTAATGATTTGCCTTAAGATGTTCAATAAATATCAAACCCTGGTGACAAACATTATCAACTACTAGAATAAGAGTAGGGATGCCTTGAACATGCTTTCCCAACCCTTGACCTTGATAATCAAACTATTGTAGATATTTTTTACCAAACCCATACTACTTTGAAAGTTGAACCTTATTTTAGAGAGGTATATTTGCATCTTTTTTTTGCTTTACCTATGCTTTTGGTACTATTTTTTCTCTATTTTTTCTTATTGGTCCTTTTGTTGTTATAGAGTATGCTTTGGTAACCACTTTTGCATTATTTTTGAATTTGACCCTTTGTGAATGTGTTCCTATGTCACTATGGATTACTTGATTGATTTACCTTATATAGGGTACTCATTAGAAATTATCTATTGTATATGTCTTTTCAATACCAAAAAAAATCTATGTGATGCCCATGCATTCTATGATATGCACAATAATATCTAGATCTTCTCACTGGATATAGAGGAGGTAGTTTGATCAACTTATATTTAATCATTTACCTTAGTACCTCACTTGAACTATTATTTTACCTTTTAATGCTTTTTTAATCACTAGTTGTATATTTACTTTGTTATGATTTCTTGTTTTGATATGTAACATTGATTGTAACCAATTGACTAGGTGAAGGTCCATATACATGATTAGCACTAGGGTGCCTTTGAGGATTTTGTATTATAATCTATTTTTCCAATTTTATGATATTTTCATGTAATAATTGATTATATTTATGTAAATCTTAAATTAACTTGCTCATACTGGTGATTTGATCCTTAGAATTTCACAAGTGCAAACCCTAGTTTCTTTTGATTAAAAATGCAAACACATATGTTGAAGATGGTTTGGAGAAGCCATAAGATAAATTTATGCATTAGGAAAAATAGTATAGGATACCTCACCTTTTGGAGAGGTGATAACATGCATGTGGTGAGAGGGAAAGTAGCTATCACCCTCTTCTAGGAGAGGAGGATAATGAAAGTCTTTCCTGTGCATAAGATATGACATTGAAACTTTAGAGGTGGTTATTAGCTTATGTGATGGATCCTTTAAGTATGTAATTATTTTATTATTATTTTAATTACACATAATATAGAGATAACATGTTAAATAATTAATTAAATATGACACATATTTGAATTGGTCTTAAAATAACATGTACACGCATTTATGTCATTTTTGAATTCATGCCAAATGAAAGGAAATAAGCATGTAAGAGAAAATATAAAAAAATGAATAAGTAAATAGTGATTAATAAAATTGGAATATTCATCCCAATGTGAAAAAATTAGAATTTTAATTTTGAAACCCTAAGCTAGGGTTTTAAAATACTGGGACCTAGTATAGACAACTAAGGTTTGAAAGAAATAATTTTTATAATTACTATGGTAATTTTTAAAATATAAATGTGAAATTATGATTTATATATGTATAAAAAATCAGAAAAATGCTGCTAAAATCAGCGAAGAATTTTCCCTAGGGTTTCCAAGGTTTTCGCATTCAAATGAAGTAAGTCGGGTTCACCAAATGATTTAATATTTTTGAAAATAATGGATTTTTATTCTTATTTTAGTTAAGGGTATGGATTAATAAATTAGTATAAAGTATAAAAATAATTGCAATCCTAATTTATCTAATTATTTATCTTTTTCACTTTTCTAAAAATAGCACTAAATAGGAAGAAATATAACTTAGATGGAAAAATATTGAGATCGCTGATACAGAGGCTAAAAATAGTTGTGTAAGATTGGGAAGGTGTTATAAACTTGGATTTGGCTTTTATTTATAAAAAAGGATAGGAGTGCCAAAAAGTGGATTCTTTGGTGTTTGGTGTAATTATCCATTCCTACCACTATTTTCCAAATTGATCATAGAGACCTAAAACTTTCTATCTAGTTTCACTATGCCTACTTGCTTATGAAAAATTAAGTTCTGATTACCAATGAAACTCATTGTAGATATTATTTTATCTTCAAACCCTAACCGTCTATTATGCTTGATAAAGTGATATTTTAATCACTTAATAAAGAAGGGGATTAGTGTGTAAGATGGACTAAACATTTAATCTACGCCCCTTGTGTGAACACACTACATACATACCAATAGTCTAAAAAGGGATCAAGCCATATGTAGTTCTCCCACCTAGCATGCTTTATGCAATAGTATGATTCAGATGCAAAAATTCCAAATTGATAGTGTTTGAGGTGGCTAAGGATTGGTATGAGGATTTGAGTAGGTTTGTAACTATGTTATATGACTATGTGTAGAGAATAGGGAAGTTTTGATTAGTCCTTTGTTTGTATTTTTGATTACTCTATAAGTTTGATCACCTCCTTTGTAAATTAACTTTGAGTGGGCTTTTATAGGGAATTATTAGTCATGGGTTAGATGTCTTCACACTAAGCTAACCTAATTAAGGATAAGGATCAGATGGATATGACCATTAGGGATCAAAGTGAAAATTTATAGGAGCACCAAATATGGGACACTTTAGGGTCTAACACTATATTCCAAATTTGACACTCTTATCTTACAGGCTTCTAACCTAAGGGAATAGGATTGGCAAAGGGAATACTATCTAACTGAATTGAAATTAGGGTTTAAAAGGTTTTATATGATTGATAAAGAGCAAAAAGGTATCTCAAAGGGTTTCAAGAGCATTCAAGAAGGACTTATGGATGGGGTCTCACAAGCCACACTCAAACTATCAATTTGGACATTTTATATGACTACAAGGAGCATTATCAAAATTAGGTAAAATTTTAGCTTGTTTGGGTTGATAGGTCATATATAGGATATAATTGGTTATTTATTGACATTTAATATCTTTTCATGTCATTTTTAATGTTTCCAAATTAGTATAGTTTCTTGTATGTCCCTTTATATAAATGTTGCACATTCCTATGAAAAATTAAAAAATTAAATTATTTGTAAAGGTTTTGAGGGGTTTTGGTGTGTTGTGAATTTCCTAGTCTATTTTTAAAGGACATGTATGGTATAATCATATGTATTAAATGTCATTTTATCTTCAATTCAATGTAAATATATCCTAAGACCAATCTAGAATACACTCATCATAGGAAAGAGGTCAAATTTAGTATTGTGGATAAGTTATAACTTATGGAGAAATATTTGCTCTTGTTTCAAGATTAAACCAAGTATAGAATATTATTTAGATGGGATAAGGATTCAAAAAATAAATTATGAGTCAATAAACACAATAATAATGCAGGAGAGGAGAAATTTAATAGGCTGGTGGAAGAATTTGTATTAATGTGAATGTTTGTAAAGTTGTAAATATATTTTGGATGACATTTAAATAAATAAGACAATGTCATGATATTGTAATGTATTTATCAACATTAGGGATGCATAATTAATTAGTATTTATGATTTTTTACCCTTTTTTTAGTACTTATGATGTTTCTAATCTATAAAAATAGGGTGTTATTGACATAATATTCAAAAGAGGTATTTTCATGCATTATTTTGAATGTTATTATTGCTAAGAATTTGATAGAATAATAATAACCTATTTAGGTCTTAATTATTCCTAAAATAACCCTTTAATGTCAATATAATTTGATACTATCCAATTTATGCTCCCATGTATATCACTATATCAAAATCAAAAGGAATTTTGTTCATTCTAATCACTTAGAGATTATTAAAGATTAAACAGTGATTGGGAGGATAAGAGGAGATCACTCAAACCTTGTTCCAAGTGAAAAAAATAAAAACTAATTATTAGGAGTGAAATTATGCCTTTTTTTCTCTCAACTATCTGAGGACTATGTAAACCCTAATCTAGGGTTAGTGAAAAAAATCCTTATATTTCACAAATGAACTATCCAAAAATGATTAAACTTAGTAGTATGATGAAAAAATATGTATTTTATATATTTAAAGTGGTTTAATTATTTAATTACTCCTAAATTTAAATTTAAGGTTGATTGTGTTCCTATATGATTGCAAATAAGCTAAAAACAAGGTTTAAGGAAGCCAAAACTTGAATATCTTCAAAATGAGTTAATGAAAGATCATGAAATTTGATAGAGATATAGAGGTAAAAAAATTCAAAGGTTATATAATTGGTGTAAATTTTATAGAGTGTATTGAGAGGGAGTTATACAAAGTGCAGTACATGTAGGCTTGTATAATTAGACCTAAATCCTTGTTTTCTTTATTAAGGATCAATAATTAATCAAATTAAAGGAAGTAGGATTTGTGTGTAAAATTGAATAATGTAAAAATATATTTAATAACCCTAATTAAGGATCTAATATTTTGAATAATAAGCAAACATACTATTATAAGATGACAAACCTACTTGTTAAGGACTTGAAAGAACTAGAAAAGTTTTTTTTTTGTATTTTCCTGAAGGAACTAGTCCAGGAGAAGTTTAAAACATGGTTATTTGAGTAGATAATAACTCTAATAATACATTAAATCCATTCCAAGTCACAAATATCTTAGGGTTTTAAAAACAAAATCCTTCATTAGAGAAGTTTAAAAACTTTAGATTAAGGCCTAAAGGACTATGTAAAAGGTAGAATATTATTTTCTAGTTGAAGACTAATAAAAGAGGATTATTAAATATATAGGTGGATTAAAATAATATTCTAAAATTTGTAATAAACTTGATAAATATATATAAATTTAAGTTGATACCAAGATAAAATGAAGAGATTTACAAGATAGAGGTCTATTTCAAAAGACCTAACAAGATTATTTGTGTTTTGTGAATAGAGGTCAGATTATGGATATGAGATAACCTTGATAATATAAATTATATTAATAAAAGAATCAAAGAGACTTAATCTGAACAAGGAGGCTACAAAAATTTAAGAGACATGGTAAGTATATCTAAGAGAGGTCTAATTGCATCAAAATGGTATCAAAGCATAAAATCTCTTGCGAAAAGATTGAAAAGAAAGGAAATTAAGAAGGTTAAAGTAGTTATAAATCCCATTAAGTATTGAGAGGAAGGTAAGATAACATTGAGGCTCAAGAGGTAGTTTTAAGGTGAAAAATTCATGGATATAGAGTCAATAAACTGAGGTGAAAAAGACTTGGGTGAGACTAAAAAAAGAGTGAATAGGTGTTAAAATACAAAATAGGATTTGGGTGAGACATAAGAGAAATAAAAATAGATGGAAGGACTACCAACGAAGAATAAACATATGAAGATAAGTGAGGAGGATATTTAAAAATAATTAGATAAGTTGAAGTAGGCTTTAGCATATTTGATGTAACATGTAGAATAATGGAACCAATCAAGATAAGGATTATTCATAAGAATTAAGAAGGTTGTAAAATGGAAAAAATAAGTAGATTTTTGAGAGAATAAAAAGGCATAAAGTGAATATAAGTTCAAAAAAATGGATAAGGATACTATAAGTTCAATTCAAGAAGGAAGAAGAAGAATAAGAAGAGAAAATTAAGTCTCAATGTTTTATTTTTAACAATGAGTTTAAATGTATGTTTTAAGGTACATAAGTATGTGAAGATGGTGCCCAAGATGAGGTATTAAATATTTAAAAATATGAATATGACAAGGTGATAAAAAACCTTGAGTAATTATTTGAAGAGGTACAATGGGAAGTATAAGAGAAAAGAGTGATCCTTAGCCAATAGGATGAAAATAGATCCAATCAAGAGTCATTTAATGATTAAGAGAATATAAATATGGAATATTTGGAAATACAAATTTGGGAAGAAATTTTTAAGATCATGACAAAGAATAAAGATGTGGAGGCTTACAATATCCTTTAAAAAACCATCAAGTCTCCAAAATATGATTTTATTTGTGTTTAAGATATCATTTGTGTAAGTATGGAGATGTAAATACAAGAAGTAATCCATTTCCATAAGGATTATCAAGGAAATAAAAGTACAACAACTCAAGACAAAGAAAAAAAAATATTATAAAATTCAAACTCCTCGTGAAGAATAACATTTAGAGAAACAAACAAGTTTTATAATATCAATGGATGAACAAGGAAAGCCAAGTTACATGGAGGAAATATTGTAGAACAAGAATCCAAAAGGAGTTAAATCAGGAAGACAAATGAAAGGTGAATATGTTTATTAGTTTTTATTCATATTTTACATAATATCATGGTATTATTCATTACTACAAGAAGACTATATGAAAAAAAAAATTGAATATGGAATATATGAGCATGCCTCAAGAAGGTTAAGAGAGAGATTATGCAAAGATAATGCTTTAAAATAGAACTATATGGGTATATTATGATATAGAGGAGTTTATAAATCAATAATGGAAGATGGATAAATACAAAAATCCAATAATAATAGTGAACCTTTTGAAGATAGAAGGTGAGATGCAAAGAAAATAAAACAAGATAAGACAAGAGTGGATTAGCATGGACAATGGACCTTTTGGAGTCCATCATTCAAATTTAATCCATGAAGACACAACCAAAACTAAAAAAAATTGGAATAAAATGCCTAAAATTCCTCATTCTATGAGATAAGAAATAATTTTGAATATTTCATAAGTATAAGGATGAAATGTGGGTCAAATGTGCATGTACACCTAAATGAAAAGTTGAGTGAAGAACAAGAAGACAAAACAAAAAAAACTACTTGAAATATTGAATAATTAGGTTAGTGATATAAACAAGTTAGTAATAAAATTATATAAAATAATCAAAATAAAGGATAATAAGAATTTGAAGACAAGGAAGAAGCTCTAATTGAGCTAGTGTTTAAACTTATCACATGGGAAGTATGATGCAAGAACATCATCAAAACTAAGTAAAATTTTAGATTATTTGGTTTAATAGGTCATATATAGGTATATATTGGTTTTGTGGAATTTGAATATATTTTTATGTCATTTTGAATGTATCCAAATCTGTATAGTTTATTGTATCACCCTTTAGAGCAATGTTGCACTTTCCTACCAAAATGGAAATTTGAAAATTTAAATTGATTGTAAAGGTTTTGATATGTTTTTATATGTTTTAAAGTTCCTAATATTTTTTAAAAATGAAATATAAGGTATAATAATATGCATTAAATGTCATTTTCTCATTAATTTAATGTCAATATATCCTAAGACCAATCTAGAATACATCCAATGTAGGAAAGAGGTCGAATTTAATATGATGGATAAGTCATAACTTATGGATAAATATTTGGTATTATTTTAATACCAAACAAAGTATATAATATTATTTATAGAGGATAAGTATTGAATAAATAAAGGAGGATTCAAGAAACATAATAATAACATAGGAGAGGAGAAAGCTAGTAGGTTGGTGGAAGAAATTGTATGTGAGTTTACAAAGTTGTAAATATAGTTTGGATGATATTTGAATAAAGAAGACCTTGCCATGATATTGGAATGTATTTATCAGCCTTATGGTTTTATAAATAAGTGGTTTTTATGATTATTTACATTCTTTTTTAGTACTTTTGATGGTTATAATATGTAGAAATAAAATATTGTTGACACGATCTTCAAAAAGAGGTATTCTCACAATTTTTTATGAATGTCATGATTGATAATCATTTGATAGAATAATAGTAACTTATTTAGGTCTTAAAAAGTCCTGAAATAACCCTTTAAGGTCATTATAATGTTATATTTTATCCAATTTAATCTTCCAAGTCTATCACTATATCACATTTAGAAGAAATTTTGTTCATTGTTATCATTTAGAGACTATTCAAGATTGATGAACGATTAGGAGGATAAGAAGAGGTAATTAAGAAATAATTATAGGTGACAAGAATAAAAATTAATCATAATAATTTAAATTATTAATTTTTTCTTTCTCTCAACTATCTCAAGATTATGTAAACCCTAATCCAGGGTTAGTGAACAAAAATCCTTATATTTCACAAACAAATTATCCAAAAATGATAAAACTTAGTAGTATGATGAAAAATTATGTGTTCTATCTATTTAAAGTTTTTTAATTAATTAAATAATCATAAAATTCAATTTATGGGTGATTGTGTCCCTATAATATTGTAAATAAGCCAAAAATAGGGATTAAGAAAGCCAAAACTTGAACATCTTTAAAATGAGTGAATGAAAGATCATGAAATTTGAGATGAAGATATAGGTAAAAATTTAAAAGTTTATATAGGTTGTTTAAAGTTTAAATCACTTATCAATATGGATATATATTCATTGATGTACCTATAGGCCTACATAATTAGGCCTAAATCCATGTTTTCTTTATTAAAGATCAATAATTAAGCACATTGAAGGAAGGGAAATCTACATGTAAATTTGAGTAATTTAAAAATGGATTTAAGAACCATAATCAATTTATTAAGAGTCTCAATAACAATAAAACATATTATTCTAAGATGACAAACTTATTTGTCGAAATCTTGAAAGGACTAGAAAAAGTATATGTTTTTTGTATTTTATAGAAAGAACTAGTATAAGAGAAGTCATAAACGTGGTTATTTGAGTAAATAATCACTTTAATAATATATTAAACCCCTTAAAATTCATAATAATCTTAGGTTTTTTAAAAAATCCTTCATTAGAGAAGTTAGCAGACCTTAGAACAAGGCCTAAAGGATTGTGTAAAGGGAAAAATACTATTTTCTAGTTGAAGACTTATAAAAGAGGATTGTGAAAGATATAAGTTTAAAAAATAATATTATAAAGTGTGTAAGAACCCAAATAATTTTATAAACATTTGATTTGAGACCAATATCAAATGGAACAGTATAAGCTAGAGATATAGTTAAAAATACCTAAGAAGATTGCTTGTGTTTTGTGGATAGAGCTCAGATTATGTATATGAGATAACCTTTATAATATAAATGATATTTATAAAATAATAAAATATAATTAATTTGAACAAGTATTCTAAAAATATTATTATACTTAATTTTTCTAATATAATAATATTAAATATGCATAATTATTTTGGCTATATTCAAAGAAAGGATTGAAATTGTATTAAAAAAATGGATATTAAATGAGTTATAAACATATTTTCATTGTGTTCATTATTTAATTATTTTCAATTTTCTTATTTTGTTTCAAAAATGAATTTTTTGTGGGATTGTGAAGGCCATTTAGCTTACAATCACTTTGTCTCATTTGTATGTTTCATGCCTAAAGACACTCTTTTTATTGGAAAACTTTTAGGTAAAATTTAAAGTATTTTTTCCAATAATAAACTTCTTATTTTTATTAAATTTGAGTTTAAATATTAATTTTTTAGGCTGCCCAACATTAGTAAACATGTTTATCTATTAAAGAAGTAAGGCTTGGACTCATGTACTTTACTTCCTTTTTTAAACAAGAAACAGAAAGTGGGGATGGAACTTGATGAGTAAATCTTAATATTATTCTCTCATATTTTATTTATGTGTGGAATGGTGCTTTTTTTAACAATTTATAACCATTACTTCCCCACCCTTATCTCATAGATATGATTGTAGATGTGATGGTGCTTTTTATAGGCCCTTATTGTGGATATGAGATAACCTTGATAATATTATCTTCCATTTTTTTTAGAATTTATAGTTGGCTATGAGATGATATAATTTATGGATGTATTTTTTATATAAATTCATATAAATATTAATCCTAAAGACCATTGAAAGGCATCGTTTACCACATGATGGGGGAACACTTTACTATGTGGTCATGACCTTTGGATTAAGAATGTAGGGTCTACTTATCATAGAGTTATGACATATTTTTATGATTATATACATAAAATATTATAATATGGTGTTTATGATATCCTTGAAAATATATATACATTGATAAGACTATGTTAAAGCTTTGTGGTAGACATTTAAATGCTTATAAAAACAAAATGTGCACTTAATTCCAAAAAAAAAATTAATTTGGTATCTTTTGGAAAATAATTGGGTTATATCATCTCTCATAGGGGTATTTAAGTAGGTAAAAATAATTTTAAATCTATTATATATATGCCACCACTAAAAAGATTGAAATAGTTATGATGATTACTAGAGAGGATTCAAGCTATATGATGTTTTGTTACTCACTTATCTAGTAAGATGCAACCTTTTACAAGACTATTGAAGAAAGATATCATGTTTGAATGGAATTAATTTTTTTTTTTAAAAACTTGATACAATAAAATAATATCTCTTTAATCCACCTATTCTCATGATATAACACCAAATGGGCCTTTATTATTATACATTTCAACTACATATCATGATTTAGTGTATTTATTGGCATGATATGATGATGGTCATAGAGAATGAACCATTTACTATATTATTCATACACTAGTGGACTGTGAGAATAACTACACTATTATGGAAAGGTTATGTATAGCACTTATTTTTGCATCATAAAAACTTTAACATTATATGTTTAATAGTGAGACACAAGTCATCACAAAGGTAGTTCCATTAAAATATCTCATGTAAAAATGTCATTTGTATACTCATATAGATAAATGGGTAATGTTATTAATGTAATTTGAGTTAAAACACATATCCAATAAATCAGTAAAATCACAAGTCATTATAGATCAACTAGCTACAACTCCATGAGCAGACACATTACAAACAAATGATTATTTTTTTTATGATTTTGATTCCTATCATACTATTGGAGACTTAGGCTACACCCTAGCTGAGCAAAGGATTATTCAAGTCCTCTACAAAAACCTATTCCAACATGGGAATGACCCTAGGCTATGGGTTAGCTAAACTTGGATCAGACCTCTAGGGTTTTTTAATGAGGCTAGCCCCTTAGATTATTTGTTGTAATGATCACCAAAGACCTAAATATGTTGGGATGAAAAGGGTGAAGAATTTTCATGAATGAAAACCTACTCTAAGTATGGCGATGAACCATGAATCCATTTATATCCACTCATAGGCTTGAACTCTTGACACAATAATGGACTAATAATATACTTAACATAGTGCCTAAAATAGTTTACAAGCAAAAGTGCTTCACATAGTGTTCAATTTGATTGACTTAGGATGAAGGGAAATGAGGGTAAGGCTAGATAGAAGGCACTTATAGTTAACAGTCAATTCTATACTTGAGACTTTAACATTATGGCATACTAAATGACCTACAAGGAAATTTGGTTAGCACTTAGGTTGAACTTGGACCTACAAAGGGAATATGAAACCACTTTTACATATAAAAATAATAAAAAACACTATGCATAACTTGGTAAACAACTATAAGTGTATTTATCATTAATCTAAGAGGTATATGAGTACAAATTATAGAAGAATCTAGTCATACCAACCCTAAGGGATAAAAAACAAGAGCTTAATGCCTATATTTATAGCAAAATGAGATGAGAGAGGGGAAGCGATGTTTTAGGGAGTGGAGAATGGTTCATAATGACTCAAGATAAGATTACTAATAGAAGAAGTTACAATAATCACTTGAATCCTTCTTTAGCTCCTCTACATTAATGCCCTTCACTGTGACTTTGTTGATGTGGAATAGTAGAGAAAATGTCATGGAAGCCAAAATTTCCATTATGAGTAATCATGGACGGTTTATTGAATCTCCTCAAGCTCTTCATTGCATTAATTCTCTTTACAAACCCTTAACAAGTATGATTCCATAAAAATACACTCTTTGTTTCATGATAAGAGCTGGACCACACTACAATATTGGTTTTAGACATGTGTCATCTGTTTCTATATGATTTTCACTTTCACATTCAAGAAGGAAATGAGAAACTAAGAAATGGTCTAAGGCTTGTATGTACCTAGATGAAGTCTTGTGCACCAAATTCAGACGATAGCAGGAACTCCTCTTTGGTTGTGGAGGATGACACCTGTAGAAGAAAGAGACTAAAACAAAGAAGGCATTAGATGAGGAGATGGTGGGCTGCCAAGCAAAATCTTGATCCCAGAAGTACAAAGACTTCCTTAAGGGATGTCAACCCACTGATTGATAAAAATAATGTCTGATAAAAGGCAGAATGATAAAATACTGAAATGATTAAAGACTGAAAAGGAAATGGAAACAAATGCTCTCCAAAATGTTGTTGTCAGTCTGGTCATAGTCACTGATGTCAGTTAGTCTGCCGACATTAGTTGTCAAGGTTGCCGATGTCGGTTAGTCTACCGACGTCAGTTGGAGCAATGGTCTCTATGGCCGGTGTCGGTCAGGGCAGTAGTCTTTGGACGAGGTCTGGTCGGGTCTAGACGGGTTTTAGGGCTGTAAACGGGTCTGAGAAGGAGTTTTCGGCCTTGTTAATGGTCTATGCAAGAGTCTGGGTAGAGTTGCAGGGATAATAGACAGAGTGTATGTTCTGAAAAGGGGGATAGATGTGGTAAGGATATGGGAAGGCCTCTCAGCCTTTCTGGGAGGGAGTCAAGTCTATGCTGGTTGAATAACAGATAGATTAAAAGGAAAATATTGAAATGAAAATAGTAGCAAATACTTGCCTCATACTTGCTAGAGAAGGAATGTTGCAGATTGGTTGTACCTGTTGCTAAAGTTGTTGGTGTGGAAGTCTTATTGTTGTTGTATAAGACTGATGTAGAGTCCTTGCTATTGCTGTAGCTGGTGCAGAAGCCTTGTAAGAAAGAGAGTGAGATTGAAGATTGGAAGATTGGCTGATTGTTAAAGGTCCAAAGGCGGATGATTGAAGGTCGAAGGAGTGGATTGAAAGATTAGAAAAATGGGTTGGAGAATTGAAAGGCTAGATCCACATTCTAGAGACAAAACGCTGTTATGAATGAAACTAACGCTAGCAATATCACTGACTTTAGTCGATAGTTGACCGACGTCAATGGCTGGAATGCAGGAAAAAGGCTAAAAATAGCCTTTTGTCTATTTTCCCAACTATTGAGTCAGCAGGCCGGGGGAAGAAACAGTCGAAGGTGGATTAATAGGCATGGGAAAGAAGGGAAGAGAAATTGGAATAGGTCATGAATGGGGTTTAGGCATTTAAGACTTGGCATGGGTTGAGAAATAGAATCCAAAGAGGGCATCCAAGGGTGGTGAGGTGTCAAGGGTGAGATAGCAAAGGGGAGAGAATTATTAATTTAAAATAAGATAATTATTTTAAGTTAATAAGACATGGGTTAGGCATGGAAAAGGATGAAGGGGGAGAGTCGACCTAAGTTTAGACATGATTTCGGTGTCTACATTTGCCCCTTTTTGTCTTTTTGGTTGTTCTTGACGAACTACAAGACAAAAATAGGAGTTGGTTGCCCCAGGTGTGAGATAAGGTTGATTTCGTCCTGTTGGTTATTCAAGTGAACTGCAAGACAAAAATAGGAGGGGTGGTTGCCCCGATTATGGATGAGGTATTCCCCCTCAAAGCGGGAGTTGAGGGAAGGGAACCTAAAATCGGGTGTCAATTTGATAGAAAGTGGATGAAAATGGTGAAGATGGAGTGAGAACGCTGAAATAATTGTGATTACACGTATACCACTTCACAAGATGGTCAGGTCAAATTGTCCCAGGTCAAGGGTCGAGGAGTGTCAAAATTGAAATAACCGGGCCCCAGCATTTGATCGTAGCTGATCAGAGTATTCAATCTAAGGTGAAGCTCCAATGGTCGTCATGTTTCAGGTATCCTGGGCTCAGGAAGTGCTCTTGGAAACATGAAAATGTCACAAGTAGTGGGGATCAACTGGCTTGTGATCCTATACTTGTGAAGGTCATAAATAGTCTATGCACAATTTTTCTAACCATTTGTGGGGTAGCATACCTGCAAAAACAACCAAGGCAACATTTGTCTTGGAAGTGATTGGAGGAGATAGTCATGATCTTCATGGTCATTGGTCGAGGATGGGTCGAGATAGATAGCTGGTCGAATGAATGGATGAACGAAAGAATGTGGCTGAGCTAATCCTTAGAAGACATCATGTGATCTGAGTGCTACCTACATAGCCCTTGTGTGAAGGGCCTCAGGCCAGTGTAGTTCTCCCTAAAAGGGAGGAAGAGGGTCAAAGTTATGGATTGGTCTTGGTTGAGGTCAAGTCATGGTAAATAGGAGAAAAGAAGGTTTGTCCATCAGGTAGATGAACAAATGAGGGTGGTCGAGCTAACCCTAGAGGACATCGTGTCAACTAAGTGCTGACTACATAGCCCTGGTCTTAGAGCCTTAGACCAATGTAGTTTAGACTAGGAGTCAAAGTTGGTCGATAGATTGGTTTGGTCATGTGTCGAAATGATGAGGATAAGATGATGTCACAGCCTTTTCCATATTGGGTGATGGTGTAGTCTGTAACATGGGTTGAGGGGTCTTTCATCCCTAGCAATTTTCCATATTCATGATGGATGTATGCTAAAAATGAATTGAGTTTATTTATGCTTCATCAAGTAATGGTTTGTGCTTAACATAAATTATGTGGTCGATAGTTTCCATGTGTATTGGTGTCCATAGAAACTATGTGAAATGGACTATAATGATGTGACAGGTCTGAAAATGTTTTGGTTTGATTTGGTTTGGTTGGATAGATAATGATTTGGTTGGATGCATGACCAAGATGTGTCAGAAGTGAAAGGCATGTTGTTCTTTCATTGACAAGGACCAAAATGATGGCATAGATAAGGGGTTGTTTAGAAACAAAAGACCCGTTCATGCATTACATCGTTGACTAGTGGTTGTGTTAGAGAAGCAACCGAATCACTTGACGTTAAGTGAGCTTGAAATCTCTTGAGTATGTTGGGGTGATAGGATTGATTATGAGATGGAAGGGGGAACCCTTTTTGGTAGGAACAACTTTTCCCCTTTTATAGGTGACCCCGAGAATGACTATAGACAAGTCCATGACTTTAAAGGTTGTCAGTCATTTTTTTTTTTTTTTTTTGAGCAGACTGATCGATGCGGGAAGTCTGTGAGGGGATGTTGTTTTGCTTTGTGGTCATGTTGTGAAGCTGATCGATGTGGGAATCTTCTTATAATAAGGCTGTGTATGTAGCAAAATTTATGCATATCCATCCTTCGAGGGAGTGGTCTATATTCTACTTTATATATTTTTGATATGAACTTGGCCTAGCTGTCCTTCAAGGGAGCAGTCTAGTAAATACAACAATTATGTAGCTGTCTTTCGAGGGAGCAGTCTACACTTAGAGTTTTATGACCTTGGAATATGCATCCCACTTTTATATTTTTTTTTTATTTTTTTTGTTGACTGGACTTTTGGTCATGGACTTGACTATAGAGGTTTAGAGGGTTTCCCTTTTATTAGGACAAAGCATTCATGCTTGATAAAAGGTTTGACTGATGTTTGTAGGGTTGATGGTTGAAAGGAATAGGAATGAAAATGATGGGGAGTGCTCAAGGGATCGATCTCAAGTTAAACATCAAGTGAATAATTACTTGACTAACAGTAGACTGGTAAATGATGCAAGGCATAAAGGGGCTCAGGTTCTGATAAGTCCCTGACCCATGCTTATGTTATGATGCAAGGTCTGAATCAATTAGGAGCAAACTTGCCCAATTTGCTTCATTCCAAATTGGTCACATGTTGATTGATGATGAAGAAGTTGGTTGAGGTTTGGTTGAGGTCGGTTGATATTGGTCAATGTTTGGTCGAAGTTTGGGGTCAATGTTGAAGAAGTTGGTTGAGGTCATGATTAAAAAGGTTGGTTGATGTTTGATCAAGGTTTGATTGGTGCTTGGTCAAGGTTGATAGATATTTGGTCAATGCTAGGTTGGATGATGTGATTAAAAGGTTGGTTGATGTTTGGTCATTGTTTGGTCGATGTTTGGTCGAATGTTTGGTGGAGGTTTGGTCAAAGGTCTGGTTGAGGTCAGGTTGAAGGTTTGGTCGAAGATAGGTTGAACGTTAAATTCCCCCAGTGGCTAGGGAGAATGTTTGGCAGATTGGTCAAGGTCGGTTGAGGCTTGGTGGTCAGATTGACTGTGTTGATGTCGAATAAGGGGGTTAAAGGTGGTGAAGGGACCATAGTCTAGCGTGGAGATCCTGATTTAGGTAACGAGGTTTGAGGAGCATGGGTCGGTGTTGAGGATTTGTCGAAGGGGTAGTCAAGAGGATCCTTGATGAGAAGGGTATCCTTTTTTCGGTGTTGACGAATGATAGCTTTAAGAGTGCAACAATGCTTAGTGTCATGTCCCAATTTTTGATGATAGTGACAAAATTTAGAGTTGTCAAACCAAGATGGTCTTGATCTAAGAGTTGATGAGTGGGGTGGTGTTGAAGGTTTGTTGACAATGTGGTCAAGAAGAAAGGTGTCTTTCTCCAAGTATTGGTGAACGACAACTTTGAGGGCACAACAATGCTCAGTGTCGTGCCCAGGCGTGTGATGATACGCACAAATTTGAGTGTCATCAAACTAGGGTGGTTTTGGTCTGAGGGATTGATATGTTTTAAGAGGCGGGAGATTGATGTGAGAAGAATACAACAATTGCCGTAACAGTAGGGCATAAGAACCTGCTAATGGGTTTGTGTGTCTTGTTGCAGTGGGGGTTGATGACTTTGGTTTGAGAGGCATAAGAGGCATTGGTCATACCATCATTTTCGTGGGTGGTGTAACCACACGTGGAGATGGCACTTTTGTGGTGATAGGTGTTGGATGTTTTGGAAGAAATATATGTCTGATGTGTTGAGGGGACAATGGAGGCAACTTGCCCCTATGAAGTATGGGAGTAGGAAGCACTCATATAAAAGTGGATGGATGTGGGCCCAAAATTGAAGGTAATGATGAAGGTGGGGGAGGAGTCCTCCGGTGTGGTTTAGTGGCCTTGTTTAGTTTGGGTTGAGGGCCACCATTGTGTGAGGCGAGGTTAGATATGGGTTTGTGTTCAGATGTGGATGGAGATGAGTGAGATGTAGCAATCTCAAGCAAAAGGCAAGAGGAAACCATGATTGGGTCTTCCTCGATCGAAATGGGTGAAGAGACTAGTTTTTCTCTTAGTGGAGAAGAAATAGGAGAGTGCGGCTCCTCAAGAGGGTAGAGGGCAGGAATGATTGTGCCCTCTACTTGTGGTTGAGGAGTAGGAAGGATAGGGTCCTCCATTGGTGGGAGGAAGGATCAATGTGGGCTGAACGGTGTTGGTATGGTCAAGGCATCCTCGAATATGAGAGAGGTCGATGGAGGACTAATAGGAGAAGAGGATTCTTCTACCTATGGAAGAGGTTGGTTAGGGATCAGAGAAGAGACAGTGTCGATCGTGCGTATATTATGGTCTTGAGGGTCATTGGTCATGGTCTGGACATTATTTTGATTAGGAGGATGGTTAGGAAAAGGTTGTCTAAAGATGTTGATGTGTTGATTGGCCAGAGCGTTTGGGTTATCCAAGATGAGATCCCCCTTGTCTAACATGTCTTGGATGATGTTTTTGATGGTTTGACAGTTGTCTGTGTCATGGCCTTTGACATGGTGATAGTTGTAGAAATCATTCTCCCTGTACCATGCAGGGATAGGTGTTGAGGGATCGAATTGAAGTGGTCAGATTGAAGGGATATTGAGGACCCCTGCTTGACAAGTATATCCAAGATAGAGGCATATGACTCTCCAATTGGAGTGTATTGATGTTGTATGGATCATCGTTGGAAGTGTTTATTGATGTAGTCTGATGTTCAAAATTGAGGTCGATTGGTTGTTGTTAAAGATGATGGTGTAAAGATGACAGTGTTTGCCAACCCCTTGGGCTGGGAGTGGGTAAAAGAAGGTTTGGATGAAGAAGGGTCATTAGATTTTGCATTGTTATTACGCAATTTGACCTTATTTTCATTGATGGCACGGAGTTCAAGCTTTCTTGCCATGGTGAAAGCTTCGTCAAAGGAGCAAAATGTTTGAATCTGTAAGGTAGAAGAGATGTGCCTGGCACATGCTTGAGAAAAGAGCTCGATGAGCTCAGGTTGAGGCAAGGAGAAGGAGAGTTGGTTAATCAAGCCTCTCTAATGGGTGACAAAATCGACTATTGATTCATCGTCAAATTGCCTGATGGAGTAGAGGTCTGTGATTGAGACTTGTTTGGTGATATTGATAGAAAAATGGTCGAGAAATAATTGGGTGAGTTGAGTGAATGAAAAGATAGAATGTCTGGTAAGAGAGCCATACCAGTCAAGGGTGGGGCCAAAAAGTGACATGGGGAACGTGCGTAGAAGAAACGCATTGTCATGGGCTATAAGATAACAAGCATGTCTGAATGCTCGTAGGTGTTGTTGCGGGTCTTCCTTACTCTGGAAATGAGAAAATCTAGGAATCTCCCATTGATTGGGATACGGTTGGATAGGGATGGAGGGATGAATGGGTTCATTTCAAATTTGCTCATATGAGAGGGCATTACGTGAACCAAAAATAGAGGTCTCAAGACTAGACATTTTGTCCATTAGCATTTTAATTATGTCTACTAATGGATTGGTAGGTGGGGCACCCCCTAGGTTGTAGGGTACCTGGAAGGTGGTCAAAGAGGCATATGACGTACTTGGTTGTGCTTGTGTAGGTGCAACATAAGGGTAGTGCATCATAGGGATAGATGTCATGGTCAAAGGGGCTTGTGCCATGAAGTTGGAAGACACAAGTTGACTAGATACCACTAGAGGTGGTTGAGTGGCGGCACTGGTAAAAGGATAGGTTGTCACTCTCGCATGTATAGGTACAAGAGTGGGTGAGGTTGAAATAATCAAGTTCTGGTATGGTGTAGAACTTGGTTGAATTGTGTGTGGTTGAGGGGGTAATGACACCTTGATGGAGGTAGGTTCGAAAATAGATGAGGAGGCCAAACTTTGTGTATTGGCCATGGTCAAGTGACTAGTTGAGACAATAGGCTGAGTCATGATGGGTTGAGTAGCAAATGACATCGATGTCATTGCCACTGCACCTGAAAGGTCCCACATTTGGTTTCTTGTGAGATAGTTTTGGAGGGCTTTGACATTGAGGTCCAAGAATCTTTCAAAATCTTGGTCCCCTTCAGGGACAATGGGAGTCTGAGTTGAAGTCAGTCGAGTAGGAGTTCTTTTGGTCTCTGAGTGGAACTCCATTATAGGATTGGTTATGGATGGGGAAGGCATAAGCGGTTGTTGCCTCGTGTGATCAACAAAAGTCATGGTTTGACTGTGTGTCAAAACCATCCAAGGCAAGAAGGGGTCAGGTTCTAGAAATTGTGTTTTTTTAGTTTCAAAAACTCAGAATGTGGTTTTGGCAGAAAAAGGGTTGGGTTTTAGGCTACTATTTTGAAAGAAAGGACAGTGACAGTGACCGACGTCAGTTGAAAAATTGATGTCAGTGAGAACAGATGGCTAACATTGGTCAGATAACCGATGCCGGTGACTATGGTTTCCAAAAACTCAGAAAATTTGAAAATTCTTGGAAAAAAGGAAGAAAACATCCTCACTAGCTCAAAAAACTAGATAGGAATAGAAAAATAGATGGAGACAGGCAGACCCTAAGCGTTAAATCCTAAGAATCAACTTTTAGAATCTTGTGGCTTATGCCTTAAAGTGATGTTTGGGAAGGTTGGCTGTTAGAATGGGTCCTAAAAGAGGTAGTCTATGGATGGTTTCAGGTTTGTTTAGGTGCTCAAGAGTCTGTATTAGGTTTGGTATGTGGCCTGATGCTAAGGAGCAAGCTCCCCTCACTACACGAGCCCAGTGATAAGCTGGTCTCACTTAGCCAGTATATACGTCCCCTAGAGATTATCCTCTGCCAGAGAACAGTGGGATTTCCCCTTGGTGGTGAAATCCAAGTGGGACTGCTGGGATGGGTAACGTATCCGTTGGGTGATGAAATCCCAGTTGGGCCTTGTCTCAGGTAAGTTTGATGTTTGATTTGTGCAAGTGGTTTGGATGTGTAACATAAGTGTGATTAATTCATGATGTGATTTAATTACTAAATATGTGGACTAATGATGCAAGCAAGCAGAGATGAAATGCAAAAGATTTTTAAGCCCAAGTCGAAATGTGAGTTCGTATGAAGACAAGTTGAGAAAGGGGTGAAGAGTACGATTTTGACTAGTCTAAAATGCAAGACAAGAAAGAAGAGTTCTTTTTAATCCTGCTTATGATGTCTTCTGGAAGAGATAGAAGGAAGAGGTGAAAAGGAGAAACCTAATGCACCCTATATAAAAAGAAAGAAAAGAACCCAAGGAAGACCCTAGTGTCCCACCAGGTGTGTTGGAATGTTTCTATATGATTTTTGCTTTCACATTCAAGAAGGAAATGAGAAACTAAGAAATGGTCTAAGGATTGTATGTACCTAGATGAAGTCTTGCGCACCAAATTCAGATGATAGCAGGAACTCCTCTTTGGTTGTGGAGGATGACACCTGTAGAAGAAAGAGATTAAAACAAAGAAGGCGTTAGATGAGGAGATGGTGGGCTGCCAAACAAAAGCTTGATCCCAAAAGTACAAAGACTTCCTTAAGGGATGTCAACCCACTGATTGATAAAAATAATGTCTGATAAAAGGCAGAATGATAAAATACTAAAATGATTAAAGATTGAAAAGGAAATGGAAGCAAATGCTTACCTGAATGCTATTGTCAGTCTGGTCACAGTCACCGACATCGATTAGTCTGTCGACGTCAGTTGTCAAGGTTGCCGACATCGATTAGTCTGTCGATGTCAGTTGGAGTAATGGTCTCTACGGCTGGTGTCGATCGGGGCAGTAGTCTTTGGAGGAGGTTTGGTCAGGTCTGGATGGGTTTTAGGGTTGTAGATAGGTCTGAGAAGGAGTTTTGGGCCTTGTTAATGGTCTATGCAAGAGTCTGGATAGAGTTACAGGGATAATAGACAGAGTGTATGTTCTAAAATGGGGGATAGATGTGGTAAGGATATGGGAAGGCCTCTCAGCCTTTCCAGGAGGGAGTCAAGTTTGGGCTGGCTAAATAATAGATAGATGAAAAGGAAAATACTGAAATGAAAACAGTAGCAAATACTTGCATCATAACTATTGGAAAAGGAATGTTGCAGACTGGTTATACCTGTTGCTGAAGCTGCTGGTCTGGAAGTCCTATTGTTGTTGTAGAAGACTGATGTAGAGTCCCTGCTATTGCTGTAGCTGGTGCAGAAGCCCTATAAGAGAGAGAGAGTGAGATTGAAGACTGGAAGATTGGCTGATTGTTGAAGGTCCAAAGGCGGATGATTGAAGGTCGAAGGAGTGGATTGAAAGATTAGAAAAACAAGTTGGAGAATTGAAAGGCCGGATCCACATTTTGGAGATAAAACGCCATTATGAATGAAACCAATGCCGGAAATATCGCTAACATTGGTTGACATTTGATCGACGTCGGCAGCTGGAAGGCAGGAAAAAGGCTAAAAATAGCCTTTTGTCTATTTTCTCAACTGTCGAGTCAGCGGGCCGAGGGAAGAAACAGTCGAAGGTGGCTTAATAGGCGTGGGAAAGAAGGGAAGAGAAGTTGGAATAGGTCATGAATGGGGTTTAGGCATTTAAGACTTGCCATGGGTTGAGAAATGGAATCCAAAGAGGGCATCCAAGGGTGGTGAGGTGTCAAGGGTGAGATGGCAAAGGGGAGAGAATTATTAATTTAAAATAAGATAATTATTTTAAGTTAATAAGACATGGGTTAGGCATGGAAAAGGACCAAGGGGGAGAGTCGACCTAGGGTTAGACACGATTTCGGTGTCTACATCATCATCTCATGACATTTAGATATTTGATAAAATATACTCCATTGATATCCTTAAGAGTTTACTAGTTTTGAACTTTATCATCGACTATCGATCTATGTTCATCTTTCCATATGGTGCCAATTGTTAACTCCCTATTCATTTTATGGGCCCCATAGTTAGTCCTTGGTAGTTCTTGTGTTTTCACCATGTGGTGGCCTCACATTCTTATTTATATCATTGAATATTTGACCTTACATTCACCACCAATCTCCCTTTGTATGGATTCCACATGCACCATTGATTTACTTGGAAGTTACCACAATTATGATAATTGGAAATTGTGTATTTATTGCCAAGATCTACTTTTTGACTTCCAACTTAACATTGATCTACTTTGGTATAATTAAATGTGCTAGATTGATCTATTTTGGTCCACTATCCTTGTTGATCACCCACACATCATTAGATATTGACTTAAGCTCCTGTGATCTTGACACTTATCAATCATGCATTCATCCTTAGAACATTTGAATTCAAACATCTATTTTATGAGGCTTAAACATAATTTTGCATGGATGTTTCACTCTATAATTCTATGTTGGAGTTTTTTTATTGATTTCATGTTCATGTAAGTGTCCTAGTGAGTGGATGAAGTGCATTGATATCTTAAGTGATAATGATAAAGTGTGTAATATGTTTATCCTAGTATGCTTGAAGTAGGCTTGGTTGATCCTTAGAGTTTGTCTATTTAGAGATGGACAGGGATGAGTTTCAATTATTTAAAATGTGTAAGGGGTCATATAAAAATTCAATAATGATTTAAGTGCTTGTGTATATGATTATATTTCATCTAGTTGATCATTATTTTCATCTAGACATTTTAGGTCTAGTGGTAGAAAATCTTAGTAGGTAATTTGTTGATGTCACTATTGCCACGTGTGGATGAGCCAAGTGGAGTTGATCATATGGTTATGATTACATCTATGAATAGTTATTGTGCACTAAATTTAAATTCATGTGATGAAGCTTAATATAAAATACACAAGTACAAAGTTAGGCTCCCAAGCAATTTGATTGTCTTTTCCCATACTTAGCCAAATTTATAATGTGGTAAGAAAAATTGAGTGGGAATTTTGATGGTATTATATTTCACATGCATAAAGGTGTAAAGATAAAAAGACCATATAGGTTTGTTTAGTTTCATTCCTAGTTGATATGTGCTAAATTTCAAGTCATGAGATGAAGCACATAAAAAGATATGCATGTGTAAAGTTAGCCTTCCAAATAGTTCTTGACATAGTTAGCTCTATGGAAAAAAACCTGAGTGATTAGATTAATGACATCATATCTTGCATGCACAAAGGTTTTAGGAGTATATTTATATATGGTTATATTCCCCTATGAATTTTCATCTTATGGTTCAAATTTTATATCATGCATCTAACAACAATAAAATTTCTTGAGTTTCAAAGTTGGCTTCTCAAAAAAATTGCAATGGTTCCCATACATAGTCAATTTTGCATAAGGTAAAGGATAAGGATCTAATGGTTTGAATTTAATCATACAATTAAGATAAAAATCATGAGTGGAGTCAAATTGGTCAACCTATTCTAAGTTTTGCATTATTAAAAATTGAAACCCATGGGTGATATGGAAACCTATGTGGATGGTGTTTAGCTATGTCACGATGTGATAGATGCTTTAAGGTTTAAGGCATGCCTATTGGCCAACTAAGAAGGTGATTATCATGAATTATCCATAAATAATGAAACCAAATGTGATGGTTTCAAGACTTACAAGAGGTGTGTATGTGAGAATTATGGAGTGAAGGAGAGGGGTGTGCCCAATATATGATTTGATGAGTAGATCAGACTGAGGACTATGTGTATGACTTGTGGGTCATTTTTATGATGTCATTATAGTGATATTTTAGGTTGAGGATGAGCGAAGAGGTCTAGGGTGATCCAAAAGGATTTTTGGATATTTTAAGTGTGAACAAAAGATAGATGTTATATGTGTGAGCTTGGTGGCTCATTTTAGAGATAAATTAAAGTGTAGACTCTGTGTATGACCATTTATTCATGTTATTGATGTGGTGATAGAGTTATTACTAATGAGTGAATAGTGATCCAAAAGGTGGCTTTGGATTCATTAAGTGTGCAGAGTTGAAGAGAGCTGATATACTTTGTATCTCCATTATATTGGTAGGAAACACATATTTAGGATATGTTATATTCATAGATGTTATTATGTTTGCTCAACATATAGGGGGTTGTAACCTCATTTCAAGGTGAAACTTGTTAAAAGTCTAGTTGTTGTGGTTGCTTAGCTAGACAGGTGTGGTAACACCTTATGGGATTGTAGTCTCACTAAATAAGGTATTGTAGTTCTTTGATTAGTTGTAGATAGTCTAAATTGGTTCTTTTATTATAGGATAGTAGTCTAATTATAGTTTTTATTAGGGTTTATCCCTTAAGAGGGTTTCCCACATATGTCATGTGTTATGTGCTTGATCTTGCATTGTCTTTTTTGTTCATTTCTATGAATGATATGTATACTTTATGAAATGCTTGTGGTAATTGATTAAGATTTTGAAAGAATTGAAATTGAATTTGGATTATCTAATCTCACTAATTCTCCCCATACCTCATTGATTGAAAGACTTGCGCCCTATTCTTCACGAAGGTCTTATTCTTCTCATTGAAGGCTTTTGCAAGAATAGGGCATTGGTAAAGAACCCCAAACAGGGGAAAAACAAGTTGACAGGAAATAAAAAGGATGAAAATGAAAGCAGAAGAGGAAAAATTAAGACCCCTTATCCCAATACACAGAATGCAGTAGGAGATAGGGGCTGGGAGAGAATTGGTGAACCTGTGGAGGAAAAACAGTTGGAAGAAGATGGAACAGAGAGCTGGGAAACCAACTCTAGTAATGACAAAGAAGGACCTGAGGATATGGAAAAAGATAAAGTCAATACTGAGGAGGACTCTGTTTCCAGAACAGAAGAGAAGGAGGAAGACCAGAAAGATGAGGAGGATGACACTGTCCAGGAAGATTCTGGTGAGGACCCAATGTCAAAGAACGAAAAGGAAATCCCAGTCCAGGAAAATATCCAAAACATGGAGATAGAAATTGAAGAAGGATTCAATGAGAGGGAATTAAAGAGCCAAGAAGACTTCTTTGAAGAAGCTAGAAATAGCCCAAACAAAAAGGCTGAGGACTGGAAAGGGAAGAAACAGAATGAAGAAAAACACACCCCTTTGATTTGGGTTAACAGTAAAGCTGAGTGTTCTTCCCAATTAGATGCATGGCTATGTAGGGAGACCATTGATCTAAAGAAAAAAGTGGAAACATTGGAAGAATCAATGAAAGCTGCTTGGAACAAAGTAAATGACATGGAGAATCAGTTAAGCCAGATCCCTGTGAAGCTAAAAGTTTATGAAAACAACCTCTGGGAGCTTATAAAGGAAAATAGAAAGAAAATGGATGAAGTAACATCCAACTTTTGTGCAGCTGCTATCAGTATTGGGAAATGTGCCAATGAGGAGATGAAAGTAATAGAGGGCCCCTGCAAGAGGACAAGACAAAGTTCCAAAAAGAAAGACACACAAAAAGGAGACTTGCTGGAGGCTGCCACTCGAGAAATTACTTTGAAAGAAAAAGAAGCCATGAAGTTGATCCTGAAAATGGATGAATAATCCAGTCTTTTTTCGGTTAAGAAACTGGTACTGATCTCTGGTTTTATTTTGCTAGTTTTTAGTTAGTTGTTCTTTCAGACTTTTGGTCTTTGGGTCCTGTTTGGCTGTATATCAATGGTTTCAGGACCATTCTTTTTCTGTTTTTACTACTTCTATGTAGTGTTTTAAGGCGATGCCTGTGGACTTTGTTTGCTCTTTTTTGTTCTTTGTTATAGGGTTTCGGGGCCCCTTCAAAACCTGCTTTAACCTCTAATCTAAAGCAATTGGTATCAAATTAGGTCCTTTGGTAAAGTCTTGACTTCTTGAAGGTGATCTAAGGTACAATATAGGTAATCATCAAAGAGGTTTCTCTACTAATCAAGAATTGATGTTCAATGGATCCAATTATGATTTTTGGAGTGCAAGGATGATTACCTACATCATGTCCCTAGGGTTTGAAATTTTGTAATCTATTTTGGATGTTTATCCTACACCTAATATTTCTCCATCTAGTATTACAGATAAGAAATTATTTTAGAATAATTCTAAGGAAATGAATGTTATCACTTATGGGATTTTAGAGATTAAATACACCAAGGTAATCCGTTATACATGTGTCAAGGAAATTTGGGATAAATTGAATAATATTTATGAAAGAGACTCAAAAGTTAAGTTGGAAAATTATTAGACTCACCGAAGACAATCTGAGTGTCTCAAGATGAAAGAAGAAGATTCTATGGCATCTTTTCTACAGAGAGTTGATGAGATTGTGAACATCATCAGAGGTATTTAAGATAATATTGAAGAGGCTAATGTAGTTCAAAAGGTATTAAGGTCTCTTTATATCATGTTTGACTCAAAAGTATCTATTGTAGAAGAAAGTCATGATCTTACTAAGTTGAATATGGATGAATTGCATGGCATCCTTACTAACTATATGAAGAAGGAATAAACATTCAAGATAGAGATGAAGCCTAAGAAGAAGTTCCAAAGTAATAAATATAAGGAGGATGGAATTTTTTATATTGATGAGGATTAACTAATTGTTTTGTTTACAAGGAAATTAAAAATAGTTTCTGGCAAGTATAAGGATAAACTACCCTTCAGATTATTCAATTATGGAGAGATATGATATTTTACTATTAATTTCCCTCATAATCATGATGATTAAGAACATGGTGAAGACCAAGATTAATAAAATAATACATATAGGAAGAAAGGATTAAGAAAGTATAACAAGAAGTCCTTCAAGAAAAAAGAGAGTCTCTACACCAATAAAGATTGCAGTTCATCAAATGAGAGTGAATATAGTGACTCAGGGTATGATTATGAATATTATGACCATGTTGAGGATGAATCCCTTTTCATGGATAAGGAAGGAAGTTGCTCATATCAAAAAGAGTCTGCTTGGGGTGATTAATATGTTGATAAAGATGAGGTGGACTGTGAGACTAAATTGATGAATGCCCTTGAATAAATAAAGATTGAGAAGAACATTAACAAGAAGATGAAGTCAAAAATCAAGGAATATGAGGGTCAATTCCATGTATACGAATCAAGAATGAATTAAGACACCAATGATCATAAGATATGGCCAATCATCTCAGGTTTTGACTGGAAATCCTATCTACAAGGTTAAAAGCTAAATAAGATGAATGTTCAAGGTATGTAATTGAAAATGAGTCATTGAAATCTGAGTTAGAGAAGACATCTAGCAAGGTGAAGTCATTTTTGAGATTCAAAAATTGCTCAAATGATCTAGGCAACGTTTTTAATGATCAAAATCATGTAAGTGATAGTACTGCTCTTGGATATAAAATAATAACTAAAGAATGCAACTTATAAGATGAAGACTAATGTGAAAAAGAACAATAAAACTTTCAAGACAAATCATTAGAAAAGAAATGAACATGCTGAAAGATTGAATACAAATCATATTAGACTACAAAATGCCATGATGTATTTAAGTTTGAATGGTTACTATGATACATGTAATCACTTTGGGCATAGAGCTAGAGAGTATAAGAGACCTGTTAGATATGAGTTTGCATGGAATTATGATGGGGGTCATCAGTCAAAAGCTGTGAACAAATTTAATTGCTTCAACTATCTTGATGAGGGACACTTTGCTAAGTAGTGCCCAAATAAGGTAAGGCAAGGTAAGTCTTCTTCAAAAGAAAGAGTTTATTTTAGTTGTTATGACATATGACACATTTTAAGGTTTTTTCCATATTAGGTAGGGAAAGTTGAGTCCACTTCAAAAATAATGGTTTGCTACAACTATGAAAATATAGATCACATTGATATATTCTACAAGTAAAGGTCATCAAGTCAAAATGAGTTCAATCAAACTTCTAGAGCGCAAGAAATAAGACAAATTAACTCATGGAAACCAAATGTGGTAATTATGATTCATGATGGGTTTGTTTGTCTAAGTAATTGATTTTCTATGGTGGAGAATGATACAAAAGTTAAAGAGTGTCAAGGGCTTTAATTGTCTACTCATGTTGTGGATAAAGAGACTGAGCTCAAGGAGAGGACAAAAGTACTAGTTAAGGTTATTTATAAGGTGAGTATGGATTCAAGTGAACATTTTGTTGTTGATAAGCAAGTTTAATACAAATAACATTAGTTTTTAGTGCCTAGTGATGAGGTTCCAAACTACAAGGAAGATTATTTAGATGAAAATTTATGTCATGGATCTTTGTTGTCTTCATGTATTGTCAATTGAATCTTAGAATAAAAGGAGAATGTTGTAGTGGTTGAGCATGTTACTTCTATTAAGCTTAATAATAATAAGAATAACTAAAAGTATCAGATGACCAAGGAGGAGAATGAATATGATGAGTTGTGAAAAACTCCTAGTTTCACACTATTCTAGGACATTGTGAAGTAGGGTGTCTTTTTCTATGCTTCTTAAAAGGATCCTTTTAGTGGAGAAGTAAGTGTTGTTGTGTTTGAAGTATCTATAGGGTCAAAATAGGTGTTTATAGGTGGATTAATGATATGGATGTAATGTCAAGTAGAGTTTAAAAATTAGAAAGGTTTATGAACTTCTTTGTAATGTATTCGAGGTAGTTTTGTGTCTTGATGATCCTATTTGTGCTAATTAAAGATTTTTTGAGTTCTCTCAATTTTCTCAGTTTTGGATTAAGGGAAAGTAACCCTAAAATGGGTTATAGGAATTCAAAATTACCAAAGGTATGGAGTCTCAAATTTTGGTCTAGAATTTTGTGATGGTTGTCTCTAGGTGTATAATAAGTTTCATATGAGGGCATTGACCAGAAGGAGGTTTGTTAACCTTGTTTGTTTTGATATTCTAGGGTTTAGGGATATACTAGAAACATGGTCTAGATTATGAGTTGAGATATGAGGAATTTTAATAGGTTAAATGGGCCAAATGGGTTTTTAAATAAATCTTCATAGAGATCTAAAGGTTTGTGGATTTCAAATTATTCAAGTTTTTTGTCAAAATGGAGGCCTAATTAGCAAGTAGGTTTGTGAATGAAGTATGTTTCTTAGGATAATATAGGTGATGAAAGCTTATGTGATTTAAGGGTCATATGAGAGTGATATAGATATGAAGTTTTAGGTCTTTAAATTGTGTCTACATATAGTTGTGTGCTCTAAAAATTCTAAATAGGCTATAAGGAGACTAGACAGGCCTAGTGTGAAGAAGAGTGATTTTTGATAAAATTATCTAAAAGAGAAAGGAATGATTATTTCATGGTGATTTATCAAGATGGTTTAGATCATGTTTTATATTTTTTGAGTGGCATGAAGTTTTTTTGGTGGTCTTTGTGATAAATTGAGATAGAAGGCTAGTAAGCCTATATGGTGATTCTTCATGGTGTGTGGAGATATGAAAATGATCAAGAGGTAAAAGCGATCCAAAATATTAGGGGGAGTATCTATTAGATTTTTCTTAGTGAGTTACATTATATTTTAGTGTTTTGTTTGTTCTTTATTCATTGGTTGTAGTGTTTGGTTGAAGAAGAGTGTTGGCATGTAGCAAGAGGAATTAATCAAGGAAAGAAAAGGTAGGATCAAGGTAAGGGGGAGTTTGTAATATATTTATAATATGGTTTTATTCTATTTTTATTGTTTTTATGTCCTTATTATCAATTGGTTCCCACTTTTTCATTGTGTCAAAGGGGAATAAAGTTTCTATTTTGAGATTACTTGAAGAGAGAGAGAGAAGAAAGGTGAGATCTATATTATTTTATGATGGGTGTTGACATCACTGACAAAGGGAGAGATTGTTAGAGATTTTTCAATGATGTCATGGTGATGTCATGGAGGTGTCCTAGTGAGTGGATGAATTTCCTTGATAATTGACAATGACTAAGTGTGAAATATGCTTATCCTAATATGCTTGAAGTATGCTTGGTTGATCTTTAGAGTTTGTCTATTTAGAGATTATTAAGGATGAGTTTGAAGTGTTGATCATGTTAAAGGGGTCTTATCAAAAATAAATAATGATTTTAGTGCTTGTGTGTATGATTTTATTTCTTTTGGTTGATCATAATTTTCATCTAGATGTTTTGGGTCTAGTGGTAGAAAATCTTATTAGGCAGTTTGTTGACATCGCCATTGTCATGTGTGGATGATTCAGGGGGAGTTGGTCATATGGTTGTGATAAAATTTGTGCCTATTTTTTATGTGATAAATTTAAGGTCATTTAATGGAGGTAAACATAAGATATGTAAGTACAAATTTGGGCTTAGGTACTTTGAAAGTGTTTTCTCATACTTAGCCAAATTTGCAATATGGCAAGAAAAGCTGAGTAGGCATTTTGATGGTGTTATATTTTGCATGTGTGAAGGTGTCAAGAGAAAATGATCATATGGTTTTATTTAATTTTTTTCCTTGTTGATATGTGTTGATTTTTAGGTAATTCTATGAATCACATCAAAATATCAGCATGTGCAAAGTTGGTCTTCTAGATAATTCTTAACATAGTTGGCTATGTGGTAGAAAAATGTGAGTGAGTAGATTAATGTCATTATATATTTCATGAATGAAGGTTTCAAGATCATATTGATCTATGGTTGGATTCACCCATGAAATTTGATTTTATGTTTCAAATCTTAGATCATGCATCTAAGCACAATAAAATTTATTGATGTTTAAAGTTGGCTTCCTAGACAGATTGCAATGGTTTTCATACTTTGTCAATTTTACATAAGGTAAAGGATAACGATCTAAAGTTTCACATTTAATCATGAAATTGAGATTTATATCATTAGTGGAGTCAAAATGGTCAACCTATTTAAATTTTTACATTGTTAAAAATTGATCTCCTTATATTAATATCGATGGTGCGTGATTGATCTAAGTAGTGAGGACATGAGATGATGGTAAGGTGTTCGAGGTTTAATTATGACCATTTGATTTTGAATATTAAAATTTACAAAGGGAAAACTAGTTTTGTGTATTTTAATTCAAGAAATTTTTTTTGATGCTATAAAAATAAAAATTATGGAAGACTTCATGGCACATCTAGTAAACCTAGTTAGATGGTATGATTGTCTGTATAGTTAAAGATATTGAGCTCCAAAGTTAACTATGTGATTGACTATGTTTAGTAAGTGACTCAAGAAGGTTGTTTAAGCTTGTTTTGTTTGTTTGGATGTCTCATGAATAATCAGCTATTTAAAGTTTCTTAGACTCCTTGTGGATGATCCGTTGTGTATTTGGAAGCTTGACCAATCAATATTCAATATGAGATATGCTTAAGAAGTTAATTGTGTGTTCATTCATGGTGTTACTATGTACAAGGTCATTGTTAGAGTTGATTGAGAATATGAAATGTGAGTATAAATGATTGTGATAATATTTTAATGTCAAAGGGGTCATGTGGAGTGGACCTATGTAGTTGAAAGTGGTCTTGTGTTGTTGTTTTTGCTTGATGAAGTGCTAAATGTGTGAATATGACTCCATGTGATCTATAAGGGCTACAATGGCCTAATTGAAAGGTGTAAATTCTTAAAGGTGACCCATGGATGTTATTAATGACTTATGTGGATGGTATTTAGTTGTGTCTCAATGTGATATATGTCTTAAGGGTTAAGGCATGCATATTGACCAACCAATAATGTGATGGTTTCAAGACGTACAAGAGGTGTGTGTGAGAGAGTTGTGCAGTGAAGGAGATGGGGTGTGCCTAGTAGATGAATTGATGACTAGAGAAGATTGAGTACTATCTGTATGACCTTTGGGTCATGTATTTGATGTCAATATAATGCTTTTACAGGTTGAGGATGAGTGAAGAGGTCTAGGGTGATCCAAAAAGATATTTTAGATGCTTTGAGTGTGAGTAAAGGATAGATGTTGTTTGTGTGAGCTTGGTGGTTGATTTGAGAGACATATAAGATTATGGATTATGTGTATGACCATTTGATCATGTTATTGATGTGGTGATAGAGTTGTTTTTGAGTGAAGAGTGACCCAAATGGTGGATTTGGATACATTGAGTGTGCAGAGTTGAAGACAGATACTATAGTTTATATCTCCATCAGATTGGTAGGAAATTAGTGTTTAGATGATGTTATATTCATATGTGTTGTTATGTATAATCAAAATATAGGGGTTTGTATCCTCCTTGCAAATTTAAATTTACTAAAAGTCTAAGTATTATGGTTTCTTAGCTAGACAATTGTGGTAGCACATTGTGGGATTGTAGTCTCACTAAATAAGGGATATTAATTCCTTGATAAATTATAGATAGTCTAAATTGGTTATTTTTATTATAGGATATTAGTCTAATTTCAGGTTCTAATGGTTTTTCTCACCCAAGAGGGTTTCCCACATATGTCATATGCTATGTGTTTGATCTTGCATTGTCTCTCTTGTTCATTGATACGAATTATATGTATGCTTCATGAAATGCTTGTGGTAATTGATTAAGAGTTTGAAAGGATTTAAATTTTGAATTATCTAGGCTCATTGATTCACCCCCACTCTTAGTGATTGTACTTATAAGAGTCTAACTTTAAAGGCTTATATCTTGACATATCAAGCTCATCAAGATACCAAGTTTTTAGAGGATGATCTTGGTACTAAATAGATAATTTACACATGATACTTTGGTATTGAGAGGATTCCTAATCATAGTTATAAAATTCACAAGAAAACTAGTCTATTCATTTTTTTTTCACATGCGATGATGGTCTGGTTCTTCTAGACTTGTGTTTAAACTATTGTTTGAATATCTAATGCTTGAATAAACTTTTGAGGCTTGTGAAAACCTGATTCATGTTCTTGAATGCTATGATCACCGTGGAAACCTAATTTCTCAAAATTTGACAAGCCAAAATTTAAGTTTACTTAAAGTGTTTCAAAATCTTTTCAAGTTGTATGTGATCTTTAGACCACTCATTCCATCTAGAAAATTTTTCAACTCATCCATCCAAGCATAAGATTTATATGTAGGCCAAAATTGGCTAATAATTATGGTGAATCAAATGGGAAGCATGCATAATATGCTTGAGAACATAGAATATTACATGGATTTTAGACTTATAAGCAATGATGAAATTGAACCTTGACTACAAGCAACATCTTGACAATGACAACAACCACCAAAACAAGAAAGGAAACACACAAAATATAGAAACTAACCTAAAAAAATAAAGGAAAATAAACAAATGTGCTAGTATAACACTTAGAGGAAATTTTTAAAAAAACCTAATATGTAGAAATTAAATCTACATATACCTTTTATACAACTTAAATATACATATACCTTTCCTCTTATAGTAAATGGAAAGCTGTATTTTCCATCATAGAACCTTGTAATATTATTTGCATCTCTTGATAGATCTCTTTTACAGTGAAGAGTAATTGGATGCTCATGTCTCTTTGATGATGTATTTGGGATCCCAAATTTCATTCTAAATTACATGGATTGAGGATTTGAACCTAAGACTGAATCATCCTTCTCCTAGAACCTTTTTTTTCAATAATTGTACCAATTCTTCTTCATTCATTGGCTGCCAATGATTTGATGTATCTTCCATTATGAGTTCATTCTAATCCTTATGAACAAGTGAATTATCAAGGTATTCATTAATGATCTCTTTTATTTCTTTAATCATGTTGGATGACAAAACCTCTTCATTTTATTTGTGTTGAGGAGCAATGATCTAAGGTATTAGATTAGACAACACTTATCCATCCCTCTCATCTTCATGCACTTGCTCTACTTGTGAGCCAACTTCAGTAGATGATTGGTATTTAAGCTCTTAAATACAAAGTGTAAGACTTTGAATAGATTGATATTATTTAAAAATATCCATAAGTTACTACAAAAAATCCTCATCATTACCTTGATGTTTATCTTCCTTGGCTGGAATAGACTAATCAATGGTCAATTTTTTCAAGTTCTTGAGAAACATCTGGATGTGGGAAAACTAGTATGTGGTTAAGAGGCTCTTGAAAAATGACCTTATATGACACATATAAAACTTTTTTTTCATGGGTCTCATCTTCTACTTGCACTTGTTCCTGTAACTCATCTTTTTTGACACTGTGGAAGAATGAATCATGCCTGTTTTTAATAAGAGGTGTCATAAGAACCATTTCATCCTCAAGCTCATCTAAATCATCATCATCATGTTCAAGTTCAATCTAAATTTTAATTTTTTCCTCTTAAATAATAGGTTCTATCTCCATAAGTGTCATAGAGGATCCTTGGAGTGACTCTAAGGGAGATGAAATATATACCTTATTCCTTTCATCTCACTACTTATCTTCAATAATCACCACTTCCTCCTTTTTCATATCAATTTAGATGGATCTCCATGAGGGAATGGAATTACATTATTGAGGAGGGAAGGGTTGGGATTGATTAACTTTGGGTTTGTTTGACTGCATGATCTAGTTCGAAGATGAAAATTTGAGCTCATGGTTTTTCTTCATAGTGTGAATTGTGGCTTGAGGAATGAAAGGACGTATGTGTAATTGAGGTGATTTTGATTTTGTAGATACCAATGTTTGATATAAATGTTTATATATAGCTTCAATTTGCCTATCAAGGGAGGATTCAAAATTAGACCTTGATTACTCATGATGGCTATCTCTTTCAACACAAATTTTTTTTTCCTCTTGGACTCTCTCTTGGACATATTTCCATGAGGGGAAGGTTGAGAGGAGTTGGGGGAAACTATGATGACCTTGAAAATCATTAGTGAGGGCTTATGAGTGGTGATGGAAATCTCAAGATGGGGATAACATGGAGTGAATGGGGGAAGGAAGGATGGGTAATGAGGTGTTTGATGTTCTTCATGGGTTTTTAGAATTTCCTTAATATTGGAGATGAATCTATATATGTCCAGCATGTCACCATTATTTATAGGTTAACCTCCCTTAATGAAGAACATCCAACTTTATTTTGCCTATTGCACTAAATTTTTAACCCCCCTAATGACATGTTTTAGAATTTATTTCCCATACCGCTTCAATGTATCAATGTTTATCATATTCTTTTCTAGATAAAATAGAGCATTTTTAAGGATATATAAAGAATGGCTTAGGGTATTAGTAGGCTATTTAGGAATGTCATGAAACTTTTATGACTAATTAAGAGGGTAAATAGGTTATAGAGGGGATAGATGAGACTCATAGAAGGCTTGATGATCTTGGTAATAAGGGGGCTCATCATAGGACTAGGTATGGGTAATATTATGATGGATTAATTATTCATAGGGAGGATTAGGGAAAAACTCCGACATGTATGAGTGATATAGGTATTCATACTATTGGCGAGGATCATAGCAAGATGTATATGAATCATTTTGAAATTGTTGATAAGGAGAGAAATGATGGTATCTTCTTTATAGGCTTACATAGCCTAGAAAAATGAAGATAACTAAAATCATGAACAAGAATATGACTTATACCTTGATATAAGGACCAAATAATACTTGAAACTACTTTTGAAGATGAATGTGCTGTAGAATTTGCTTTAATTGCTGAAATTGGGTCCCACCAAACATGCCAAAAACTATTGGAGGCTTAGGTTGACCCTAGCTAAGCAAAGGATTGTTCAAGTCCTCTACTCAAACCTAGTTTAACATGGGAATGACCTTAGAATGTGGGTTACCTAATATTTTGTCAGCCCTCTAGGATTTTAATGAGGCTAGCTCCTTTCATGTATCACTTAGCTCATTTCCACTAAAACCCACTAATTGTTGGGGTGTAAAAGGGGGAGAAAAAAATTAAAGGGAAACCCTAAGATACTATTAGTGACACACATGGAATGATTATTCATACACTCTTTCTTGATCTTTTAAAAGACTAATGAGATAGAATAAATGACTAGATCTACAACTCCAAATGTTTTTTATGCATCAATATTTCATGTAGAGGTTCACCAAGTGATAAAAAGATGAGGGAAGTCATGGAAAGGCTTGAATCAAGGCACTAACCAGTAAATTTATCCACTTTATAGCTTCAATGAAATGAAATTAAACACTAAACATGACCTTTATAAAAAGATAAACTAGTATTTAGGTGAGATCAGGACTTGACAAGGGAGAGATTTCTACCACATATGCAAATCAACTGATATGAACACACTATATAAGCATAATGAAGTATTAACATAGTCTTATATTCATCTAAAGAGGTTAAAATATCAATATAGGTAGAGTCTAGTCATGCCCAAGAGAGGGATCCATTTTAATCTTAAACCTAACATAATATGGGAATGACCCTACGTTGTGGGTTACCTAAACTTAGATTAGACCTCTACGGTTTTTTAATGAAGCTAGCTCCTCATATTGTTTATTATAGTTCTCACCTAAGACCTAAATATTTTGGGATGAAAAAGGAGAATCATTTACATGAATTAAAACCTACTCTAAGTGGTGTGATGAACCATGAATTCATTTGTATCCACTCATAGGATTAAACTCTTGACACACTAATGGATAATAAATAGAGTTAACATAGTGCCTATAATGGTTTCCAAGATAAATTGATTCACATATAGGTTAATTCGATAGAATTAGGATGAGGTAAATGAGGGTAAAGCTTGATTGAAGGCACTTATAGTCAATAGTCCACTCTATACCCAAGGCATCAACATTATAATAGACTAGATGACCTACAAAGAAAGCTTGTTAGCACTTAGGTTGAACTTGGACCTACAAAGGGAAGATAAAATAGTTTTTTAATTTCAAATAAATATAAAATACTAAACACATATTGGTAAAAAATTTCAAGTGTCTTTCTCATTAATCTAAAAAGTGCATGAGTACAAATTCTAGCAGAGTCTAGTCATACTAGCCTTGAGGGATAAAAATCAAGATCTCAATACCTACATTTATAGTATAATGTGATTAAAGAGATGGGAAGGGACACGTGGGAGAGTGGAGAAGGGGTCATAATGATTAAGGTTGATATTACCATAGGAAGAAATCATAATAACCACCTGAATCCTTCTCAAGATCATTGGCTTAATGCCCTTCACTATAACTTTATTAACGTGAAAGAGTGGAAAAAGGGTCATGAAGGCCAAAATTTCTACTATGAGAAATCATGGATGGCCGTATGAAACTCTTGGATCTCCTTATTACACTAATGATATTTATAGACCTTTAATTGATATAAGTCCATCAAAGAACACAGTCTATGTTTCATGCTAATAAATCAACCACACTACACTATCATTTATAGATATGTGTCATTAGCTCATGCCATTTATATATTTGATCAAATATACTCCTTTTATCTCCTCAGGAGTCTACTAGTTTTGACCTTCATCATTGACCATTGATATATGTTTGAATTTCTAGATGGTGCCAATTGTTAGCTCCCCATTCATTTCATGGGCCCCATAGTCTTGGCTAGTTCATATGCGTATGCCACATGATAGCCTCACATTCATCCTAAGCTTGTTGAATCCTTGACCTTATATGTACCATCGATATCCTTTTACATGGATTTCATATGCATCATTAATTTACCTGGAAGTTACCTTGGTCGTGATACATAGAGACTACATATTTATTCCCAGGATATACTGACTTTTTGACTACAATCTTGCCATCAATATATTTTAGTATGATTAAATGTACTTTATTGATCTATTTTGGCCCACTATCATTGTCAATCACGTATACACCATTATATCTCAACTTAAGCTCCCACAATCTTGACACTTGTCATCCATTCATTCATGCTTGGAATATTTTAATTCAAATGGCTAATTTACAAGGCTTAAACTTGATGTCTATGTGCATCTTTCACTCTACAAGTCTAAATTTAAAAGTTTATATATTGAGAGAGAAAGCTCATCAAGATACCAAATTTGTATAAGATTATGTTGGTACTAAATGCATCATTTCCTAATGATGTTTTGGACATGAGAGGCTTCCTAAGCATACTTATAAAATGCACAAGCAAACTAGTATATTCATTTCTTTGTGATGTGCAATGATGGTCTGGTTCTTCTAGACTTGTGCTTCAAATTTTCTTTCAATATCCAAGGCTCGAATGAAATTTTAAGCCTTGTCTAGACCCACTTCATGTTCCTAAATTCTATGATCACCATGGAAACCTACTTTCTCAAATTTTTATAAACTATACTTTAAGTTTACTTAAACTGTTTTAAAATCTTTGCAAGTTGTATGTGATCTTTGGACCACTCATTCCATCCATAACTCTATTCAACTCATCCATCCAGGCAAAATCTTTGTGTGTACGCCAAAATTTGCCAACACATACTGATGATGATACTTGGACCATGTAATTTTATAGATCCAAATGCATAAAATTACCATGGTTGGTATAATTTTCACTTCTCTTTAGGGATATCCTATGATGTTTTCCTATTGCCTACCATTTTCATATATTAAAAACATAGTAGAATGTAAATCCTTGATTTGATGCTAGGATTGTGTACTGCATGCACATTATAAGTAAAATTTTTATGAGTATATACAAATTCTCAATTGGCTATAAATTAAGTATTAGATATTTATAAAATAAAATAATAAAATTAATTCTCATATAAGGAAATGATACAACACTTAATGACATATGTTCATCCTATTTTCATAGAGAGCATACATTGATAAGGTAATTCACATGTTGATGTTATGTGTAGTGCCAATTTTATTATTCATATTGACATAAATGATGATCACATAGATTTCAATATAATATAAGTTCACAATTCTTTAGTTATACATTATATGTAAATTATTTGGAATTTATTGTAGTTACTCATAGCATAATTAATTCAAATTTTTAAATTGACATAAAATTTATTGTATAAACTTTGTATCCTAAAGACTGTTACACAAAATGGTAAATATAAATTACAATAATAATCAATGCATTATGTTTTAATTATAGTATTTTTATTCAAATGGTCATTCTACAAATAAATAATTTTATGTCGTAACCTTGAAGAGTATAAGAGAGCTTTACTTGAGGTATATGGTAGTGAATATGGGGGTCATTTTAGAAGAAAATGAATGCCTTATAAACTTTTGAGACAATATTACCATTATCCCAAAGTGGAGAAATAATGTCATGAATACAAAAAATTTTGTTTATAATGTCAAAAATGGATTTATTTAAATCATGAAACATCACAAGAATTATAATCTATTATTTCATTATGGCCATTTTCTCTTTGGGGCTTCAATTTGATTGAAAAGATAAGTATGGAATCATCAAGTGGATAGAATTTCATTGTTATATCTATAAAATATTTTTTTAAAAATGGGTAAAGTCCATACCACTAGAATAAACTATAGGAGAATACACATTTAAAATTTTAATGATAAAATTCATTTCATGGTTTGGATTACCCTTAGACATTATAATAAATAATGGACCATCTTTTAAAAATAAATCAATAAATGATTTTTTGTGATAAGTACAAGATTTTTTAGAATTTATCCACTTTTATTATCCAAAAGGAAATAGAAAATTATATGAGTCCAAATAAACAAATAATATTATATTAAACAAAACATATTACCAAACATGGTGAAAATTTGCATAGTAAAATTATAAATACACTGTGGGTATATTGTATAATATGCATACACCTATAAAGGATACACCCTATTCTATATATTATTGCATAGAAGTAGAATTTTATTTTTATTTAAAAATATAATATTTATAAATTTCCTTAAAATACATTATCAAGTATAACAAATATCTATAAAATATATTGCAGGTGTTATAAATAATAGTTTACAAATGTATACAATCTATTGAAAATACCAAGGTTTATCAAGATTGTATAAAGAGAGATTAAAAAATAAGGTTATAAAATGGTAATTTAAAGTTGATGAATTATTATAAAATTATAATTATAATAATACCAATAAATATAAAGATCATAAAGGCAAATTCAATCCTAATTGGCTAGCCCCATTTGTGGTAACAAAGAAGGTGGGGATATGATCTTATCATTTGACTATACTTTAAGTAATAATCATGAGTAACCCTATGATAATCATGAAATTTCATACATATTACCCATAATAATATCACATACTTCCAATCTTTCAAAAAAATGAAAAAATAAAAAAAAACTAAAAAACATTCCATTATTTCCAAAAAAATCATGGCCTAAACATGACATGGTTACTAGTCACATTATTCCTATATATTATTTATCACATGTTAAGTATATTACATATCCTTTATATATACACACAATAATTTCATGGTATACATGGATTATGTGTAGGGAATACATCTACATGATAAATGGATATATGTGTGTGTGTGTGTGTGTGTGTGTGTGATAATTCCTATGAAAAAGGGTCATGGAAATGTTTGGGGCATCTTATTCCATAATTTAAGATTTTACAAGTTTTATATTTCTATGACCTTTCCATTTAAAATGTTAAGCTATCTAGATTACTTACACATGCCTTAATATTTATCATAATTTATAATGTATTACATGGATATGTTATTTTACTATGGTGTGACATTTACATACTTGGATGGTATAAAATATCTTATATTTTATATATTTATTCAATGTTTTTTCATAATAGGCTAGTCATTGATTGTATATTGTATTTGAATCCTTGGATCTGTGTGTGACATTTATTTCCCTTTATTTGAGGTTCCTTAGAATTTTATGTGAATAATATATTTCCCCTTGTTTGTAGCTTCTTATCCTTGTGTGTGTGACATTAATTATCCTTTGTTTGCACCCCCTTGGCCTTATGTGTTACATTGTGTGTTATTATGTGTCCATTTATTGTGTGCAACATGGTCAAGAATTTTATTTTATCTTGGTGTGATTTCTTAGTTTTTTGGTGATCACTCATCTACCCATTGTGTGTGGTGCCATAATCCATATCATGCACCTCTATTTCAAAGTCTATTTACTATATTTAGCAGTGATGATTCCTACTATGTGCTAAATTTTTATATACTTATTAACATTTCACTTATATTTTATTGCATTAAATATGTTGCATACATCCTTTGATGACTTATTCATTACTATGATGACATATTATCCATATGTTGACATGATTATACATGCTTACATATTTATACATAGAATGATATACTTAATTCTTTGTTTTGAGATGATTGGCTCAGAGGCTACATCCCTCAACTCAAAATAGGGAGTATAAATTTTAATTTCATAGATAATTAAGCCTATGTAATAAAAGAATACAAATTTTTTGATTAATTATATATATTTCAAAGTGGTTTGTATATCAGATTGAAACATATATTGATAAATTTTTGAGGCATGTACCATGAATATGCACTCAATTATATGGCATGAATTACATATTTTTAATATATTCAAATACATTTAGGATCATATCCAAGGATTATGTACTCATTTTAAAGGACATGAGATACAAGTTTTCATATTTTTTAGATATAAAACACAAATAACATATATATACATGATATTATATATCATATTAACACCAAGTAGTCTAGATTATGGGGAATGAAGTTAGTTAATGCATACACATTATCATAATTTACAATGTTTTCATGGGTTATGATAAATTAAGCTTTATCATGAAAATTTCACACTTTTTTAATTTATATTTTCCAATCACATTCCACGGTACCTAGAATTAAACACTCTTGAATCTATAACTCAATCCACAATGCTTGATTCATATTTAAATCAGTAATATAGTTTAGATTCAACACCTTAATTGTCTTTGAATTAATCTATGATCCTAATATATGGATCCCACCTTCTATCTTAGGTTTAAATTATTAGTGTAAGATTAATTACATAGATTATTGTGTTTGATATTTTTACTACACTTAACAACCTTAGCATTATTCCCTTTATTTTTTTTTAATAAGGGTTGGGGAATCTTCCTTCTCAATCCATGATCTCACCTTAATTACACAAAATTGGGAATTTATTACCACCAATTATCCAAAATTTATCTAAAGGGTTAAAAAATATGAACCATTCTCCAATGCTTCAATAAGGAAGCATTATTTACAAGTTACAAGGAAAAATAATTTACCCACCTATAGTTGTATGCTTTCATTTCTTTTCAATTTCAAGTTTCAATTTATATATTTTTAGATTCATTCTATGGTAATTGAATAGTAAATTTTAATTTTAAGTTTTATTGGATAAGATTATATGTTTGGGGCATTTTATAAAGACAAAATGTGTTGTACACACTCAGGTGTGTTTATTTATCCTTTTACTCTAGTATTTTCTATAATAAAATGGGGGAATTTTTAGACACTAAAATATGGTAATTGATAATTATAAATTTCAATTTTTACCTAAATTAAACCTACATTACTTGTGCATACATACATGACTCACATTCACCATTATCTCACATACACATGCATTCTATGATCTAACCTTTTTGAGTCACTCTTAGTTAATTATAAGAAATCCCATAGTATTTTTGAAACTAGTTAAATATAATTCTTATATATATTTATATCATCAAATAAATTTTTTTATGTCCTAGATAGTAACACAAAAATCATAACATATTTTATGAACATAGCATTTACGTTTGACAATTTCATATTACACCAAGCAATAATCACATTTCAAATTCAAATCATTCATATGGGTCAGTCCATAAGTCTCTCATATTAGTTTCCTAATAATGTACCCAAATAATCTCATTTAATTAATAAAAAGGTGTATACACCAAAATTTGTTACAATCCTATATTTAATGTCCTTTATTGAAACTTGCACATATATACTATTGACAAAAATTAAAGTATCTATTGGTGAATTTATTTGGATCTTCCCTTTCCATTTCATATGTTTTTATGGTGACTTGATACTTTTTATCATCCATAAATATTTTAAATGGGATCCTCAATTCCTTCCAATTATCTTTTTATATACTTTATATACAATTCTATTGTTTCTATATAGGTCCAGGCCTATAGACCAATCCTGGAATGCAAACTTGTTGAGGCATAGTTTTCATAATTATTTCAAGTTGCACTTCCTTTGAATCATTTTTTTTGTTTGTTTGGCCTTTTTGGGTAATATTTTCATGCCATTAGGTATTTTAATTTAATATCAAAAAATATATAGGTACAAATCTATTTTAATGCATTAAGCAAGGAACTTCATACTTTCAAGAGATATACATATATTTTTACTTCACATTTTCAAAGTTTAAAAACACTAAATTCATTTTTGAATACTTATTCCAAGAATAATTTTGACAAAAAATATTATTAGGATGGATACATATGGTTTATGTTATTTAAGTTAAGTTCAATTAAGACAAATGTGATACAAAGGTTAGTATTTGTTAGACATTTATCTTATGCATTCATTAAAAAAAAGTAGGTGTGGTCATTCATAGTAATTAGTAAAGAGTACACAATAATTCCTAGTTCAACTTGTCTTTATTTGTATTGATATAATAATAATCAAATATGATGTTCTCACATCTCTGTATATGATACCAATGTATGTTATTACAAAGGCTTATTTTCTTTGTAACCTCTACTAATCTTCAATACTATACTTTAACTATTTTTTAGGTTATTTTTACTCTATTATAATTCCATTGTATAATTACTAACTAGATACCTTAAAATTCAAAAGACATGTCTATGTGAGACATGTCTTTTATATAATTAGGTCATCTTCTCTTATCACAAAGCTTGAGTCCTTACCATGTGGCCCGATTAGTAGAAACCTCTATTTTATTGATTTCAAAAAGTGTTTTATTATTAAAATAAAGGCAATGACAATGTGATAACTATGGTTTTATCCTTAGATAATTTATAATACTACCAAAATTATCTCATATTTTATATCTTTGTCTCATACTTGAGAAAACTCTAAATTTTTTACAAGTACCAAAACAATCCACCTAACTTAGAATAATTTGTCTTTAAAAATTTGTGACTATGATGTGGATCCTATATGTTTGGGTAGATGTTTATCATATTTATTCATCCATTCCTTAGAAAACATATCCATATTTAAAATGAGTTTTTTAGCTTCTATAGTGAGATTATTGATGGATACATTGCCTTTGGATACCATCACTATGTCCTTTGGAGTTAAAAAGTTCTCTAGTATGTATAAGTAAACTTCATGTTATTTTATTCAAACATCCATTATTTCCATTTGAGTACTGAGGTAATTACCATAGTCCTTCATGTCTTTATAGACTGATATGTTTTGACCCTATTTTTCCTTGTATTATTCAAGTATGTATATCATTTGATCTCTTTATACTTTATAGGAAATGTGTTAGGTCTCAAAACTAGTACAGGTAACACTTAGTTGATTTTCCATCTGCTCCAACACATTCTTCTTATCTTGAGTCCATAGGGTCCAATTAAGATAGTAAGAAAAATAATTTATTGGCCACATATTCCAATTTTCCCTATAGTTTCTTAAATTTATTCTTGTATTCAATTCATATGACTTGAATTTCTCTTAGGAGTAGCAATAATAGTTATTCCTTATATTATTCCATAGACTCGGGTTTTATTAGGTTTTTTTTCACTTATGTGATTGCATTATTTATGAAATTCACCACTATTTCTTCCATCTAATTTTCAATGGGAAAAATTATGTCTGGTTCATATTATGGTCTAATATTGGTCATGGCAATTAAAATATTTTTGATGTCATATTTTAGGTTAACACACTATGCTATCTAATATATTATGGCACTTTGAATGATGGTTTTTCCAACCTTTATTATTAAAATATAATTTTTTTTTGGAGTTATATTGTAATTTGTCCTAGATTAGGCTATATAAAAATTAATGTCACCATGATAATGGATGTGAACTAATTGTGTCTTAGCAACTCTTCTTTGATCCTCTATAATGGGTCCATGGGAGTAATGATACTAATATATATTGTTCAAATAGTTCATATGGTGGTTCATATTAGATTTT